>CM057454.1:159105000-159665000 GCA_016271365.2 Neoceratodus forsteri | reverse complement strand
CCCTCTGCCCAAAGACTCAAGTCCAGAGAGGGGCCCAGCTACCAATTAACAAAAAACAGAAACTATCTAGTTCCTAACCCAAGAAAGAAAAGAAGGGGGGACTAGAAGCTAAACAGGCATGACACAGTGATTGCACCAATTTGCCAACCCCATACCCAAGTAGGGATTCTGAGAGGGGTAGGAGGGAGGGTTGTCCTAATATAGCAAGACTCCATGAGAAGAAAAGCAATTACTAAGGTGAGTAATTTTTCTTCAAACACCATGAAGTCTTGCTTATATTAGGACTCTTGCAGAGTACACAGCAGTACCCCATGGAGGAGGTCAGAACCTACTTAGGAAATAGGCTCTGCAGGACAGCTGTGCCAAGGGCATCTCTCCTGGACTGGACGTCCAGGAATAATGCTTAGTGAAAGTGTGGACTGTCTTCCAGGTAGCAGCTTGACAGATTTCCAAAATGGAATATCTCTAGCAGCCGCTAGAGATGCAGCTGTACTCTGGTGGAATGAGCCTCAGACCTGAGGCGGCTCCTGCCCAGTTTTGATAACAGAACTGGACACAGAGACAATCCACCTAGCAACCGACCTCCTAGTAGCAGGCCTCCCCTTACCCACATCTCCATAGGTAAGGAAGAGCTGGAGGGATTCGAACCTGTGACCCTTGGTACGATCCAAATAATAGCTAAGGGCTCTTTTTACGTCCAAACTGTGCAAGCTTCTCTCACCAGAAGAGGAGTGCTCAGTAAAAATACTGGAAGAGATGGATTGGTTAAGATGAAAATCTGAAACCACCTTAGGTAAAAACTTTCTGTTAGTCCTGAGGATCACTTTATCTCTGTGGAAAGAAATGAAACTTCTTCCACTGACAAGGCTTGCAACCACTTATACGCCTAGCAGAAGTGATAGCCACTAGAAAACAGTTTTCCAAGTTAAGAACTTGAGATCTGCGAATCCAGAGGCTCAAAGGGAGGTTGCATTAGCTGGGCAATGCAAATATTCAAGTCCCATGCAGGGTTGGTTCCCTAAAGGGAGGATTAGTATGAAGTAACCCTTTGAAAATTTGGCAAACACAGGGTGAGAAGAAAGAGAAACTGGTTTTCCTGCAGAAATAAAAACTGAAACAGCTGCCAAATGAACCTTTAAGGTAGCTGGTTTGAGGCCTAAGGAATTTAAGTGGACCAGGTAGTCCAACAAAATAGGCAGGTCAGCTGATTCTGGGGTGATTTGCCTCAGAACACCAAAATGAGAATCTCTTCCATTTAGAATTATAAGTGGCTCTAGTGGAAGGCTTTCTGGAGGCCTTCAAAATATCCAAGACACCTTGAGAAAGGTGTAAATGAGCAAACTCTAACTCCTCAAGAACCAAGCCTTGAGGTGGAGGGAGTTGAGATCCGGATACCACACTCTCCCCTGTGCACAGGTCAGCAGGTCGTGAGCCCTGGGCAAGGTCAGGGGAGGGGTGGAATGATAGGGACAGAAGAAGAGGGTACCAAGGCTGCCTGGCCCAGTCTGGAGCAATCAGAATCACCCTGCAAGGCTGAGTTCTGATTTTTACTAAAACCCTGAAGAGTAGAGGGAACGGAGGGAAAGCATAGAGGAACTTTCCCTCCCAATCCAGCTGAAAGGCATCCAGGGGGACTGACCCCAGAACTGGGGGCCTGCAGCAAAACAGGGGAAGTTTGTGGTTGTCTGGGGCTGCAAAAAGATCTATCTGAGGAGTGCCCCAGCTGGCAAAGATTGACCCCAGCACTTGAGGGTTCAGAGCCCATTCGTGGTGGCCCTGAGAAATCCTGCTGAGGGCGTCCGCTAGACATTGTCCTTCCCTGGGAGGTGAACCGCTATCAGAGAGGTGTTCAGGGAATAGGCCAGAGACCACAACTTCATTGCTTCGGTGCACAGGGCTGAAGAGCGAGTGCCCCCTTGCTTGTTGATGTACCACATTGTTGTGGTATTGTCTGTCCTGACTTGAACAACTTTGTTCTGGACAGTTTCTGAAAAACCTGGAGAGCTAGGAAGACAGCTCTGAGCTCCAGCAGATTGATGTGAAGCAGAGATTCCTGAGGGGACCAAACCCCTGAGTTGAAAGGTCGCCCAGGTGAGCCCCCCAACCCAACAGGGACGATCCGTGGTGAGGATGAGGGAGTGAGAGACAGGAAGGAATGGGACCCTGAGGACAGGTTGCTCCGATCCAGCCACCACTGGAGAGCTAGGATCAGAGTCTTGGTCACTGGGACCAATTTGGTAAGGGGTCCCTCCTTTGAGACCAATAGGACCTCAAGTGGAACTGAATGTCCCTCATCTGAAATCTTGCCCTGGCACAACAGCTGTAGAGGCAGCCATGTGCCCCAGGAGTTGCAGAGAGTGCCTTGCTGGTCGAGAGACCTGCACGGAGAAAGAAGATGCCAGGGCAATGAGTTTGTCCACTCTTTCGAGGGAGGAATGCCCTGGCTAACTTTGTGTTCAGCTCTGCACCTATAAAAGTTAGTACCTGAACTGGTTCGAGAACTGACTTTGGAACATTCAGCAGGAACCCCAGAAAGGTGAGGAGTTCCTGGGTGATTTGCAAGTGGGATTTTACCTGCTCTGATGACTGACCCACAATAAGCCAGTCGTCCAAGTAGGGAAACACAGCTATCCTTGTCTTCTTAAGTGGGCCACTACTACAGCTAGACATTTTGTGAAAATTCTGGAGCAGAAGTGAGTCGAAGGGCATCGCCCTGAACTGGTAGTGGCCGAGGGCAGTTCAACCTGAGGTACTTTCGTGAGAGGCCCTGATTAGAATATGGAGTGAGCGCCTTGAGGTCCAGGGAAGCTAGCCAGTCCCTGGCCTCAAGGATGGCAAAATCATTGCTAAAGTCAGCATTTTGAACTTTGGTTTTACAAGATGCTTGTTCAGAAATCTTAAATCCAAGATGGGCCGCCAGTCTCCTGTCTTGTTTGGGGTCAGGAAGTACCTTGAGTAAAGACCCTTGCTCTGGTGGCAAGGGGGGACCCTTTCCACTGCTTTGCAGTACAAAAGAGCGGAAACCTCCGCTTCTAGTGCGAGGGTTTCTAAAAGACTTGAGGGGGGAAAGTGCCTGGCTCTCATCTTGGGAAACTGTTTGAAACTGAGAACCAAGCCTTGGCTTACCACCTCCAGAACCCATTTGTCCGAGGTTAGGGACAACCAGTTCTGGCAGAAATAAGCCAGTCTGACCCCCACCGGTACAGGAGAGTCGGCCCCAGACACCCTGTCAGGGTGCCTGCTTGGCAGGAGCAGCTTTAGGTTGGGGAGAGGGCCTGCCTGTGCCCTGTCCTGCCTCTGCCTCTGAAAATCCTCTGTGCAAAAAGCAGAAGAAGCCTGAATTGGTAAAAGGCCTATTGTAAGGCCTGCCCCTACCCCTGAGGGCATGCCTATGTTGAGTGGCATGCCTTTCCTTAGCTTGGGCACTTTTGTAAGTAGTTCTGTATTCATCCATCTTTTTCATATAATTTTCTGTTTGTTCTCCAAACAGAGAATTTCCTATAACAGGAAAATCTATAGCCTTTGACTGGGTATCTTGGGACAGATTAGTGCATCTGAGCCATGCCAACCTACGGAGAGCTACAGAAGTGGCCATGACCCTAGAGGAAACATCATTAACATCAACAGCAGCATGAAATTAAACTTTAGAGGCTTCAATGCCATCAGCAGCCACCTGTTCCAAGTCACTAGCTAGCTGGCCATGGGCCTGCTTGGCCAACTGCAATATAGTGTCCCATCTAGATTTCTGATATCTAGCCACATAAGCTCTATAATTAACCTGTCTGAGTCCCAAAGAAGCTGCCACATACTGTTTTTTCGCCATGCATCAATCTTCCTGGAATCCTTATCAGGAGGATGTGAAGCCAGGGAATATTAGCCTTGTCACAGGCTGCAGCTTGCACCACACCTACATGGCTACACTGTTCAGTAAGGAAGTCTGTATTAGGGCCTGACAACGATACCTTCTGTCCATTTTTATCTACAGGAGGGACAGAAAAGGATTTTTAAAATCTTAGTGGTTTGTCTCCTAAATGACTTATGTAAA
Organism: Neoceratodus forsteri; assembly: GCA_016271365.2. NCBI lineage: Eukaryota > Metazoa > Chordata > Ceratodontiformes > Ceratodontidae > Neoceratodus > Neoceratodus forsteri. The sequence goes on along the minus strand of CM057454.1, from coordinate 159,660,955 downwards.
GGAATAGACAACCTTCTAGCTTCTGGAATATCCATCATTTCCACATAGTCAGGCTCCTCTTGCTCATCCACAGCCTCTTCTAAGGGGAGCTGGAGAGTTTCTGCTACTTTCTTATAAAATCTGAAATGAGATGGGGACTCAGACAATAAAGGGGGAGACTCAAAGGGTCTGTCTGGAGAAATGTCCAGTTCTATTGGCACTTCCAGACCTTCACAATCACAATTACAATCATCAAAATCTTCCTCCCTCCTGTGGTTCATAAAAATCCCAACATCATAATCCTGAACCACTGGACCTGAACGAGACCCCTTGTTCCAACCAGAGAGGGTTCAACAAGTCCCTGAGACAAAGACTGGACAATCTGTATGGCTTTAGCTATTTCAACAGCAGAAGGAGAGACAAACTGGACTCCACACTAGCTGATTTCTTTGTCCTTTTGCTTTGACTGGTTCCTCAGGACCAGCCTTTCTTTGTCCTGGAAGTATGGCCCTGGTCAGAGGGCACTCCTCTGGTCCAGCTGTAGCTGGACCGGGCTGGCCATCCGGTCAGCGGACTTTTGGCCTCTCGCTCCTGAGCCTGCCCAATCTCTTTTCCAGGGTGGCTGCAGGGAAATTCTTCATATCTGGCAGTCTGACAGGAGGTGGTCAGCCCCAGACAATAGACACAAGTGGTGTGTGGTCAGCCTTGGCAAAGGCTTCCCACAGACATCACTGATGTTGAAACCCAGTGGGCCGGTTTTTCTTTTGGGTTTCTCAGACATAATGCCAGCCTAACCAAACTTGTCCTTTGTTTCAGGCCTTGCCAGACAAGACACCCTTATCGGTCCCTAACCGTGTCACGGGTATTTGAAAAAACACTTTTAATTGCAGGTTTTTAGGACCGATAAGAACCGGTACCTCACTCTAAATGCAAAGAAAAAACCATTTATAAGAAATGATCGTTCAGAGCGTAACTGATAATGAGTTTCACACAGACTAAAATTATTTTACTTACGGGTTACCAGATAGAGCTTTTAAAACGGAAAAACCGCGGTAATTTTAAACACTTTCTCGGGTAAATGAACTGGTTAAAAATACTTTAAACTTAAAACGAACCAAAATGAAGGAGCTGGTCTCGGAGCGCCTGTTCAGTGAAAGCGGAGTAAAGAATCTGACAGTTTGGGTTCAAACAACCCAGATAGAGCTTTCAATAAGCGCCTTCGCGCTGTGGAACTCCAGATTTCTCTGGAGTTAACTATTTCATCTCCGGGGCAGTCAAAAGCCAGGGGCATACTGCAAAGGTCCTAATATAAGCAAGACTTCATGGTGTTTGAAGGGACAGGCTAGAGACAGGGATCCTGGAGGAGAGCTAGGACTCAAGAGATACGGAGGATGTTGGGTGAAGATTGTGAAAGCCAGAATGACAGGAGGTCAAGCTTTGGAAAGTGGCTCCAAGCACTGAGGACAAATATGCTCAGGCCTTTAGCAGTTGGGAAAGTGGAGAAGGTGGGACGGGAGGGTTCAGGGTTTAGCAAGGTCTTCAACAGTTTGCTGTGCAGGAGATTAATAAAGAAATTGAGCACCACAAGGGTGGCATCCAAAGTGGTGAACTGGGTTAGAAACCAGTTAAAGGGGCCGGCCCAGTAGCGCTGAGGGTTAAGGTGCTGGACGCCATACCTCGCACCACACTGGTGACCCGGGTTCGGGAATGGACACGGGTCGGCAGGGGTGGAGAGGGATTGAGCGCCCATGGACTGCTCTCCCTCTCCAGGGGAGGGGGGCCAACAGTTGGCGCACTAGCGACCTCTGGCAGAGGCTTGGGGGGGCAGTGCGCTGGCACTACATGAAAGGGGGTGAGCTTGGGGCACGGCGCCGGGAGGGAGCACGTGTGCGCCCCCTCCATTGGCGTCACTGCACGCCCCAACCCACACCAAGCCAGAAAAGCAGAAAACATGGTGCTCGGTCACTGCGGCTTGATGGTCGTCTGAGGGGACTGCCTGGCCTCGGGGGCACCACTGCCCAATACTGGATCCTGTGTTGGTGAGGAGTGAGGGGAACTGCCTGCCGCCCCGCTGAGGGAGGCAAACCGCTGGGGTAGATGGCGATGGGGGCTTCACTGGGGGCCGGGGCAGGACCAGACAGCGGCCGGAGGTGGACGGATGCCGGGACGTGAACAGCAGAACGGAGGGACATATAGGCAAAAAGGATTAAGAAAAAAGATAAAGAAAAGCAACCAGTTAAAGGGACACCATCAACCCTTTTTGCATCATATCATTCTAGTTGAAAACCCACATTTTATGATTACTTAACTTCTTTAAAAACACACTGAAGTTGTTTGATCTGCTTCTTGTCTTGGTAGGCCTGAAATGCATGGGGATGGTGCAGTTATTCCCAACCTTGTTTTGCTTCAATTCCTTAATCTACACTTATGCATACATCCTGAACATTAGAACACCCCCAAACGGTGCAGCCACTCATGATGACTTAGTCTTCTCTCCTCCCACAGCATCACAAGTGGCTAGATTGTACTAGAGGTGTTCCCAAGTCAAGGAAAGATGCAGTAGAAGTAGATCAAAGAATGTAAACAAAATTGTTTTTGTGTGGTAACACCTGTCTGGCGGGTAGTCTGATTTTTACTTTTAAAAGGAAAAAAATAATAAAATCAAACTACCACCAGTTACATTATCACTCTCTACACAAGGTGAGCAATCTCCACATGTGTTATCTTAGTCTATTTACAATTTGAGGCCTAAGGAGGTTTACAGTATCCCTTTAACAGAGACAGAGGGTGGTGGTTACCGGCGCTCACTCTGATGGTGGGATAGTGATCAGTGGGGTGCTGTGGGGCTCAGCACTGGGGCTGCTCCTCTTCAATGTCTTCGTAAGCAACACTGCAGAATAACTGGAAGGGAAGGTATGCCTTTTTGCAGTGGACACCAAAATCTGTAATAAGTTGAATACTCAGGAGGAGGTGGAGGAAATGCATAGGGATCTTGGGAAAAGTCAAGGAGTGATCAAGAGCACTGCAGTTTCATTTCATTTTTATTTTATACTAGAAAGACATGTGGGCAAAAAGAAAAAATTACTCACCTTAGTAATTGCTTTTCTTCTCATGGAGTCTTGCTATATTATGACTATATGCAGTCAGCCACTGCAGCTGAACTGCCCCGGAGAGGAAAGAGTTAACTCCAGAGAGTCTGGAGTTCCACAGCGCGAGGGTGCTATACCAAAGCTCTATCTGGCCAGTTTCAAATGAAACTGTCAGATCTTTACGAAGCTAACACTAAACAACAAGTCTGTGTGGAAAGCTCTACACTAGCCAAGTGGCTACCTACTAGTAGGAATAACAACAATATAAACAGCAATAATAATAATAACAATAAATAATAGTATTATTAGTTTCTCCCTAACAAGCACTATTAGACCCCCCTTCCCCCAAGACTCAAGTCCAGGAAGGGGGCCAACATATTACTTAAAACAAAAATACCCAATTCCCTAACCCTAAATAAAGGGGGTGAAGGGAAGAACTAAAATAGCATGACACAGTGCTTGCACTAATTTGCCACCCTACCCAAGTAGAAGTTCTGAGAGGGCAGGAGGGAGGGTGGTCATAATATAGCAAGACTCCATGAGAAGAAAAGCAATTACTAAGGTGAGTAATTTTTCTTCAAACACCATGAAGTCCCGCTATATTATGACTATATGCATATTACACAGCAGTACCTCCATGGAGGAGGGTCAGAACCTACTTAGGAAACAGGCTCTGAAGCACAGCTGTGCCAACGAGCATCTCTCCTGGACTGAATATCCAGGGAATAATGCTTAGTAAAAGTGTGAACTGTTTTCCAAGTAGCAGCTTGACAGATTTCAGAATGGGAATATCTCTAGCAGCCGCTAGAGATGCAGCTGTACCCCTGGTGGAGTGAGCCCTCAGTCCTGAGGGGGGTTCTCTATCTAGTTTTTGATAACAAAATTGGATACAAGAGACAATCCACCTTACAACTGTCCTCTTAGTGGCAGGTTTCCCTTTGCCAACCTCGCCATAGGTAAGGAAGAGTTGGAGGGATTCAAACCTGTGACCCTTGGTGCGTTCCAAATAGTAGCTTAAGGCTCTTTTGACGTCCAAGCTGTGCAGACTCCTCTCACCTGAGGAAGAATGCTCAGTGTAAAATACTGGAAGAGAGATGGATTGGTTCAGGTGGAAATCTGAAACCACTTTAGGCAAAAACTTTCTGTTAGTCCTGAGGACTACCTTATCTCTGTGGAAAGAGATAAAATCTTCTTCCACTGACAGGGCCTGTAGTTCACTTATGAGTCTGGCAGAAGTGATAGCCATTAGGAAAACAGTTTTCCAAGTCAGAAACTTGAGCTCTGCTGAGGACAGAGGCTCAAAGGGGTTGCATTAAGTGAGCAATGCAAACATTCAGGTCCCAGCGGGGAGCTGGTTCTCGAGGAGGGTTGGTGTGAAGTAACCTTTTAAAAAACTTGGAAAGCACAGGGTGAGAAGAAAAGGAAGCAGGCTTCCCTGCTGACAGAAAAGCAGAGACAGCTGCCAGATGAACCTTTAAGGTAGCTGGCCTAAGGAATTTAAATGGACCAAATAGTCCAGTAAAATGGGCAGATCAGCAGATTCTGGGATAATCTGCTTCTCAGAGCACCAGATGGAAAACCTTTTCCACTTAGAATTGTAAGTGGCCCTAGTGGAAGGCTTCCTTGAAGCCTTTAAAATATCCAAAACACCTTGAGAAAGGTGTAAGTCAGCAAATTCTAACTCCTCAAGAGCCATGCCTTGAGATGGAGGGATGTGAGGTCCGGATACCACACTCTCCCCTGTGCACAGGCCAGTAAGTCATGGACTCTGGGCAAGCTCAGGGCATGGTGGACTGTCAAGGACAGAAGCTGTGGGTACCAGGGCTGTCTGGCCCAATCTGGAGCAATCAGAATCACCTTGCAGGGCTGAGATCTGATTTTTACTAGTACCCTGAAAAGAAGGGGAAAGGCATACAGGAACTTCCCTTTCCAATCCAACTGAAAGGCGTCCAGGGGACTGATCCCAGCACTGGAGGCCTGCAACAAAACAGAGGAAGTTGGTGGTTGTCTGGGGCTGCGAAAAGATCTATCTGAGGGGTGCCCCATCTGGCAAAGACCGACCCCAGCACCCGAGGATTCAGAGCCCATTCATGATGGCCCTGAGAAATCCTGCTGAGGGCATCCGCCAAGACACTGTCCTTCCCTGGAAGGTGAACTGCTATCAGGAGGTGTTCAGGAGTAAGCCAGAGACCACAACTTCATTGCTGAGTGCACAAGGCTGATGACCGAGTGCCCCTTGCTTGTTGATGTACCACATTGTTGTGGTGTTGTCTGTCCTGACTTGAACTACTTTGTTCTAGACAGAAGCTGAAACGCCTGAAGAGCTAAAGGACAGCTCTGAGTTCCAAAAGATTGATGTGGAGCAGAGATTCCTGGGAGACCACACTCCCTGGTGGACAGGTCGCCAAGTGAGCTCCCACCCTAACAGGAAGCATCCGTGGTGAGGGTGAGGGAGTGGGAACGGAATGAAAGGAACCCCTTGTTTTAGATTGCTTTGATCCTGCCACCAGTGTAAGGCCAGGATCAGGGTGTGGGTCACTGGAACCAATTTGGAAGGGGTCCCTCCTTTGAGACCAATAGGCCCTCAAATGGAACTGAATGTCCCTCATCTGGAATCTTGCTCCTTGCACTACAGCTGTGGAAGCAGCCATGTGCCCTAGGAGTTGCAGAAAATGCCTTGCTGGAGAGACCCACAGGGTAAGGAGGATGCCAGGGCAATGGTCTGTCTACCCTTTCCGAGGGAGAAATGCCCTGGCTAACTTTGTGTTCAATTCTGCACCTATGAAAGTTAGTACCTGAACTGGTTCGAGAACTGCTTTGGTAAATTCAGCAGGAATCCCAGGAAGTGAGAAGCTGCTGGGTGACTTGCAAGTGGGATTTTACCTGATCTGGGGACTGACCCACTATGAGCCAGTCGTCCAGGTAGGGAAACACAGCAATCCTTGCCTTCTTAAATGAGCCACTACCACAGCTAGACATTTCGTGAATACCCTTGGCGCAGAGGTGAGCCGAAGGGCATTGCCTGAACTGGTAGTAGCCTGAGGGTAGTTCGAACCTGAAGTACTTGGTGAGAAGGCCTGATCAGAACATGAAAATAGGCATCCTTGAGGTCCAGGGAACCTAACCAGTCCCTGGACTCAGGAGGCAAATCATTGTCAGAGTTAACATTTTGAACTTTGGTTTCAAAAGATGCTTGTTCAGGTACCTTAAATCTAAAATGGGCCGCCATTCTCCTGTCTTTTGGGGTAGAAAGTATCTTGAGTACAGCCCTTGCCCTGATGCGAGAGAGGACCCTTTCTACTGCTTTGCAGTCCAAAGAGAAGAAACCTCTGCTTCAAAGCAAGGGCTTCTGAAGGATTTCAGGTGGAAATGTCTGGCTCTCATCTCGGAACTGTTTGAAGCTGAGAACCAGACCCTGGCCTATTACCTCCAGAACCCACCTGTCCGAAGTTAGGGACACCCAGTTCTGGCTGAAATAAACCAACCTGCCCCCCACTGGTACAGGAGAATCGGCCCTGGGCACCCCATCAGGGTACCTGCTTGGCAGTAGCCTTAGGCTGAGGGGAGGGGGACGGTTTACTTGTGCCCCGTCTACCTCTGCCTCTAAAGAAACCCCTCTGTGCAAATGCAAAGGAGGCCTGAAATTGGTAAAAAGGCCTGTAAAAAGGCCTGCCCCTACCTCTGGGAGCGTGCCTCTGTGGAGTGGCATGCCTCTCCTTAGCCTGGGCACTTTTGTAGGTAGTTCTGTATTCATCCATCTTTTCATATAGTTTTCTGTTTGTTCCCCAAACAGAGAATTACCCACAACAGGAAAATCCATAGCCTTTGACTAAGTATCTTGGGACAGATTAGTGCATCTGAGCCATGCCAACCTCTGAGAAAGCTACAGAAGTGGCCATGACCCTAGAGAAACATCATTAACATCAACAGCAGTATGAAATTGAACTTTAGAGGCTTCAATGCCATCAGCAGCCACCTGTTCCAACTCACTAGCCAGCTGGCCATGGGCCTGCTTGGCTAACTCTAATACTGTATCCCACCTAGATTTCTGATATCTAGCCACATAAGCATATAATTTGCCTGCCTGAGTTCCAAAGAAGCTGCCATATACTGTTTTTCACCATGGCATCAATCTTCCTGGAATCCTTATCAGGAGGATGTGAGGCCAGAGGAATATTAGCCTGTCACAGGCTGCAGCTTGTACCACACCTACATGACTACACTGCTCAGTGAGGAAGTCTGTATCAGAGCCTGACAAGGTATATCTTCTGTCCATTTTTTTTTATCTACAGGAGGGACAGAATGAGGATTTTTTAAAATCTTTGTTGTTTGCTTCCTAAATGACTTATGCAAAGGAATAGACAACCTCCTAGACTCTGGTATATCCATCATTTCTACATAATCAGGCTCCTCTTGCTCATCCACAGCTTCCTCTAAAAGGAAGCTGGAGGATTCTGCAACCTTTTTGTAAAACATAAAATGAGAAGGGACTCAGACAGAATAGGAGGAGATTCTAAAGGTCTGTCTGGAGAAATGTCCGGTTCAATGGCACGTCCAGACCCTCCCAGCCACACATGTAATGATCAAATTCGTCCTCCTCTCCTGTGGTTCATAAAATTCCTCAACATCATACTCCTGAACCACTGGCACTGAGCAGACCAACCTTTACCAACTGTAGGTGGTTCGGCAGGACCCTGAGACAGTGACTGGACAATCTGTATGGCTTTAGCTATTTCTGCAGCAGTTGGAGAGACAATTTTGGACTCCAAACCTACTGATTTCTTAGTCTTTTTCACTGAGACTGGTTCCCCTGAACCAGCCTTCCTTTGGCCCGAGGAAGTCTCGCCCTGGTCAGAGGGCACTCCCTCTGGTCCAGTGGGTACTGGACCGGGCTGGCCATCCGGGTCAGCGGACTTCTTGGCCTCTCGTTCCCTGAGCCGGCCCAATCTCTTTTCCAGGGTGGCTGCAGGGAAATCTTTACACACCTGGTAGTCTGACAGGAGGTGGTCAGCCCCCAGACAATAAACACAAGTGGTGTGTGGGTCAGCCTTGGCAAAGGCTTCCCCACAGACATCACAGTGTTGAAACCCAGTGGGCCCGGTTTTCTTTTGGGTTTCTCAGACATAATGCCAGCCTAACCAAAAACTTGCCCTTTTGATGGCAGTGCCAGGCAAGACACCTTATCAGTTCCTAACCATGTCACGGGTATTTGAAAAAACTATTTTAAAGCAAGGTTTTTTAGAACCGATAGAACAGGGAACCGCCTCTAAAAGCCAACCACACTTTAAAGCGTTAAATTAAGCAAACCGATCGGTTCAAAACCGAACCGATAATTGAATTCCACACAGACTTTAAATTTTCTACTTACGGTTTACCAGATAGAGCTTTTAACGAAATGCGGTAAAATAAATACTTTTGCGGTTCAAATGAACCGAAAATACTCATTGAACTAGAAATGAACCGATGTGAAGAGCTGATCTCCGGGCGACTGTTCAGTGAAGCGGAGTAAAGAATCTGACAGTTTAATTTGAAACTGGCCAGATAGAGCTTTGGTATAACGCCCTCGCGCTGTGGAACTCCAGACTCTCTGAAGTTAACTCTTTCCTCTCCGGGGCAGTTCAGCTGCAGTGGCTGACTGCATATAGTCATAATATAGCAAGACTTCATGGTGTTTGAATGCCCATTTTCACAAGCGTCCAGTTTTAGGGTTTTTACAGTGGTGGATATACACACTTTATACAGACACATGGTTAAAAAAAAAATACAAGACCGGCCCGGTGGCGCGGAGGGTGAGCGCTGGATGCCACACCTAGCTATGCGGCGGCCCGGGATGAGAGCGGACTCGGGCGGCGGAGGTCAGTGGGGAGAAGGAGGATCGGCGTCCCAGCGGATGCTCTCCTCCCTCAGGGCGGAGTTACCAAGGCGCTCTGCGCTCTGCATCCCTCCGTAGCCGGTGGAAGCACGGCATTGGGAAAAAGGGTGGAGGCAACTCGCTCGTCGGGGTCGGGGAGGGGGGATGTGGCAGGCGCATGAGGGTGTGCATGCGTCAGCATCGCTACACTTGGGACGACGTCCCAAGCGCTGACGTCCCAGGGGGAGTGGGATGTAAGGGGAGAATACCGGAAAAACCCCTCTGGTAGCCCTAGATGAAGGCCGCTCCAGGTCCACCCGGGCCACCTACAGGACAGACCCCACTGTGCGAGGTGAAGAAGAGGAGGAAGCACTCTAGGGGCAGATCCCTAAGGTAGGTGATTCGGGGACATGAGCGGATGGAAGGAGTGGGCACCGGAGGTAGGCAGGAGGATAAATAAGAAAGTATAAAAAAATTAAAAAAATACAAAAACATATACAGGAATTTCAGTTACATACAAAATAGCTTATGTAAAGCAGCTACGGTATTAACAGCAAGTCTAAAAAAAATGTACAAATACATGGAAGAAAGTAGGAAATACTCTGAAAGAGCTTAGAAGTGAAAAAGACGCATGGATGTAGTAAGGTGGACAAGAGAGGGCAGTTAAGAGAAAATAGAGGGAAAAATGTTAACTGAAAATTGAGCAAGTGACCTAGGGATTGCTCTGGTCAGTGGTAGGAAAATTAAGATATAGTGGCGTGAAAAAGTATTTGCCCCCTTCCTGAATTTCTCTATTATTGCATGTTTGTCACACTGGATGTTTTCAGGTCTTTAGACAAAATGTAATATTAGATAAAGGGAACCTGAGTGAACAAATAACACTTTTTTTTTTTTTTTTTACTTATTTCAGTTATTTAATGAAAACAGTTAACCAACACCAACTGGCACTGTGTGAAACAGTACTTGCCCCCTAGTTAAATCAAACCAATTAAAGGGATAATTAGAGTCAGCTGATTGAACACAGCCAGGCTTGATTACAGCCAGCCCTGCTCAATATAAACCTCACTTATTCTGACCCTTACCATCAGAGTCACGTTGCCAGCACAAAGATTCAACAAGCACATTATGCCACGATCAAAGGAAGTTCCTGAAAAGATCAGAAAAAAGTTGTTGCTATCTATCAGTCTGGAAGGGTTACAAAGCTATTTCTAAGGCTCTGGGACTCCATCGAACCACAGTGAGCCATAATCTCAAATACAGAACACTTGGAACAGTAGTGAATCTTCCAGGAGTGGGCGGCCTGCAAAGAAGTACTCCAAGGGCGCAGTGTAAAATCATCCAGGATGTCTAAAGGATCCTAAAACAACATCAAAGGACTGCAGGCTTCTCTTGCCTCAGCTAAGGTCAGTGTTCATGACTCCACAATCAAAAGACTGGGCAAAATGGGCTTCATGGGAGAGTAGCAAGGCGAAACCACTGCTAACCAAGAAGAACATAAATGCTCGCTCTCTATTTGCCAAGAAGCACCTGGATGATCCACAAGCCTTTTGGGAAAATGTTCTATGGACAGATGAGTCCAAAGTGGAACTTTTGGACGACATGGATCCCATTATGTCTGGTATAAAGCAAACACAGCATTCCACAGTAAGAACATCATACCAACAGTCAAACATGGTGGTGGTAGTGTGATGGTGGGGATGTTTGCTGCCCTCAGGACCTGGACGACTTGCCATAATTGAAGGAACCATGAATTCTGCTCTGTACCAGAAAATTTTAATGAGAATGTCCAGTCATCCGTCTGTCAGCTGAAGCTGAAGCATAGTTTGGTCATGCAGTAAGACAATGATCCAAAACACAAAAGCAAGTCCACGTCAGAATGGCTGAAAAAGTAAAATTAAAGTTTTGGGTGGCCTAGTCAAGTCAGACCTAAACCCAATAGAGATGCTGTGGCAGGACCTGAAACGAGCAGTTCATGCTAGAAAACCTACCAATGTTACTGAATTAAAGCAGTTCCTGCGAGGAAGAGTGGACTAAAATTCCTCCACAGCGATGTGAAAGACTGATATTGAATTATAGAGCGTTTGGTTGCAGTCATTGCAGCTAAAGGTGATTGTAACCAGTTATTAAGTGTAAAGGGCAATTACTTTTCACACAGTGCCAGTTGGTGTTGGTTAACTGTTTTCATTAAATAAATGAAATAAGAAAAAAACAAAAAAAAAAAACAAGTGTTATTTGTTCACTCAGGTTCCCTTTATCTAATATTACATTTTGTCTAAAGACCTGAAAACATCCAGTGTGACAAATATGCAATAATAGAGAAAAATCAGGAAGTGGGCAAATACTTTTTCACACCACTGTAGGCTACCTATGGCAGTTGCAAGGTGGTTTATTGAGTAGGAGCTCCTTTAGTTTGACCTTAAAGGTGCCAAGGAGGGCTGCTACAACAAGGTTGGGGGAGTGTTAAAAGCTTGGTACGCCTGTGGGTGAGATATCTCTGCCCTCAAACAGGTGTTGCAGTAGGGTACCAAAAAAGGGGATGAGGCAGTATTCCAGGTAAGATGGGTGGGGCAAGCCTTCTTGAACAGAAAGGAAACACTGTGGAGAAGGAGATTGTTGACAATTTTGTAGATGAACGTGGAAGCCTTCCATGTGAACCTATCCTCTAGTGGGAACCAACGTACCTTCTCAGAGCGCAGAGCTGTGGGTATGATGGGGAAGCCCAGTCACAACTCTGACAAATTTTATTGTATACCATTTTGAGCTTATTGAACATGATGAAATTGCTCTGAGGGAAGTAAATGATGGAACCATAATCAAGGAAAGGTAGCAGTAAGCTGGAAGCAAGCCTGCTTCTTGATTCCGGGGTGAGGAATTACCTGATCCTGTAGAGAAGCCCAAGTATCTGGTGGATTTTGTTAATTAACTGGGTTATGTGTTGGCAGAAAGAGAGGTACTCATCAAGAGTAAGGCCAATGTATTTAAAATCACTAACTCACTCAATGACCATGCCATCATTATCTAGGAGGTTGAAATTGAAATTAGAAGGTTTACGCCTGCCAGAAAAAACTATACATTTAGTTTTTTTGGAGTTCCGGGCCATACCTTGAGTGGAGAACTAGGAGTGGAGACTGTGAAAATCTGTTTGAAGGGTGGTGGAGTTTGCATCCTTACAGTATAAGGTGGCATCATCCACATATAGGATAATGTTGGTATGGGAAAAGATGGAACGTATGTCATTTATGAACAGAAAAAAAAAAAGAGGGGCCCAAGTACAGATCCTTGAGGAGCTCCATACTTAATAAGGTATTCGGACGAATGATGTGCCTCAATGACCGTTTTGTGGAATATAGCATTGAGAGAGTTACCAAACCAGTTAACAGCGTCTGTGGAGAAACTCAGAAGGGCAAGTGTAGATCGGAGAAAGTTGTGGTCAACCAAGTCAAAAGCCTTGGTAAGGTCCACAAAAACCACACTCGTGTGAAGACCATTATCCATGGCCTTGTAAATGTCCTGTGTGAATCTAACAAAAGCAGTTTCTGTGTTGTGTTTAGCCCTAACCGTACTGAGCCTTGTTAAGGATGTCATTTATTTAGGTGCTCAGTGATTTGTGAATGAACTATTTTTTTCCATGATTTAGGATGGGGGGGAGGGAGGAGAAGTGAGATGAGCCTATAATTGCTTACTTCCTATTTACAGTCAGCTTTATGCAGAGGCCTCATGGATGAAGTTTTCCTGGCCACAGGGAGGGTACCGGAACAGAGGGAGAAATTAAGGATATTGGTGAGAGAAGCGGCAATGTTATTAATTTAGGGTCCAATGCCAAAAAGTGCAAAATCATGCACCAAGGGCACAGGAAACCAGGAGAGGAGTATAGGATTGGGGGAGCTACAGACTGTCACTAAGCAGGAATGAGACCTTGGGATTATTGTATCTGATGACCTCATAGTGTCAGGGCAGTGTGACAAAGCAATGGATAGGGCCAGTGGGATGCACTGGGTGAAGTTATCTCTAGCAGGAGGCGGGGAGGTGGTGTTGCCACTATCGCTAGCAGGTGAGACCCCACCTGGAGTACTGTGTCCAGTTAAGAAAAGGCATAGACAGGGTGGAGGTAGTCCAGAGGAGGGCAACTAAAATGGTGCAGCGGTTGCACTAGAAAACCAATGTGGAAGGGCTGAGGGATCTCAACATGTGCACCCTGGAAGACAGCAGAGGGGACAAGATAGAAACTTACTATTACCTCATTTCTTACTCTAGTTGGGTATAAGAAATAAAAAAAAAAAATTAATTATGGATACTGAGGTTAATCATTGTTCATCCTGTGGAATGTTCCTTAAGGGAAAGCAGAATGAAAATGTTTGTCAGAACTGCACTCTAATAAAAATATTTGAAGAAGGAAACAGTTTTTTTTAAAAAAGAGATTAGAAATACAGAGCAACATTTTTACCCTGGAGAAATTTATTGATGACTCCATATTACAATACAGGACAATGGAAACCACAACATTATGTCAAATACAGATCAAGAAGCATTAGAAACAGGAGAAAAAAGGAAAATGATACAGGATGATGACACACCAACTCATTCTGAAGATGAGGTACAGCATTGGTGTAGAGTACAAAAAAAGTAAAGCAAAGAAGAAAGCAAATAATACAGGGGCATCCCACTGAGCTGACAAATCGTTTTGTAGAACTACAACCAGAAGAAAATGAAATCTTAGAGGGCCCCACAGCTACTGTGGATATAGTTTTAGAACAGGTGACATCTGCAGCATTACAAAAAAACTGAAATGGAAACTTTGGAGGGCTCCATGGCTAAGGTGGATGCAGTTCCAGAGCAACAGGGATCTGCAGCATGTGGGAAAGAGCACCCCTTAATATCCACTGTAAGACAGGAACAAATAGAACCAACCAGTTAGTATGCATGACCAAAATGGAAATGATAATGTTCTTGGTAATGCCATTTTTAAAGTTCACTGATTGAGTAATATGCAGAGATATGAAAGATAGCGTGATGGTAGCATCTCACTCAGGTGTCAAAATCTGTGATATTAGAAATAACTTAGATGGTTTTCTTCAAGGGTAACACAAACCAATTGTTGTTCTACATGGAGGGAGTTTTACAAGGACTACAAATAACCCTCCCATTCTCAATCCCAATTTTTATAGTTGGGGCCTACTGCAGCCAAAGACTCAACCCCTCCATGGTTACCAACCTAATCACTTCTACAGTTTCCCATACCTCATCAGAAGAAGCCTACATCATGGGCGACTAACTTAAATTGGCTATCCCCATCTCTGCATAAAGTAATAAAACAACACTGCCGCCCATAATTAAACTCATTCTAGAACCTACCAGGATAAACCCTAAATCAAACAATCACTCCCTAATAGACTGGGCTCTCACTTCTCATCCTCACAGAGTCATTAAATCCGTATGTTACCCGATGCCTTAAGTGACCATCGCATGACCTATCTGGTAAGAAGAATTATTTGAGCTAAGCCCCCCCTAAAACTATGGTATCTCACTTATAAGTCCTTGATTCTTGCTCAGCTTCTCTTTGATCTATCCCTTACCAATTGGGCCCCATAACAGCAATTACCTCAAATCAACACAGCCACAGACTACTTCAAAGATAAAATCCTTGAAGTTTGGAACAGGCATGCACCTCTACGCCACATCAGAGTTTGTGGGAACCACACTCCATGGATCTCTCCTGAGCTTATAGCATGCCAAAAAGCACGGGACCAAGCTTGGAAGCCAGACAGTCTCAAAACTTCCTAATGACTATGAAGCATATCGTTACCTCTGTAACAAATGCACCAAAGCCACTCGTTTGGCCAAAGACAATTATTTCAACTCAATCTTTAAAGCCAACCTAAGCAACCCCACTAACTTTTGGAAGGTCATCCACTCTCCCCCCCCCCAAATACTCTCCTCCTACCCCTTTCCTCAATATTAACAACACCCTTATTGCCGACCGCCTGAGTGTTGCCTCTGAATTTAACTCTTACTTCACCTCTTGTGCTTCCACTCTCCTATCTTCCTTACCACCTGCCTAGTCTGATCCCTACCCTAACCTACCCCCTACACATGCCCAGCACAACTGCTTCTCATTCTCTAAAGTCACTCCATCAGACACTTTGGATGTCATATTTGCCCTTAACCCACCCAAAGGTAACTTACCTGACGGACTAGACCTTAAGCTGCTTTACCTTTCTGTTATACCTATTTCTGCCCCTCTGGCTGACCTGCTCAACCTCTCTTTCACAATAGCAGCCATCCCTTCTGTATGGAAGCATGCTGTGGTTCTTCCCTTCCCTAAGGGTGGTGGACCCATCCTCCACTGGGAATTACTGCCCCATATTCTTGCTTCCTACCCTTGTTAAGCTGCAAGAACACCTGGTTCTTGCCCAACTCTCTTCTTACGCCTGTAACTTCATCTTTTTCACTCTCTTCCAATCTGGCTTTCGTAAAAAAACATTGTACCACTACCTCCCTGATTAGGCTCACAGATTCCATCCTCTCAGGGATGGACTGTGGCCAAGTCACGACCACTTTGTTAACCTTGCCAAGGCTTTTGACACGGTCTCCCACCACCTGCTTTTACACACTCTCTCTCTCTGCAGCAGGTCTGTCGTCTGCTGCCATTAACTGGTTCCAGGCCTACCTTGTAGGTCAAACTCAGGTCAGTTAAAATAGCTGACTCCATATCCCCTTCCCCCCAATCAACACTGGTGTTCCGCAAGGATCTGTTGGGCCCAATACTCTTCTCCACCTTCCTCAATGACTTACCATCCGTCTGTACATCTACCTCAATACATATGTACGCTGATGACACGGTCCTTTACACCTCTGGCCATTCCCTCTCTGATGTGGCTTACAGACTTCAGCAGGACTTCAATAATATTCAACATTGGCTTTGCTCACATCAACTTTTCCTTAATGCCAAGAAGATACCCTCCATGACCTTTGGCACTAGGCAGAGACTGTCTAGGCTTCCCTCCCTGCCCATGTTCCATACCCTCGACAGGACGGTCCTTGAGGACACCTCCTTATTCAGATATCTGGGGTTTGACTCGATCAACACCTCACCTTCTCTGGCCATGTGGTCATGATCCTAAAAAAGCTGCGCTCCAAGCTAGGCGCTCTATATAGGAACCGGAATTGCATTCCTCTCCTGGCAAGGCGCAAACTTGTTCAGAAGATGATCCTACCCATCTTTGACTACTGTGATGTAGTCTATAGTGCCACTTCCAAGACCTCCCTAGCCAGACTGGACACCCTCTTCAACTCCTTCTGCCGCTTCGCCTTGGAAGCTGCACCTCTTACTCACCACTGTCAACTCTACCACTTCCTGGCATTCCCCCCATTAGAAAATAGGCATCTCCTTCACTGTGCCAAATTTATCTCCAAATTTTGGTTTGGCTCACTTCCTGCCTATCTCAGCTCTTTTTTAACTCTCCCCCCTCCCATTCACTTAGGTCCTATGACTCCCATTCCTTAGGTATCCCCCGCTGTACATCTTCTGTAGGCCAGGCCGCCTTCTCACATCGCTTCCTTAAACTGTGGAACTCACTCCCCTCCCAAATTTGACAATCCTACCTATCATCCCTTTCCTCTGCATTGCAGAATTTCTTCTTTGTAAACTGCAACTGATTCTCTCCTGGCTGCATCACTACTCCTCAGTTCCTTGCCCTATCAATTGCACTAGTGGTTTTCACGTCCACTGTTTATTCCAAATCCAAATTTTAATATTGTAGGGTTGATGTTCTATTACTGATTGTTACTCTCCTACATAATGTTATGAGTGTCTATGCATTGTTGTTGCTGTTTCTCTCCGATCATGTAAGTCTATGTATATTTTATGTATTTTGTAATGTTATCATTGTCGCTGTATGTTAGCTGTGTGTCTTCACCAATTCTGTAAAGCTATGTATATTTTGTAAATTGATGTCTATTCCATTCCCCATCCCCCAGGACACACCGCGAGATAAGCAACTTGTTCAGTGTGCCCTACCTGGTGAAACTCCTAAATAAATAAATATTGGAAGGAGACCATTAGAAATTCAGAGAGACATTGAAGATGCTGGGAAGCAAGAAAAAATTACTCACCATAGTAATCTTCATTCTTCCAAGGTGTCCTTTAGCATCAGTAACTATTGTAGCAGTGAGCTGGCTAGGTAGTACTGCCCCAGAGGTGGAATGTATGGTAATGAGTTTTATGAATTAGCCAATCAGATTGAAGCTTTGGGTTGTGCAGAGCAGAGAGAGGGAAAGAGGCTTCAGAATTTTTCCGAAGGCAGAATGGGCAAATACTCCAATGGAAAGAACCAACAGGATTTAAAAATACCTAACAACCAGGACTAGAGTCATAACCGTAAAACTTTGCTCAAAATGTAATCTAAAGTGTAGCATACTGAAATATTCAAGACAAAAGTCAGAGCCCTCTTCTGAACGTTCTCTAGGAGGATGGGTGGGAGCTTACTGATGCTAAAGGATACCTTGGAAGAAAGAAGATTACTATGATGAGTTATTTTTTCTTCGCACCCCAGGGGTCCTTTAGCATCAGTAACTATTGCAGACTATAAAGCAGTGCAGTTGGAAGGCAGGTAGAGAACCTACTTAGGAAAGAGGCTCTGCAGCGCCGCCTTACCAAACTTGGCATCAGATCTAGACTGAACATCTAAGCAATAGTGCTTAGTGAAAGTGTGCACAGTCTTCCTTGTTGCTGCTCTACAGACATCCAGAAGGGGTATGTCCCTAGCAGCTGCCACAGAGGCAGCAGTGCCCCTAGTAGAATAGGCCCCAAGGTGCTCAGGGGGCTGTTTACCAGCCTTTTCATACCAGAATCGAATACATGATACTATCCAGCGAGAGAGAGAGTTCTCTTAGTGGCTGGTTTTCCTCTACCTACTTCTCCACAGGTGAGGAATAACTGTGTGGATGGGCCCTTGAACTGCTTGGTGTGATCCAAATAATAAAGTAGGGCCCTTCTGACACCCAGACAGTGGAGCTTTTGCTCCCCTGGAGTGGATTTGTCAGTAAAGAACACAGGTAAGGTGAAGGATTGGTTAAGGTGAAACTCTCAGACCAACTTAAGTAGGAATTTTCTGTTCACCCTGAGCTCAGTCTTATCCCTATGAGGGATAATGTAGTTGGGCTCAGTGCAAACAGCCCGTAACTTTGAAAGCCTTCTTGCAGAGATAATGGCTACTAGAAATACAGTTTTCCAAGTGACATACTGGAGGTGAACCGAAGCCATGGGTTCAAAGGGTGGATCCATGAGCTTGGCAATACACAGATTCAAACTCCAAGGAGGGACAAGTTCCTTGATTGGAAGCTAGAAATGGAGGTGACCGCTGAAAAATTGTTTAAAGACTGGCTGTGAACAAACAGATTTAGTCTTTCCAACAGAAAGATAAGCCAAAACATCAGCCTAGCTGAAGCTTCAGGGAAGAAGGCCTCAAGCCTGAATCCTGCAAGTGCACTAAATAATCCAAAAGGTTAAGAACTGAAGCCTTAAAAGGATTAATGTGCTTTTTCTTGCACCAGAGGGAAAATCTTTTCTATTTGGCTGCAAATTTTTATTTTTGTACTAGACTTTTTGGCCATCCTCAGAACTTGTTTGGAGTACTGAATGGCAGCGAACTCTAACTCCTCAAGAGCCAAGCTTTGAGGTTAACAGATTTCAGATCTGGATAGGTCACCCCGTCTGAGGGAGAGTCAGAAGGGAGTGACTGAGAGGGAGACTAATGGGTTTGCTGCAAGACAAGGTTATCAGTAGGGGATACCAAGCTTGTCTTGGCCAGTCTGGTGCCACCAAAATCATTGCTGCAGCCTGAGCTTTGAGATTTAACAACACTCTAAAAATCAGAGAAAAGGGAGGAAAGGAATAAAGCAACTTTCCTGTCCAATCCAGAACAAAAGGATCTGTTGGGATAGTTCCCAGGGCTGGAGGCCTGCAGCAATACAGTGGAAGTCGATGGTTTAGGTGAGAGGCAAAAAGATCCACTTCTGGTGTGCCCCACCTTCTGAACACTGTAGCCAACACCTGTTTGTTCAGACACCATTCGCTGTGTCCCTGGCTGATGCAACTGAGGGCATCTGCCAAGTGTTGTCCATGCCTGGAAGATGTATAGCTGACAGGCTGACACTCAGGGAGTAGTCCAGACCCCAAATCCTCATGGCCTCTAGGCATAGGATGCTGGACCTTGTGCCTCCCTGCTTGTTTATGGAGAACATTGCAGTGGTGTTGTCTGTTCTGATTTGGACTGTACGTCCCTTTATCTGTGAAGCAAATGCTTTGAAAGCCAGATAAATGGCCCAGAGTTCCATCAAGTTGATGTGAGCCTGTGACTCCTGTAGAGCCCAAGAGCCACTGACAGAAGAACCATCCACGTGAGCTCCTCATCCAAGCAGAGAAGCATCTGTGGTAATGATTCTTGAAGGGGAAGGTACCCGGAAGGAAATTCCTACTGAGAGGTTGGTAACGTCCTTCCACCAGTCCAGAGACTGAAGGAACTTCTTTGTGACTGGGACTAGTTTGGACAGAGAACTTCTGCTTTGGGACCTGTGAGACCTTAGGTGCTGCTGAATGTCCCTCATTCTGAATCAAACTCCTGGAACCATGGCTGTCATAGATGCCATGTGTCCCAGTATCTGCAGGAAGTGTCTGGCTGGCCAGGGCCAGCCCGAGACAAAAGAGTGTGCCACTGACAGAAAGTTTTGAATCCTTTCCACAGGAAGACGAGCTCTGCTGTGCAGTGTGTTTAACTGTGCTCCTATGAACACGAGGAGCTGTGCTGGTTCCGGATGGGATTTCTTTTGGTTTATAATGAATCTCAAGGAGTGCAGAGGGACTCTTGTTAGGGAGAGGACCTCCTCTACTTGAGGAGGGGTTTCCCCACAATCAGCCAGTCGTCTAGGTAAGACTAGACTGATATCCCCTTTTTTCTTAAATGTGCTGCCACCGCCGCCAGGCATTTTTTGAACACTCTTGGTGCGGATGTCTGGCTAAAGGGCATGGCTGTAAACTGGTAGTGTCCTGAAGGAAGCTTGAACCTTAAAAACTTCCTGTGAGACTGCCTTATGGGGATGTGAAAGTATGCGTCTTTGAGGTCTAGGGAGGCTAGCCAGTCTCCCTGCTGCAGAGACTGGATCACCAATCTCAGGGTGACCATCTTGCATTTGGGTTTCTGAAGGTGCCTGCTCAGGTATCGGAGGTCTAAAATAGGCCGCCACGCCCAGTTTTTCTTTTGAGTCAGGAAGTGTCTGGAGTAGAGACCTTTGCCCCTTTGATGATGGGCAGGCACTCTCAAAATTAATCTTATTTCCAAAAGATGCTTTACCTCCAGCTCCAACAGAATCCTCTCTGTTGGAGTTAGAGATCTGGAAAGCTGGGTTCCCCGGACGGCTGGCATCTTTTTTAAACTGAAGGGACAGGCCTTTTCCCACCACCTCCAGGATCCACGTCTGCTTGTTGTGATCAAGGTCCAACCCTATACGTAGTGGGACAGCCTGACCCCTACAGGCAGAGGGGATGCGACCTGAACCGAGGAGTCAGGGCTTTTGCTGGGTGACAGGAGCAGGGGCAGAGGTGGATCTTCTCTGACCCCTCCTGCCTCTTCCTCTGAAGTAACCTCTTAACTGTGAGGTCAAATTGAGGAGAAAGCGAGTAATAGGGTCTAGGAAAGTATCCCCTGCCTCTGTTACTCCTGCGCTGAGACTTTTGAGGAGCAGAAGGCTTCACCTTAGATGTGTTGCTCTGATACACTGCTTTATACTCAACCTTTTTCATATATTCCTCAGTTCTGGAATCAAAATAGTACATTTCTGTCGCAGGGAAAGTCAATGACTTTGGACTGAATGTCCTGTGAAAGACTTGTTTTTCTGAGTCAATCAAAGCGCCTCAGAAAAATGGCATGGGCCATAATACTTGAGGCTCCATCATTACAATCATCTGCCATATGGAACTGATACTTTGTAACGTCCAAGGCAGTCTTAGCTGTTTCCACCAAATCCTCAGCCATAGAATCAGAACCCTGCTTAACTATGGCTAGGATTGAGTTCCATAAAGACTTCCAATATTTGGCTCTATAAGCCATGTATGAGGCAAGGCGGAGAAGAAAGGCTGAGGTATATGTCTTTCTGGCCATAAAATCCAGCCTTTTAGAGTCTTTTTCATGAGGCTGGGAAGAAAGAGGAACCCCAGCCTTGTTGCATGCTGCTTGTTGCACCACTCCCTCATTGTTGGGGTGCACAAACAGAAATTCTGTGTCAGATTTAAATAGTTGATATTTCTTAACCCCTCTCTTCTCGACCCCTGGCACAGATGTGGGGGTTTGAAGAATCTTCATTGCGTTTTTTCTGAAAGGATTATAGATTGGGAGAACTAACTTTTTAAAAGCAGGAAGATCTTTCAAGTCTCTGTAGTCCTGGTCTTTCTCCTCTTCCTGGTTGGACTCTTGAAAAGGAAGGTCAAGAGTGTCCACCATGTATTGTAAGAAAGTAAACATGGCGGAGGAATCCTCCTGGTCAGAGGATGCCCCAAAATTGGGGTCAGGTGACATATCAGGTTCTGCAGCTTTACCTGGGGCATCATAGACATCATCTTTATCCTCCTCTTCCTCATCAGCCCCTGTAGCAGAGGGAGCAGTGGAGGGGATCTGCCTAGGAAAAATCAGAGGCACTAGAAAGGGACCCCATGCCCTGAATGGTTTGATAAAGGTGCCAGGCTTTTGCCATATCCTCCATAGAGGGAATGTCCCTTGGAAAATTTTGAGGGACACCCCCCTGGGGTTCAATATTTTTAGACTTACCCTTCTGTTTCTTTCCCACTGCAGCCTCACCCTTAGCACCGCTTGGTGATGCAGTAGTACTTTTCTCTTTACAGATCTTTTTAGCTGCCACTTCATCAGCGACTTTTTCAGCCTTCCTCTTAGAACCAGGCACTTCATCAGCACCTTTTAAATTTTTTGATTTGGGAACTTCATCAGCCCCTTTAGAAGCCTTAATTTTAGGAGGCACTTCATCAGTACCAGGTTGTGTTCTTTATTTTCAAAGGCACTTCATCAGCACCTGTACCAGGCTTAGATTTTAAAGATGCTTCAGCAACTTGGTTATTTTCATTCTTTAAAGGTCCCCTCATCAACAGCCTTGGGTCTGTGTTTGGGACCAGATGAAGACCTTTCTTCTGCCATTTCTCTAAGCCTTTTAGCTCTGTTTCTTAATATTTTTGAACAAAATTTAGAGCAAAGAACACAGTAATGGTCTGGACCTAAGCACTTCAAACACAGGTCATGAATATCAGCTTTAGCTAAACTTCTGGGACAATTCAAACAATTTTTAAAACCTGTGGGTCCAGTCCTTTTCTTAGGGATTTCTAACATGCCAATTTACAGAAAACACTGAATTAGAATGTTAAACAGTTTAAATGTTAAGGTTAATGGTCGGTTCCCTCGTGGAAAAGAACCGAGGCTTTTCTGAAGTAGAATATATATATTAAATAGTTGGTTCCCACTTGAAAAGGGGAATCGTGATAAAAGTAAATAAAAATAGAGTAAAAGGAACCGTGGAAACACTTGACGCAATGACTAAAACTTACAGAAATAAAAGACAAAAAGGAACCATGGGGAACCGTGAGAAGCAGAAAATACTCAGCACACTAAAAATGTAAAGAAACAAAAAATTGTTACCACTTTCAACAAAAGGCTTTTTCTTGCCAGGAGAAAGCGCGCCTCAGAGGCACTGTTGCTCAATCCAGCAGAGAAAAAATTCTGAAGCCTCTTTCCCTCTCTCTGCTCAGCACAACCCAAAGCTTCAGTCTGATTGGCTAATTCATAAAACTCATTACCATACATTCCACCTCCGGGACAGTACTACAGTATCTAGCCAGCTCACTGCTGCAATAGTTACTGATGCCAAAGAACACCTTGGACCAGGGACAGCGCTAGATAGGGA
Source organism: Neoceratodus forsteri (assembly GCA_016271365.2). NCBI lineage: Eukaryota > Metazoa > Chordata > Ceratodontiformes > Ceratodontidae > Neoceratodus > Neoceratodus forsteri. Next base: position 159,638,077 of record CM057454.1, on the reverse strand, counting down.
AAAAGTTGCAGCTTGCCCAGAAATGACCCACTTTCCACAGGACAGTGGGTCCACAGTGGTGCACCTGTCTCTAACAATAGCTGAAAGATGGAAAACTAAACAATAGAAAAGTATTTTCACTCAACAAATTTAAACTTCTGTACTAGTGAAATTTGTACTTACGATTAAGTTTTGACCCAGTTGTTTCTCATTTTGACCCACATTTTTTACACCTATGGGTCTAATTTGACCCATGTTTTAAAACCCCTAACGCTGTCACTGCCTTGGACGAGAACTGAATCTTAAAGGATGTAAAACAAACATCTCAGAAATGCTACCTGTCGCGAGAGCAGGATTTAGAAAGACTAAAGACATACAAAGTCTAAATGGATGGCTAAAGAGAAGGTCAAACAGGGAAGGTTTTACATTTCTTTACAACTGGAGAGAATTTACAGACCAGCCTTTGTAAGGAAGAGATGGTTTATATCTAAATAAACACGGGCCCAGGCTACTGGGGAAAAAAAGATTAGAGGAGCAATTCAATAGGCTTTAAACTGAAAAGTATGGAGCAAGGGGAAGGGGTCGAGATTGTCAACAAGAATGCCAAAGTAAACTCCCATTTTAAACAAACTGGTCAGGGGATGGAGATGCCTTTAATAAATGCCAGAAGTGTACGTAACAAATCAGCAGAACTAGAGCACATCATGCTCAAAGTTAAAGTAGATATATGCTGTATAACAGAGAAATGGTGGAGAAATGAGGACATGTGGGATCAGGACATTAACTCGGTTTGGTAAAAGTAAGGTAGAAGAAGGCACTAGGCCCATCGAGTCTACCTTCCCACACCATGTGGGAGACAGGATTAAATTCCCAGAAAATATGAAGAGGATACAAACAATTTGGCAAGGAAAGGAAGAAAAAATTACTCACCTTAGTAATGTTGTTTCTTCTAATGGAGTCTTGCTATATTATAGACATTAGCAGTTTGTTCCAGCTCTAGAACTGCCCCGGAGTGAAATGGCTAAAACCATTCCAAAATAGAATTTTGGCATGAGAGCAGCTCTATCTGTGTCATTTCAAACTTGAACTGTCAGATCTTTACGAGCCAAACTCACTAAGGTCTGTGTGGAAGCTGTAACCTACACAGCCAAATGGCTACCTAAATAATAACAACCATTGATGGTCCCAACACCCAAGACTCAAGTCAGGGGACCAGAAATACTAACACCATTCTAATAATATGAAAATGGAACATAAGTATAATAAAACACACACACGCGTGCACACACACACCCCAAAGTCCCAAAGGGACAAAATGCTAACAGGACATAAGTAGTGCCCACACTAAGTTGCCCGCACCCCACCAAGTAGAGGTTCTGAGAGGGGCAGGTTGGGGAGGTCTGATAATATAGCAAGACTCTAATAGAAGAAACAACATTACTAAGGTGAGTAATTTTTCTTCAAACAACATGAAGTCTTGCTATATTATAGACATTAGCAGAATACACAGCAGTACCTCCATGGAGGAGGGCAGAACCTACTTAGGAATAGGCTCTGAAGAACAGCTGTGCCAAACCGAGCATCTCTCCTGGCCTGGACATCCAGAGAGTAATGCTTGGTAAAGTGTACCATTTTCCAAGTAGCAGCCTGGCAAACTCTAATAAAGGGACATCTCTGGCAGCAGCTAGAGACGCAGCTGTACCCCTGGTAGAAAGAGCCTCAAACTGGGGGCTCTGCCCACTTCTGATAACAAAATTGGATACAAGAGACAATCCACCTGGCTATTGATCTCTTAGTGGCAGGTTTGCCTTTCCCAACTTCACCATAGGTAAGGAAAAGTTGAGGGATTCAACCTGTGACCTTTGGCACGCTTCTATATAACAAATTAAGAGCCTCTTAACATCCAGGCTGTGCAACCTCCTCTCACCCAAGAGAAGTGATCAGTGAAAATACTGGAAGGAGATAGATTGATTAAGATGGAAATCTGAAACCACCTTAGGCAAAAACTTCCCTATTAGTCCTAAGGACTACCTTATCTATGGAAAGAAATAAAGTCAGTCTCCACTGACAAGGCTTGCAATTCACTCATGCGTCTGGCAGAAGTGATAGCCACTATAAAAACAGTTTTCCAAGTTAGGTACTTAAGCTCTGCAGAAGACAGAGGTTCAAAAGGGGGTTGCATTAACTGGGCAATGCAAACATTAAGGTCCCAAGCAGGGGCCGGTTCCCGAAAGGGAGGATTAGTATGGAGTAATCCCTTAAAAAACTTGGAAAACACAGGATAAGAGGAAAGAGGGATGACTTTCCTGCTGACACAAAAGCAGACACAGCTGCCAAATGAACTCTCAGGGTAGCTGGTCTGAGACCCAAGGAATTAAGATGTATCATGTAATCTAACAAAATGGGCAATTCAGCAGATTCTGGGGAAATATTTTTCCCAGCACACCAAATGGAAAACCTTTTCCATTTAGAACTATAAGTAGCCCTAGTGGAAGGCTTTCTGGAAGCCTTTAGGATCTCAAGAACACCCTGAGAGAAGTGTAAATCAGCAAACTCTAACTCCTCAAGAGCCAGGCCTTGAGGTTGAGGATTTGAGGTCGGATACCAAACTCTTCCCTGGGCACAAGTCAACAGATTGTGATTCCTGGGAGGCACAGGGGAAGATGGACTGTCAGAGACAGAAGGAGGGTACCAGGGCTGCCTGGCCCAATCCTGGGCAATCAGAATCACCCTGCAAGGCTGAGATCTGATTTGACTAGTACTTTGAATAGGAGAGAAAGGGGAAAGCAGAGGAACTTCCTCCCAATCCAGAAGAAGGACATCCAGGGGAACTGAGCCCAGCACTGGAGGCCTGCAACAGAACAGAGGAAGTCTGTGATTGTCTGGGGCTGCAAAAGATCTATCTGAGGATGCCCCACCTGGCAAAACTATCCCCAGCACTTGAGGATCCAGGGACCATTCGTGATGGCCCTGGGAAATCCTGCTGAGGGCATCCGCTAGGACATTGTCCTTCCCTGGAAGATGAACTGCTATGAGGGAAGTGTTCAGGAATAAGCCAGAGACCACAACTCATTGCCTCGTGCACAAGGTCAAGACCGAGTGCCCTGCTTGTTGATGTACCACATTGTTGTGGTGTTGTCTGTTCTGACTTGTATCACCTTGTCGTGGACAGATGCAGAAAAGCTTGAAGAGCTAAAAGACAGCTCTGAGTTCCAGCAAATTGATGCAGAGCAGAGATTCCTGGGGACCAAACTCCCTGAGTGGAAAGGTCGCCCATGTGGGCTCCCAACCCAGAAGGGAAGCATCTGTAGTGAGAGTCAAGTCGTGAGAAGGGGAAATGAAGGGGACCCCCGCTCTTAAATTGCTCTGATCCTGCCACCACTGGAGAGCTAGGATCAAGGTTCGAGTCACTGGGACCAACTTGGAAAGGGGGACTCTTCTCTGAGACCAAAAGGTTCTCAAGTGAAACTGAATGTCTCTCATCTGAAATCTGGCTCCCTGCACAACAGCTGTGGATGCAGCCATGTACCCCAGGAGCTGCAGAAAGTGTCTTGCTGGTCGAGAGACCTGCAGAGTGAAGGAAGAGGCCAGAGCCACTAAATTCCTTACCCTTTCTGGGGGAAGAAAGGCTCTGGCTAGCTTTGTGTCCAATTCTGCCCCTATAAAGGTGAGTATCTGGACTGGTTCCAGAACCGACTTTGGTAGGTTTAGCAGAAAACCCAGGGAGGTGAGAAGCTGCTGGGTGACCTGCAGGTGAGATTTTATCTGTTCTGGGGACTGGCCTACAATGAGCCAGTCGTCTAGATAGGGAAAAACAGCAATCCTCTGCCTCCTTAAGTGGGCCACTGCCACTGCTAGACACTTTGTGAATACCCTTGGAGCAGAAGTAAGCCGAAGGGCATTGCTCTGAACTGGTAATGACCTGAGGGCAGTTCGAATCTGAGGTACTTTCGATGGGATCTTCTGATTAGGACATGGAAATAGGCATCCTTGAGGTCCAGGGAGGCTAGCCAGTCCCTGGCCTTAGGGAAAGGTAAAATCATTGCCAGAGTTACCATTTTGAACTTTGGTTTCAAAAGATGCTTGTTCAGATATCTGAGATCTAAAATGGGCGCCATTCTCCTGTCTTTTTGGGGTAAGGAAGTATCTGAATACAGACCCCTGCCCTGATGCAGGGAGGAACCTTTCTACTGCTCTGAGAGCTAACAGGGATGAGACTGTTTCCAGAGCGAGGGTCTCTGAAGCACTTGCAGGTAGAAAAGTCTGCTTCTCAACTTGGGAAACTTTTTGAAGCTGAGAACCAGACCCTGACTTACTACTCAGAACCCACTTGTCTGAGGTTAAATAAGCCCAATTCTGACTGAAGTAAGCCAGCCTGCCCCCACTGGTACAGGAGAATGGCCCTGGGCACCCCATCAGGGTGCCTGTTTATAGGAGCTTTAGGCTGGGGTGGGAGCAGGTCTGCCACCCCTCGTCTGCCCTGCCTCTGAAGAAGCCCCTCTGAGCATAGGCAGAGGAGGCCTGAGTCTGTAGAAAGGCCTGTGAAAGGCCTACCCCTACCCTGGGGCATGCCTTTGAGAGTAGCTTACGCTCCTTAGCCTGGGCACTCTTGTAAGTAGTCCTATATTCATCCATCTTCTTCGTGTAATTCTCTGTCTGCTCTCCAAACAGAGAATTTCCCACCACAGGAAAATCCATAGCCTTAGTCTGGGTATCCTGTGACAAACTAGTACACCTGAGGCCAGGCCAACCTACAAAAAGCTACAGATGTGGCCATGACCTAGAGGAAACATCATTAACATCCACAGCAGCATGAAACTGAACCTTAGAGGCTCAATGCCATCAGCAGCCACCTGTTCTAGTTCACTAGCCAGCTGGCCAAGGGCCTGCTTGGCCAATTGCATAACAGTATCCCATCTAGATTTCTGATACCTAGCTACATAAGCCATATAATTTGCTTGCCTGAGTCCCAGAGAGGATGTCATATACTGTTTTTTTTTTTTTGCCATGGCATCAATCTTCCTGGAATCCTTGTCAGGAGGATGTGAAGCCAAGGAATATTAAGCTTTATCACAGGCAGCAGCCTGAACTACCCTACATGACTGCATTGCTGAGAAGGAATTCTGTATCAGGGCTTGACAATGTATACCTTCTGTCCATCTTTTATCTACAGGAAGCACAGAATTAGGAGCTTTTAAAATTTTAATTGTTTGTTTCCTAAAAGACTTGTGTAAAGGAATAGACAATCTCCTAGACTCTGGAATATCCATCATTTCTACAAAATCAGGCTCCTCTTGCTCATCCACAGCCTCTTTTAAAGGAAGCTGGAGGGTTTCAGCAACTTTTTTACAAAACATAAAATGAGATGGGGACTCAGACAGCATAGGGGGATATTCTAAAGGTCTGTCTGGGGAGATGTCCGGTTCAATGGGCACACCCAGACCTTCCAGCCACATTCATACTGTTCATAATCCTCCTCCCTCCTCTGGTCTAAAATTCCTCAATATCAAAATCCTGAACCACTGGGACTGGACGAACCGACCTTTACCAGATAGTGGTGGTTGAGACGGACCCTGAGACAGTGACTGGACAATTTGTATAGCTTTTGCTATCTCTGCAGCAGTTGGAGAAGGAATTTTGGACTCCAGACCTGCTGATTTTCTTGTTTTCTTTACAGAATTGGTTCCTCAGAACCAGCTTTTCTTTGCCGAGGAAGTCTGGCCCTGGTCAGAGGGCACTCCCTCTGGATTGACTGGCACCGGCGGGCTGGCTCATCGGGTCAGCGGACTTTTTAGCCTCTCGTTCCTGAGGCCTGCCCAATCTTTTTCCAGGGGTGGCTGCAGGGAAATTCTTACATACCTGGCAGTCTGACTCGAGGTGGTCAAACCCCAGACAATAAACACATGTGGTGTGTGGGTCAGGCTTGGCAAAGACTTCCCAACAAACATCACAGTGTTGAAACCCAGTGGGCCGGTTTTCTTTTGGGTTTCTCAGACATAATGCCAGCTCAACCAAAACTTGCCTTTAACGCAGTGCCAGGCAAGACACCTTTATCGGTTCCCAACCGTGTCGCGGTATTGGAAAAAACCGTAATAAATCCGTTTTTAGAACCGATAAGAACCGGGAACCACACTCTAAAATAGTAACTTTTAGTTTTAAATGAGTTTTAAACCCACTGATCGGTTCAAAACCGAACCGATAACCTACAAGTTCCACACAGACAAAACCTTCATTTACTTACGGTTACCACAGATAGAGCTTGAACCGAACGGTTTTGCGGTTAAAATAAAACTATTCTCAGTTAAATCCAACCGAGAAAACACTTTTTAAACCGAGAAATGAACCAAGCAGAAGGAGAAATCTCCGCAGCGACTGTTCACTGAGGCAGAGTAAAGAATCTGACAGTTCAAGTTTGAAATGACACAGAGCTGCTCTTGTGCCAAAATTCTATTTTGGAATGGTTTTAACCATTTCACTCCGGGGCAGTTCTAGAGCTGGAACAAACTGCTAATGTCTATAATATAGCAAGACTTCATGTTGTTTGAATATAAACAGAGGTTGGATTGTCATTCGTGTCTCAAACAGTATAATTGTAAAAGTATTAGACTGGGGCCAAGATGACTACTTGGAACATGTATGGGTTAAACTGTTATCACAAAAAAGCAAAAGAAATCAACCTGAGTTTAGTTTACAGACTTCCTGCTCAAGATCATTATACAGATAAACTTTTTCATGAATTTCTAGGATCCTTGGATCTGGTGGACAACATGATCTTACTTGGGGATTTTAACATGCTAACCATAAGATGTTAAGGGAAGACTGGGAAAAACACATGGGAGAAAATGATTTCCTGTATTCTATAAACAATTTAGGCTTAGAACAACAAGTTTTAGTCCCTACAACAGACTCAAAGGCCCCATCCACACTACACCGCTCAGACCCGTAACGGACAGAAACCGTTACAGCTGGGGAACAATACAGTGTGCCCACACTAGCGGTGACCAATGCGGACGAGTACGCCAGTCCACACTGGGGGCAGGCGACCATTACCCGGCGCCCAATCCCACAATGCAGCTCGTGCTGCGCTACAGGCCCTGCAAGGGACTAGCCTGCCGTCCACACACTACCGCCGGTAACGTTACCGAGGCAGGACCGGTTTCATAACCATTGTTGAAACCACCTCATGTGTGGTTTCAACAACGGTTACGAAAACGCCTTCTGTAACGTTACAGGTGTATACGCAAACCGTTGTGGTAACGGTTTGGGTACTCTGTAATGTTACAGAGGCGTAGTGTGGACAGGGCCAAATACACTGGAACTGGTTTTAAGTAATATGGCTGAAGGAATAAAAGACTGTAAAACTATGCCTCCTTTAAGTAATAGTGATCACCAAATGGTATCCTTTACAATCAATGTGGAGAAAATAACACTGTTTGAGACAACAGAAGTTAAAGGTTTCTACAAAGCTGATTTCGATAAAATGTGAACTCAGTTGGTCCAGTGGAAATGTCAAAAAGATTTAAAAAATGCCAATTTGGATAAAATGTGTGAAATGCTATCAGAAATTAACCACATTAGTAGACAGATATGTCCCAGTCAAAAGCAAATACACTACTAATACGTCTAACCCACCATGGTGTACGCCAAAAATCAAGACACTAATTAAGAGGAAGGGAAAAGCATATATTAAAGCTAAACAATCAAACTTAACACAAGAATGGGCTATATACAAAAACATTGTCTAGGAAACAAAAAGCCATTAGGAAGGCTAAAAGGCAATTGGAATTCAATCTAGCAAATGCAATCGATAATTATAAACTCTATTATAACTACATTACTCATAAAAGGGGAAACAAAATACAAACTGGGCCATTAGAGGACAGTACTGACAATTTGCTTTCAAATAATAGGGAAATGGCACAACTATTAAACAACTTTATATCAGTTTATAATGGAAGTACAATAAGTAGCAAGTCTGACAGAATTTATATTATTAAAGAGACACCCCAGTTGGATCACAAAGATATAGAAATAAGGCTTAAAAATATTAACCCCAATAAATCTCCTGGTCCTGATGGGATGCACCCCAGAAAACTTAAGGAAACTGGCTAGTGTTTTATCAAGTCTGGTAACAAGAATCTTTCAAGAATCTATTAATAACAGTGTGGTGGTTGATTCATGGAGAGAGGCTTTTGTTACTCCAGTATTTAAAAAAAGGTCCAAAAATGAGTGCAGGTACTACATACCAGTAAACCTAACTTCCATTCTGGGTAAAGTTCTAGAAGGGTTGATTAAAGATAGGATTGAACAATTTCTAGGCGATAATGGATTGGTAGATGGTACACAGCATGGCTTTACCAAACTGAGATCATGCCTAATAAACCTGCAATGAAGCCGGGTGGGGGGGGCGTTTAAAAGGGAAGTGAGGAAGCACTACTTCACTGAAAGAGTTGCAGACACCTTAAACAGACTGCCAGCGGAAGTGGTAGGGGCTTTAAGCATGCATGGGACAGACATAGAGGAATATTAGTAAATGGGCAGGAAGGGGGGGCCGGAGAATGGTCACCGGAGATTAGTTAGGGTCTGTGGAGACCAGGCAGAGACCAATTGGGCACCTATGTGAGCCAAGCAGTTATTATTTACTCACAAGTTGTACTTCTTTATTTTGACAAGTAAAAAAAAAAAAAAAATCACCGAAAACTAAATCCAGAGTTTAAACAGCCTGGGTACTTACTGCTGTATTGCCACTGTTTCAGCTGAAACAATCAGGCTCAGTAAATTACCACTTTAAAAAAGATCAGCCCAGCTCAGTGGCACTGACAGAGTGCAATGCACTCATGTGGGAGATCCTGCTTCTTACCTTGGACTGGACTCCTCTGCCACAAGAGCCTTGGGTGCTCACACTCCAGGGGAAGGCGGGATCTGTCTGAAGTTTTATTCGTAAAGTGGTGATTGATGTATGGAGGCTCATGGTTAATGTTTAATAGTACTTGCAACTTGCACGTTATTGTTCCTCTACATGCACCTGTTGCTCTTATATTTATTATCACTGTATTACTCTCTCCTGTAACACCCCTTTTGGGTCAGACCTGGAAATTAACTCTGGCTCACTGTGTCTATCTCGGTCCTCACATTTAAGATAAATAAGTCAGCAGCAGCAATGGAGCTAGTACAATTTTTGTACATTTCTATGTTTTGAAAACTCACCCCCCCCATTCAGCACAAAAAGTGCATGTGATTTCAAGATGGGTGAGGTGATAGTCTAAATGCCAGTAGTAGCCAACATTGCAACTGGTGTAGGAAAAAACATTTTGTGAAAGCACACACGAAACAATATCTTTTATAACAAAAAGACTAAATCTTGGCTACATCATGCAATCTTTTTAGCCTGCTGGAGTTTTGATGGCAGCACAGAATTCATGAACCAAATTTTAAGCCACCCTGGTCAAAATGCACATCACTATAACAGAACTTGTACTGCTTTACCTTCTCCGTCAGGTCAGAGCGCTCTTGAAGTTTGTATGTTTTGGAGAAAAGAAGTCTGATGATCCACAGAATAAGTATTCCTTCCAAAATAAGATGGTATGCAGGCGCCTAGAAATTGTTGAAAAAACAAAGATTAGAAACGAGATTTTTTTAATTAATTATTTCTGTGACTAGTCAATGTTGGTGAGAATGTCATGTGTTGCAGTGCCCCCCACGTTTATACATGGAGGATAACCCAATGGTGATAAAACAGCTTGTTTTCAGATGTGCCCTACTTCTACCCAATATTTTAGGTGAAAGAAGACTGAAACCCGGGAAGGTCAAGTGACATGTTCAAGGTCAAACAGAAGAAAGCCAGCTTGAACTGGAGATCTCCTTTTGTTTTTTTTTTTTGTTTTGTTTTTTGCCATAGAGATGTTTATCTCTCTGATCCAGACCCCAGAGGCAATTCAACAATGTTCTCAGGTGCCTCGGACCATCCCTTTCCTCCCTCCATGCTGGGGGGGGGGGCTAGTTCCACTACGGATTCCCCCATGTGGGCAGGGCCAGGGAGAGGAGGGCTTTCCTCCACCCCCCCTCCGAATACTCACATCCAGAATGCCTACCAGCTGGAGTGGAAGAGCAGGCCAAGGTGTTCTGGGTGGGTTTTATGATGTCCTGATCTGCTCTTCTTCCTCCTGCTTTTTGCCCTGCTAGATCCAGGCACTGCGGCAGCATGGAGGATACATACACATAGAGGCGCGGCTGCATTACAGAACCATGGCTCCTTCCACCCCCAAGACCTATGTCTTGCCTCCCAAGCATCAGTGCTACCACCAGGCCTCGACTTGGAGGTAGTCAAGAGTCAGGAAAGCTCGCCACCCCATTTTGAGAGAGAATAGCTGCCAGGTGACTGCTCCATCCTCCCCCGCTGACCCCCAGCAACTCTATCTCATTCCCGAACTCTGGTTGCTAGCATGGTGAGAGGAAAGGTGCTTACAGCACTTCAGCCCTCTGTGCCACCAGGCCTACTGGAAGCTCCTGTTTCACAGTTTAGTACACTTACCACTGAAAGAAATGTATTCCAGTGGTTAGAGCACTATGACGTGAAATAAAGAGATTGTGCATTCTGAGGTTCAAATCCCACCACAACCACTGACTGTGGGACATCGAACAAGTCACTTGACAGTAGCAAACTTACTAGGCGCACTAACACCTTCCAAAACAAACACAAACTGCTGCTGGTTAGTGCATCAAAAGATCTTTGTTCCAAACCCTGTGGTGGGTGTCAAACCTGTAATGTAATGGCACAGCAAATAGAGTTTCTGAATAGGAACACTGGATGTCTAGAACAAGTAAAAGGTTAAATAAACTGCAATACAGAAGCAGTTATTTATTTCCTTACATGCAGTGGTGGGAAATTCTACATTGGTAGAACCACAAGGAAACTCCAACTGAGAATAAATGAGCATGTTCTGGCTATCAAAAATAACAACACTGATTATGCCATGGCACTGTACATTAATTCACAGATAGGCCAGCACACAAAATGACTGCCATAGGAATTGAAAGCATCCCTAAAAATATCAGGGATGGGGATCTAGATGATCTATCAAATTGTAAAGAGCAAGAATACATTTTTAAATTAGGAGCACTAGGACCTCCAGGATTAAATGGAAAATTTGAAGAGACTCCTTTTTTGCTCAGAAACAAATGAAACTATTTACTTTCTGATAGTATTTAGCTTTATGCCCCCCCCCCACCTGCTTATACAACAACTATATACTCACAGACTCATTTTATGAATGTGTGTTTTTGCAGGAGCTGCATTTTATTTCTTCATTATGAAGAGTCATTTTCACATACTGAGTGTGAAGAATTTGAGTTTGGGATACTTATGGGCAGCTGAATTAAGCACCCTGCAAAGTGGATAGAAGATCCATTTTCAAATTTTTAATTTTAAATTTATTTTTCTTCATTTCATGTATTAAACAATGTATGTCTGTATGTAAAACTTAGTTAAAAACAGTGCACCATCTTTATTAGTTGAGCACTTATTCACTTAAACACTGATAGTAATTCTCAGTTACTAAACCCTGGATTGAATTTTATGAATGAATGGTGTAAATTATGACATTACAGTCACATGTTTACCTTTTTAAACTGAAAAACAGGATAATGATTGGTGGAGGTTACTCTCTATTGTGTACAAGTGCGGACACTGTTATTGAACTGTATTCTCTGATGAAGCACCTTTTGGTGTTAAACGTGAGAATCCTGGGGGCAGCACAAAGCGTGGGACTGGCGCTGCAATAAATCTTGTGACGCACAAACCAGCAGCAGTTCGTGTTTGTTTTGGAAGGGGCTAGTGGGCCTACCAAGGTTGCTACCAACTGTACCTTCTGAGTTGCACCACCACCACCACAGTGCCGGTCCCGACTACAAAATCACTTGACAGTTCCACTTCAGTCTCTTCCACCAGTAAAATTGGGCTGAAGCACAGCCCCCTGAAAACAAGATGCTGCATGATCTCTGCTAGGCTGTCCTGGTTACATAAACTGTTAGAGGGAAAACCTGGAAAAATGTACTATGTAGGCAGAATTCACTATATAATTCAGATACTTTCCTTACCTACCATTGTTTTTTTATTATTACAAATGATACTGTTGTGAAAAATAGGATTTCTGTCACTTAGTCTTCACCTGCTCTGGATCCTCGCCTGTGACATGCAACAACCAGTTGTGATATCACAGGAAAAGATCACAATATTACTTGTGGAGAAGCCACCAAGTCTGAGAAAGCCCAGGAAACAGAGATCCTGTTTTTACACAAATACCCTTAGTGATAAAGAACAGTGTAGTACTAGTAAAATATTGTATTCATAATTTTCTTATGAATAAGAATTACCCAGTTGAGCACAGCTCATTTTCAGTGAGGTCTCTGAAAAAAAAAATAGTTTCAGAACGTTCAATCAAACAATATGCAAAAGACACATCAGGATACAAAACAGCATGTTTCAGACATGAGAAATATCATAACACAATTGTCACAGTGCAATTATATAGCATGTACATTTCAGTCACACAAAAATTTTATTTATTTATTTATCTAGCTTTTGTTACCCAAGTAAGTACACTAGAAAACAATTTGCCTATTTTCAGGTACGGCCCGGGAGAGTACAGGAAATTACATACTTACACACTTGGGACAACATGGTACATAATTAAGAACAGGTCACACATCATGAGACTACAAGGTAAGATTACACATCACATAATTAGGAACAGGTTACACAACATGAGACTACAAGGTAAGATTACACATCCCATGATTAGGAACAGGTTACACGTCAAGAGACTACAGGTAAGATTACACATCTTGCATCAATTTGGGGCAGTACAGAAATACTACATTTTAAGGGCCAGCATTTTGTATGGGTGCAAGTGCTAAACATATGTCATAGGGTTTCTGACATCCATGAGCGATGCCACTTTAAGATGGCTCCATAGGGAAGAGCACAGGCTGCCCTGCGAGGAGGCATCACGGACCTGGGTTGGGAAGGTATTCCAAAGTTTAGGGGCACATGCTGCGAAGTCCCTTTCACCCATCTCAGTCCTAGTCACAGGTACCTTGAGTGTGGCAGACCCCTGAGACCTAAAGTGATATGACGAGGGGGCAGTTTGGGCCAGCAAGCTTGCCACCCCTGGAGGGGTACCCGTGTTGAGGACCTTACCAGTGAAGCAACCCAGGACAAAGTCAATGTACTTTGCAGGCGAGAGCCAGTGTAGCTTGTTGTAGAGCTCACGGTGATGAGTGAGCAGGGGCCGACAGAAGTGGCGAGCAGATATTGTTATAACCGTCGACCACCTGGAGGAATGGGCCTTAGTGGTGCTAGCAAACAGCAGGAGCCCATAACACAAAGAGGGAGAAGCATCCTCTCGCAGCAGGCACCATGGGCTGCTGTGAGGTTGTTTTTTGCCCTGTAGGCCAGACCCAGTTTACAGTTGACTGTTTTACATATCCTCTGAATATGAAGGCCAAGGTCGAGCTGTGGGTCCAGCATTACTCCCAGGTATTTGAAGTTGTCACGTGATGAGTTGGGACTCTCCTTGCCGGATACACAGAAGGCGGCTGCAGTGACATAATCTTGCCGGGACCCAAAGAGCATGGCCTGGGGTTTTTTTAGGTTAAGGACAAGCCTGTGGTTCAGGATCCATGCCTGAATGTTTATAAGGTCTTCACTCAGTTGTTGATTGATGACCACCACCTCATGGGAGTGAGACAGGATAACCAGATCGTCTGCATAGAGAATTGGTTTACAGTGGGCTGCAGTTTCGGGGAGGTTATTTATAAAAATGGAGAAGAGCATTGGTCCAAGGATGGAGCCTTGGGGGACCCCTACCATTACTGGGATGGGACCCGAAAGCTCTTTGCCAAATTTGACCCGCTGCATTCTACCATATAGGTAGTTGTCGAACCAGCTAAGAGCAGTAGTGGAAAGACCAATTACTCTAAGCTGAGTCGACAGCATGGCATGGTCGACCAGGTCAAACACCTTCAAGAGGTCAATGAAGAGGGCCCCCGAGAGTTTACCCTGGTCCATGGCCTCCCTGATCCATGATGTAACAGTAACTAGGGCTGATGAGGTACCATGCCCCTTCCTGAATCTATGCTGTACAGCAGTCATTACGTCATGCGCCTGTAAGTACTCCGAGAGTTGCCCTGCCACAACTTTCTCCAATAGTTTGCTAGCCGCCGACAGGATAGATATAGGGCGATAGTTCTCTATCAGCTTAGGGTTCCCTTGTTTAAGGATTGGGACTACCCTGGCAACCTTCCATATGTCTGGGATAACTCCAGTTGCCAGGGACAGATTGAAAATGTGTGCCACCAGAGGTGCCAGCCAGGGGGCACCAAGACTGAGGAGTTTGGGTTCTAAACCATCTTGTCCGGCACTAGAGCAGGGGGAAGAGTCCCGTTAGCAGTTTCTGCACCTCTTGAACTACCACTGCCCTGAACAGAAAAGGCGGGCGGGGTGAAGATGGTGCTGTGGGCTGACTGCCACTGACACCATCATCATTTGGGAATGACGAGGTGTACTCCGACAGATCCACAAAATAATGGTTGAAGGAGTTGGCGATGGTTTCCGAGTTGTTACAGCTCGAACCATCGATTATCATGTCAGTGGACTCAGTGCTCTGTGTACTACTCACAACTTGTTTAATGTTCCTCCAGAACCTTCTAGGATCCCTAGCAGAGTTCAATAAAGCAGATTTGCAAAAGTCACTCTTGGCAATTCTAATGTTCTTTTTGCATTCATTTCTGAGTTGTCTATATCTCAGAAAAATGGCTTGGTCAGCCGTGGCCTTGAACTTGGCCCAGCACTTATCTCTAGTGTTGAGGAGTGCCAGGAGGCTACCATGAAGCCATTTAGTAACCATTCCCCTCACCCTCTGTCTGAGGAGGGGGGCATGTTTCTCCTGCAAGGCCCTTAGAGAGCAAAGAAAGTGACCAACTGCGGATGCGGGGTCCTTAGCATTCCAAACTGCCCCCCAATCTGTGTACTTGATGTCATTTTGAAAGGAGGACAGATCAAACTTGGAGTAGTCTCTGATCTGCATAATTTTATGGGGAATTTTTGATGTGGTACCCTCCAGACACAGTACACCGGGGAGTGATCAGAGATAGAGACCGGTAGGATATCCGATGAGCTGATCCTATCTGGTCTATTTGTCAGGATTCAGTCCAGGAGTGATCCCTTACCACCACTAGTAGGGCATCTGGTAGGATCCTTGACAAGCCGAGTCAGAGAGAGACTGGTAAGTGAGGGTTCAAAGGCCTTGGCATTGCCACCCAACCAATTTAGGTTGAGGTCACCCAGAATGATTAGCTCATTCTGCCGTGTTGCAGCACCATCTGCACCAAGGAGACCAGTCAGTCCCTCTACGCCTCCTTTTGGAGGATTGTATGCAAATACAATGTGAATCTTTTTTGCCATCCCTAGTAACAGTACCATGTGCAAAGCCTCACAGGGGGACTGCATGGTCTGTTGATCAGGGAGGGCGGACAGATTTAGATGGTTCCTGTAGTAGACCAGGATGCCACCACCTCTCTTACTTCCCAGAATGATCTCGTGAGTAAGGTCGTAACCAGGAAGGCACATGCTGAGCTGGGGGTGGAAGGCTTCAGCCAGGTTTCTGTAATTCCAAGAATGTCAGGACTGTGCCGAGTTACCCAGACACGAAGTTCCGTTAGGTTTGGGAGCAGGCTTCTGACATTTAGATGGGCCACCTTCAGCCCTTTAACCACTGGCCAGCCCGCCTGCAGGTATGGACTGGGGTGGCGGTCCTGGGTTTAGTTCAATGTCCCCGGCTAATGCAAGTGTGATCAGCAGGAGCCACAGTAGATGCCTTAAAGGGGGGGGTCTCTCCTTGTTCTGTGACCTCCGGTTATAATGCCTGACCTTATGAGAGGGTCTCCGAAGGTACCCTAGTTTCAGACCACCAAGGACCACGGTCAGGGGAGAGCCCTCTGCTATAATGTTTGAGAAGGTAAAATCCGGCTCCACTAGTTGGACATATGTACACCATGGAGCTATTTTTAGGGGGTCAGCCGCCCCATAGATCCAGGGGATCCAGGAGACAGTAAGGCTCACATGGGAGCTCAATGAGTTCCATGCTTGCTCCGATACAGTTTTCCCGCTGGGACGGTACCACCTTGGGTCACCAAAGTGTTAGGCCTAATAGCTGCACTCTGTATCTTTAAGAGGAGTTGCAATATTAGAGAGAGGGGAGGATGAACATTGCTAGGGGTGGTGCCGAGGGAGGAGGAAGAGTATTTAATAAAGGCTGGAGGTCGGGGATGGGAGAGTGGGCGTAAAAATTCAAGCAGCAAGGAGACAGAAGGACAGAAAGTGAAAGAGAAATTGAATTATTTGCAGGGCAAAGCTTACAACTGTGACCCAAATGGAATCTGGTCTAAACAGAAAAAACTGTATCACTTTAAACTTACTCTCTGGTCCAGGGTAGCTTACCACTGGACTTTAAAACAAAGAGAGCTAGAGCTGTAATATTTTACAATCTACAAACCTGCAGCCTAAATGAACTTGCACTTCAAACTACCCTTAGAGTGCAAAATTGCTGTAAACAGGTTTAGGTTCGCGTGTAAGTTAGGATTTACAAGACAATTTGGAGAGAATTAACAAGTACCACAATTAGAATATAACATTAGCTTAAGGTCCAGAGAGGAAACAGCAGTAGCAAAGAATTAAAGAACAGCAGCAGCCCGTCAGCAGGCAGAGTCGATGGTTCTGGACAGTCCAGTTTCTGCAGCGTACCTTCAGTCTGGTGATCAGCAGGCAGTGCAGCGAGGAAGGCAGCCGGTGGACAGAAGGGGTCCGCCCGGCTGCTCGAAGCAGCAGAGGCACCCGTGTCAAGGGTGAAGCTTCAGGCTGGTGATCAGCGGGCAGTGCAGAGAGGAAGGCAGCCGGCGGACAGAAGGGGTCCGCCCAGCTGCTCGAAGCAGCAGAGGCACCCGTGTCAAGGGTGCTCCATACAACAATATAATAGAATGTTTTATAAAAATACTACTCTACATTTTGATATTTATATGTAAAAAACTGATAAACCCTACAGATAGGCTATCTTGATAATAACCTCGGTGGGTCAGTCCCCATCATATCCAGGGCAAAATGGCAGATAGCACAGTTGCTTAAGAACTTACCATAACAGTAGATCTTCAAGAGTATCTCTTGCAGCAGATCATAACATAAGGGAACCTTCTGCCGGAGGCACCTGTTTCTGGAAGACTTTAGTCGTACCTGGGACCACCCCTCATACCACATAACCAGGTCCGGCACTATAAAAGAGAGGGTGTCCCGATACCTCAGTTCTCTCATTAGCAACCTGATCATGATGTCGCCAAGTGAACCAAGGAGAAATATATATATATAAATATATATAAAAAAAAAAAACTCACGTGTTTTGGATATAACCACAATAAATATACATACAGGAGATGGACAGGAATGACAAACTCCGCCCCCTAATGCAGACGGGAAAAAAGGGGGACAGAGGGAGGGGGCAGCATGACCTGCTTGCTGCAAGAGATACTCTCGAAGATCTACTGTTATAGTAAGTTCTTACGCAACTGTACTGTCTTCGAGATAACCTTTTGCAGCAGGTCATAATATATGGGAAGATTCCCAAGCAGTTATGTGTAAAGTATGGCAGCAGGAAAGTATGTCTGTGTGAAAACAGACCTCGGGAGGACAATACATCCAAAAGTAATCCTCATGTAAAATGCCAAGTCCATCAATGGTAATTGATAGGGGAGGGACCTATCCCTGAAGCAGGAGCCGTATCCCCCAGTACAGCAGTCGATACCCCTGTAAACTTGCTGTGGCGGTAGACAGCGCTCATGTGGAGTAAGTCTTGACCACAGTCAAGAACGGCAGTATATATCTCATTTGTGTTATAATAAAGAAAACAATGTAGGCAACCACTGAAGTTTGGACAGACCCTGTACCGAAACAAGGCGTTTCCCCTTTACTATCCAGGGGAAATGAAACAAAAGGTGGTGCTGTGGCCTCATTCATTAAGAACAAAAGGGACTGTGAACAACCAAGATGCAAATTAGAGCAACCTCAGGAGCTTCATGCCCTACATAAGAAACTGGTAGCCTAATGGTTATTGATACACAGGAAAAACTGATACCACCTTAGTGAAAAAGGTAGGATCGGGTCACAGAAGGACATCCTTTTTTTTTTTTTTTTTTTTTTTTTTTTTTTTTGAAAGGCAGATAGGGCCCTGTATGCACACAGCCTAAAAACGCAGCAATGCAGCCAGCCAACAAAACTGCAATGCAGAGTAAAAGGGTCCAAGATAGGAAGCACAGGCCTTATGGAACCGCAGGCCCAAAAGGGACCAATTGTCAGTCAGTCTAGGACTTAACTGAGAACCCCCAGAGGTAGCTGGAGTCCTACTGGGGGTGCAGGGGTGAAGAATGTCTCTTAAGAACAGTCGTAAATACCCAATGGATGCAGAGACCTTTCTCCCATCAGGGAAAGAAAGGCAACAGTTCACTGACAAAGGGAACCCCAAACACCGAAAGTGGGAGTCTAGTATGTACAGAGGAGGACATGAAAACAAGGTCCAACTCAATCCAGTCCCCTCAGAGAGAGACATGGCACCTGTTCTGCGAAGAAAGGGACATGGCATTAGACACCAAGGCTGGCGTAAAGACACCCATCATCACAAATGTGACTCTGGAACCAAGACAGTGGTAAGTCCTCCAGAACCATATGAGGAGGAGCAGGAAAAGCAGAATTAGATTAAAGGAGCAGTTCCAAAATTAGAAAGGACAAGAGGGAGGGCATAAAGAGGGAGAGGGAGAGGCAATACCAGAACCCTCAACTGTAACAGTGGGAACCACACCGGTCCTGAACCCAGAGGTGCCTCCAGGAAAGAGAGAAAACAACCAGCCAGACCTTGTCCTGGTGAGGCTGTAGGGGGCCGCAGTGAGGCAGTACGATATGGGGCAGAGAGACGAACAGATCCCAGTCAGGATGAGCCCAGCAGACAAAGATGTCTTTGACTACATCCTGTGGAATTTTCCGTTCATGCCCCGCTGTTTTGAAAAGGCGGAGGGTATCCTGCAGTGTATTCCTGCTGCCAGGGATACATACCTCTAACAAGGTGTAGTCCGATTTGCCCAGCACAGAACCCTATACACATGTCTTTAATGCATAGAAGCAAGGGAGTGGGTAATGTTTCCTGGTCAGGTAACATACATCAGGGAAATAACTGATTGAATCATGAGACATATCTCCCATAGGAGGCGCCCGAAAGTATGGAGAGCATAGAAAATGGCTCTTCCAAGACAATGACGTGCAGATGGGCATCGCCCGTCTGCCAAACACCTTGGCGGGTTTGTAGACCTGTTTAAGAAATACCCACATCCTCTGGATTCAAGGTATTCATCATAAGAGTGGTCATGCACCTTCACAAATGGAGCAATGTGATATCGGCGATAAAATGCTGGCATCCATTTGTAGGCAGATCTCTGAAGGCACAATCATTGCAGTGTCTCCTTGAGCAAAGTCTCAGGTATTTTTGGGGATATGTAAATCGATTAGGATGGCCACAACGAAGTATCCCCAACAAGTCAGCAGGTGAAGCCTGGCCAAGACACCTCTGGTGCAGCAGATAATGGGGAAGCCAGTTAGCCCAGGAGTGTCCACTGAGACACAGGAAGGAAAGTGTTCCCAACTGAATGTATGCCATAAAGGTGTACTTATATACCCAAAGACATGAACCATACAAGGTACTGACATGTGCAAGGAGGACATCTGGTGACGTTTCCGAAAAGCAAAGCACCAGGGCATATAATGAAAAAAAAAAAAACAGACACCCACTTTGCGAAGAATCACAGAGATCATGGTCCGGTATTATTGGAAGACTCCGATGGCAGAGTCTAGCCTGAACTGGGGTTTCACTGCTTTTTGTAGCACAGGTTGAAGGTCTATCATGATCATTAACTGAAAGGAAAGAGGAAACATACCCCTACCACTGAGGAGAAGGATGCATAGGCAAAACAGGCATTTTCAAGTAGAAAAGGCCCGGACCACAGACATCAGGACAGAGACTGTAACCATGGATTTGAGGTGACCGTCAGGCTGTGGGCGCTCCCAGGCCAGGAACCGGCAGAACAACACCAGTCGACCTCAGAATCAAAAGGTGAGGCAGGCTAATGGAGGTAGTGAACCCGTGGTAGGGAGGCCCCAGATGGTATCAGCAGGGTTTCAAAATAGGACTTACGCAAGAGAGTTTTTCTGATGCAAAAAATGACATGGAATTCACCAAAGTATGATGCAGCCTGAGGCTGTGGGTCTCATAAGGAGACCTCAAAAAGCAGCATCAAGAAGAAAACTCAGAAAGGTGGGAGTAAAAGGCCCAACATATGCAACCAAGAAAGTCGTGTGAGACATTTTCACAGTAGAGGTCACATAAACCATAGCTGCCAGAGGGTTCAAGCAGCAAGTATAGTGGCTGTGGAAGCATCCAGAAGAAGCGGGACAACCACTGTGAGGACATCTCCAAATAATAAGCCAATTCGTTCCCAGGGGCGTGCAGCTCCTACACCTGGGCCCCAGGGTGTAGAACCAGTCCGGTTTCTATTCCTGAGCAAGAAAAAAGGAGATCCACCCCAACTGCATACGGAGACCGGTGTACAGCAGAGCTACAGGTGGAGACCAGGATGGGACCCGGAGGTGGCCCCACCAGGCCACAAGAATAGGAACGTCCACCTGTGTCCTACTGGCCCAACTTGGAGCTCTGAAGAGACACAGTCAGACTCCACTGGAATAATGGAGATAAGAAAACTAGTGGGGAAGCAAACCCCATCAGGACAGCAAAGAGTCGACTCAAAGGAGCCAGCACTGTTCGAAAAAGAGTCCCTTGGTTGTCAAGGAGGATATCGTGATGTCGAAGCAGTGGAAAAAAATAATCATATACCCAGTATGAGGGCAGAGTTTCAGTTAAAAACCAAACAGGGTCCGGGTGTGGATTACAGAGGACACCCATAGCCGAAGCTGTGGTCAGGCGGTGCATAACTCACGCTCCGTTAGCAGGCGATGATGAGGCCCACAGTGAGGCCAAAGGCAAGGGTACCTGGGTCTATGCCCGCAGATTATTCTGGGGTCCACTGAGGACAAGAGGGGTCCAGGATCTCAAGGAGAAGGGCGAAGTCTTCTGCAATTAGATGTCATTGGCAACAAAAGACACAAGGCCATTGTTGACCTGAGGATCGAAACCCACAGCAACCAGGGGGCCGAAGCCTTCCCTGATGAGAGTGGCGAAGCCTATAGAAGCCACCTTCAATGAGAGTCCATTGTTGATTACGAGGGCTAAAGTCCTTGACAACGAGAGGGCCGAAGCCCATGGCAAGGAGAAGGCCCAAGCCATTGCCACCAAGGTCATCATCAACAAGATGGCAAATGCCACTGTTGACACGCGGGCAAAAAGCCATTGTCAACAAGAGGGCGGAAGCCATCTTCAGCAATGCTGAAGATGTAATTATACTTACGGAAATTCAGAGTATTTTCATCATCATCATTATTGTAGGTCATGACGGTCAGCGACAACAAAAGTTAGTAGAAAAAAATAAAATCTCAAAAGGCGAAGGAATTGCTGAGCCAATCTCCAGGAAAGATGTGTGCAGGTCATGGAAAAGAAAGAACTGAGGAGTATCGGGACCGTCCTCTCTTTTATAGTCCACAGACCTGGTCATGTGGTGCATGAGGTGGGAGGTCCTAGGTACGACTGCTAAGAAGTCTTCCAAAGACAAGTGCCTGAAGCAGAAGGTTCCCATGTGTTAAGAGAATGTCTCGAAGAAGATACTTCTTTACTGACTGAATCTATTAGTTTGTTTTTTTTTTTTTTAAATAAACCTTTTTCAAAACCATTGGCTTTTTATCTATCCTAAACTACACCGAATAGCATTCCAGGCTTTAGGGCCTAAATAATAAAATGCTGCTCTCCCTGCATTAGTTTTCCAAGGGTCGGGGTAGATCTCACTATACTAGTTTCCTGGGGGGGGGGGGTATTACATAATTCATATGGGAAGGTAAGCGTATGAAATAAAATCTACACTGTGTGCATTTATTTGAGTTGTCCCAGAGCGCTTTTCATACACATTCTATTCCCAAGTGCTTTACAAGCAATGAGAGACTGGTAGTGAAAGAACTGTAAATGTGTAGTGGCAGCCATTTTGCACATTAACACCCACACACAGCCCTGGGCAATTTCCTAACTTTCCCCCCTCCCCCTTAACAGGAAGTGGAATGTTGGCCAGGGCACATGGGAAAATCTCCTGCTCTTGCTTAAAGTGCCTTGGGTTCTTTTACTTTCATTTCAACATGCAGCAGCACAGCACAAGAGATATGCAGAAGGGACCGTGGTTTAACATCTCATCTGACAGTACAGCATCCCCCACAGTACTGCACTTGGGTGTCAGTGTTTATGGTGTGAGCCCAATCCTGGTGTGGGACTAGAACCCACAACCTTCTGGCCAAGAGACTGATGTGCTATCAACTTAGCCAGGCTGAACTAAAACCTATTGAAAGTTTTTTTTGTTTGTTTGTTTTTTTAAACACACATACAGGGAAATTCAAAACCATAAATTCCTGTCACAGAGCAGCACAAAACTGATGTTATCACTTAGAGACATTCCATTTATTACTGGTAGATATCTTTCTAATGACACTATGTGGCATTTTACGACTCCCTGTACCTGAGCATGGTGAATATTTGTAATGTTCCTCTGAGTGACGTTTTGTATACTCATTTATCCTCTCAGCAGTGTGGTCATCTGCAAAATATATCACTGGTATAGGACGCTTAGAGTGCTTCTTACAGATAAGAGTGCCTTCTTTGGGTGACAGAACTACAAGCTGAAGTGGGCGAATCTGTCACCCTAAGGACGCAAGACGCGACACTCATACCTGCTTGCACACACTCCGAGGCCCTGCTCCGGACTGCCTCTGCGGCTGTAATGTTATTATAATGCGTCCTGTATGGGCTAAGTACAGTCACAGAGGACTGTATTTAGCCCCTGGAGAAAAGCAGACCTGGAAAACAGCCAATCGGCAATTATAAAAACTCTAAAATGCAATGCAGGCTATTGAATCACCCACTACTACCTACTGCTCCAATTTCAGCTGCCGGGGATACTGATATTTGTTGCAAAAGAAGATATCTGCCTAGAACTAAGCAAAATTAGTCTGCAATAATCTAAAATACTACAATAAACAACGAGGAATAAACAGTAAGGATGTAATGTTCCTTTTAAATTATACTGGCAGCTCCGAGGAGGCTGCATTGCTGAAAAAAGTAGTAAACTGCACTTGGGGACAATTAGTCTGCAATAATCTAAAATACTACAATAAACAACGAGGAATAAACAGTAACGATGTAATGCTCCTTTTAAATTATACTGTCAGCTCCGAAGAGGCTGAATTGCAGAAAAAAGTAGTAAACTGCACTTGGGGACAATTCAACATCATCATCATGCCCAGCAGTGCAGCCTCTGGGAGCTGTCAAATGTAATTAGAAAATGGGCTCAGAAAATCCTCACTTTTGATTGGCCAGTACCCTACCCAGAGCCCTGGTCTATCTGGCAACAGATCCCTGTCCAAAACAAGTGCCAATTCAGGGTGCCCCATTACTTAGGGTATGACTGGGCACCCCGAATTTTCAAAATTGTCGCCATTTTTTTCTGTCAGTAAGCGAGTCCTACAGTAACGGCCAGTCTCCCCATGTATACACTGGCAAGATGTAAACAAAATAGTTAAAATTCAACACAGTTGTTGGGAAGAATACAGGCTGCCTGCAATATCACGAGCTCAGCTGAGCGAGACGGAGATGGCCAGCTCCAGCAGCGGTAATGCGTCTAAAATCATTCAGCAGTAGTCTCTCGTTTTCCAGACCGCATATGCTCTCTCTCACTTTCAGTCTCTTGCTCGCTCAAGTCATTTGCAATTCTTGTCAAACACTGTATAAATATCAGACAGTCTGTATGTCCAGTGTGTCCAAGGGGAGTAGCAAGCGTGGCTGCCATAGATACTTGGATCACCCAGAGGAATGATGAATTTGCTTCATTCCCTCTGAACACCTGTAGCCCTGATGGTAATAAGCCATCAGCTGTTTAGATTTGATCATGTTAGAGGTAAAATTGTTAGGCCTTATTTGGTATTAATAAATTGCAACCGATTTAAAACAACATTTAGTGTCAGGTGGCTTTATTGGATTACCAGGGACCACTAGCCAAGAACCTTGTGATTTACAATGGTAGACACCTTGCAGTGAAAGTAACATGACGGCCGAGAGACTCGTGCTACTCGAGGCTAGCGCTCGGGACTACTCGTGTGCCACTCGGTGTGGAAAACTATAAAGCTGCGAGGTGAAAGTTTCTGGCAGCACTGTTTGACTGGCATAGTGGTTAGGGTGATAGGGTAGTGACAGGGGTTCAATTCCAACAGACTGCAAATACGATGCGGGTTACAGAACGTGAAATCACTGAAAACAAAACTCTGAGGTCGCACACTTAGTAGCGGTGCGAAATATTTTTTTTCTTCAATACTGTGCGACCTTGGAGTTGATTACATTTATTTATGGAGGGGGGAGCCCCCCACGTGGGTGGTGCGAGGGGGGGTACAAGTCCCATAAAAAAAAAAAAAAATATTTTGACATGTCTGTAAAGGTTACCGATGGACAGACATACAGTTATGGCACTGATGGCATTCCTGTCGGCTATACTTTTTCCTGTCCGCCACGACACCTGCAGCATAAACTGCAACCACTCCATCATTTTTTAACCAAGGGAGTGCCTCATATAACTTAAACAGTAGCCAGTAGCCACACATTTAAAAATTAAAAATGAAGGTAGAAAAAACAAAAGGAAGCTGTCAGTCCGATCGGCTTCACCTGACCAGCGATGGATGGACAGCCCTGTTTTCAAACGAGCAGCGCATGCCTCTCCACAGCAGCTCACAAGTGCTGCTTGCTATACATTGGCTACCTCCCAGAAACAAATACACCTATCCACTGCTTCCCAACATAAATGCATCTCTTTCCTTCCCACTGTGAAGACTGCTCCTCACCTCCTCACAACTTACTGGGATCAGCAATTGAAAGCTCCAGAGATGGAAAGGACAGGGTTTGAGTCACACACAGTAGCGGTCCCAAAGACCGCATTCTTTATCTCGCTCAAGTAATTTTGCCACTTCTCCCAAAAGCACTATGTGACTGTGTGTGTGTGTGTGTGTGTGTGTGTGTGTGTGTGTGTGGTTTAACACCATCTCAAAGGCACAGTACAGGGGCTCCAAAAGCACAAAAGGCCCCAGATTTAAAAAAGATTCTAATGGAGGCGGACAAACTATTTACTGACAAAACTTATTTTAATTTTTTTTTTTTTTTTAAACAACAATTTTTATTAAACTTTTCTTTTTTCAGTGCCCATTTTCTAAGTGCAATAATACCCTCTAAGGTGGGCTGTATTGTGCTATACTGGACCTTCCAGGGGTGTCAGGCCTCATTACGCCCCTGGGTAGTCCCGTACAGTACAATACCACTCACCCTGGAGGGTATTATTACTTACTTAGAATGCAAAAATTGGCATGCTTATATGGTACAGTGTTCAAAATCAGGTCCCATTTTAATAATCTTTAAAATGCAATCATAAAGGGTGAGTGAAACCATGAGTCAGAGTGAGGGTGGGTAGAGCAGCTGACAGCCTTGCCCCATACAGTGCTAATGTAACTGTTGGGGACTAAATAAGGAACTAGAAAGTACACAGAAGAGAAAGAATAGGAACCGGGGGGGGGGGGGTAGTAGAGCTTTCCTTAGCGGTCCAGCAGATGTGCAGTTCAACCTTCCACCTGGGAACGAGTCCTACTTGAACAATGTCTGCACAACAAGATAAGGTCACCTCTCACTTTCATAGGTTCCAGTGGTGAACACTTAAGGCACATGTACTTTGAACTCACATAATCCATATAGATATACTGAATATACAATTACTAGAAGCAAGCGACTCTGTTGGGCCTTCTGTTCAAGACTATGGACAGCTACACCGAGCCTGGACTCCATACTGTGTATCTAGACACACATTTATAAAAGTTTAAAACAACTGTTTAAGACCACTTTTTTAAAAAACAAAAATCAAAAAAATGGTGCCCACTCTTTATTGTTTTAGGAAAGTGCTGTAAGTTTTACTGTCCAGATGAAGACGAGATACGGAACCCAGCAGGAATCAACAACTATGCCCAAGAAACAGCAGCAATGGCCAGGAGACTTAAGTCGGCAGGGATGCTTTTACAGTGGCATACAGCTGCAGAGACTTCTGACGCCCCACTGCTGAGTTCACTTGGCTCATAAGGGGAAATGGATTATCTATGAAGGTAGTGCTTTCTACAAGTTACAATTTTACAGTTAAAACAAACTTCGTTCATCCTTCTTACTTTACAACTCCAAACACCTGACAGCGCGACGCCAACCAAACTTTGTGCGCAATACCACAATTTCCATCTCCCGATTGGTCTAAACAACAGGACTGTGCCCGCCCTATACCACAACTGCGCCAACTGTTCGCTAACGAGTGCAGTCAATCAAAGTAGAAGCCGATAAGGCACCGCCTCGTACCGGCAATACCTTTTAGTTACATACACTCACAGAACATCCCTTGACCCTCCCAACCCAGTGGCTCACGTGAAAGTTCGTATCTCTCAGAAACACACAGCTACTGCTGACTCTATTGCTTTGGCTCCGTTCCTGTCCTTAGTTACCTCGTACACCGCCTGTACCATCTCCACTAACACCCACTGTTGCCCGGACGCCATCTTGTTGCGAGTGATGCCGTTCCTAGCCCGACGTCATAACACTACGACAGAGTCCACTGTCTGAAAGCAGTAAATGCGCATGCGGGTAGTGGGGTTTCATAGGGATGGGAAGGTGCATAACAAAGAAGTGGAATGTGGGTGGAGAGCGCACCCAGAACTAGAAGAACAAGCATTTGTCAATGCCGAATGTTTGCTTGCTGGAGCCTGGCACTGGCATCGGTAGTGTAGGAGTTAGAGAGAGATGCATAATAGGAATGGCAGTGAAAAATTGAACTGAAGCCAACCCCACCACCACCCTGCAGAGACTGACAGGCATTGGGGTGTGCCTTTGGGTCATCAGGCATAATGGCTGTGCTATTTCACCACACCCTACCCTGCCACCACAAGGGTCACAGTGTGCCTTGGAGTCTTTGTTCCTTATGTTCACCCCATTCCATAAGAAATATGGTGAGATGGGTGCAGTATAGGAGAATGGGATGAACTTTGAGGCTGAAGTGTCCAAGGCACAGCTCGATGTCTGTCACTGGCTGCAGGGTGGGGGTGGAAGGGCAGGAGTATTACAGGCGACAATCCCAAGTCATACCCCTGATGCCTGTCAAGTCTCTACAGGGTGGGGCGTTATAGTCGGAAACCCCTAATGTCCCAGGCGTTCGTTGGTATTTTCACTCTAAATTTTAAACATGGATTTTTTGTGACCCCCACCTCGTGAACAGTAGCAATATCAGTTTGTTAGCAGAAATGGAAGTTTACTCACCTGGTAAAGGTGATTATAGGAGCACCTTCTTTCAGCACTCCCGGTCTCCACCCATGGGTAATTCCGGCACTTCCTCTCAGGCTGATGCACAAAAGAATTCCTTAAGAATTGAAAACTGATCCCTTATCCCTGCTTCCGTCTCCTCCCCTGTCTTTCCCAGACTCCTCAGTACGAGATCTTCCCGAGCTTTGGAACCTTCTGAAATTAAAAATTAACAGTAAACACGGCCCCGTGGTCTCCCAAAGGGAGACCACCTCATACAATGAGACAAACCGACACATTGTGAAAGTTGTGCAAGGTGTTCATCCTTTACTCTATATTGTTTCGTTGGCTCACAATGTACAATAATGAAGTTGTTACTGTCTATGCTTCTTGACAGAATGTACAAATTTGTAATCAGTATACTGTTTTAACATCATCATTAAAAGGTGTACCCATGACATGCTTTCAGGTAGTTATTCATTATGTTTTACCATGTGTTCCTCCTCATTGGGTGGGCTACGGAGTGCTGTAAGATGGTGCTCCTATAATCACCTTTACCAGGTGAGTAAACTTCCATTATCTATCGCACCTTCTTACAGCACTCCCAGTCTCCACCCATGGGTGATTAAACAGCAGTATTGGAAGAGACTTGGGAGGGAGGAGGAACCTGACTGGAAGCTGTGTGGATAACTTTTCGGCCAAAATCAGAATTGCTTGTCAATCCTGTGTCCAATCTGTAGTGCTTGGTAAAGGGTATGGGGGATGACCAATGGCCATACAACGAATTCTCTCACTGATACTAAACTCTTTCTGCCAGGACGTGGCTATTGCTCGTAGAGTGGGCCTTGATAACTTGAGATGGGTCGGCCTCCCTAGCCTTGTAAGCTTGGGAGATGGCGTCTCGAGCCATCTGGCGACCGTGAGACCTGGAGGCTGGTGAGCCTCTCTTTTGTCCTTGATGAAGGACGAACAGTCTATCTGACTGGCGGAAGGCTTCTTCCTGTCCAAGTAGATCGTGAGGGCTCTAGCGGGTCTAGGCAGAAGGGTGTCCCTGTTGGGGTCCTGGTCAGTTGGGCAAAGGCTGGGACTGCAATTTGTTGACCAGTGTGAAAGGCCGTTGCCACCTTCGGGATGAAGGACGGTATAGTTCTTAGGACCACTCTATCTGGGAAGAGCGTGAGAAAGGGTGCTCGGCAGGATAGGGCCTGTATCTCACTGGTTCTCCTAGCTGAACATACCTACCAGAAAGACTGTCTTCATGGTGAGATCGTTAGGAAGTCGAAATCAGAGGTTGAAAGGATCCTCAGTTAGGGCATCTAATACTAGGTTGAGTTGCCAGGTGGCAGCAACGGGTCTAGGGAGCAGGTAATGTTGGCGGTTGCTCTTAGGAAGGCCTGCACCAGTGGGTGAGCCCCTGGCAGATGCCCGCCTGATTTCCCCCGAATTGCCCCTATGGCGGCTGTTTGGACTCTTAATGATGCCGCTGTCAATCCCTTGTCAAGACCATCTTGCAAAAATTCTAACACCTGTAAAATATTACATGTTGCAGCCTCAAGTTGTCTAGCTTTACACCAATAAACAAATGCCCCCCAGTGTCTGTTATATGTTCTGTTGGTAGAGTGTCTTCTAGCCTGTAGTAAACATAGAAAAATAGAAACATAGAAGTTGACGGCAGATAAGGACCGCAAGGCCCATCCAGTCTGCCCATTTCTTTTTCTGCCTTATAAATGTGCCATCGGCCTTTGCTCTGTCAGTGGTCTATCTATTCATAGTCATTTGTATTGCTCCCTTATGCCTATCCCATGCCTGTTTGAAGCCCTGCACTGTATTCATAGCCACCACTTCTTGTGGTAAGCCATTCCATGCATCCACCACCCTTTCTATGAAAAGATTTCCTCACATTCCCCTTATCGGCCTCCCTCTAATCTCATGCTACGTCCTCTTGTCCTGCTATTTTTCTTGTATTTAAACATGTTAGACTCTTTCACCTTGTTTATGCCCTTAAGGTGTTTGAATGCCTCGATCATATCACCTCTCTCCTCCTTTGCTCAAGGGTATCATATTGAGCTCCGTTAATCTGTCCTCATATGTCTTCTGATGCAGTCCCTGCACCATTTTAGTTGCCCTTCTCTGGACTGCCTCAATTTGATTAATGTCCTTGTGAAGGTGTGGCCTCCAATACTGCCGCAGTACTCCAGATGGGGCCCTAACCAGTGTCTTGTACAGAGGATTATTACCTCCTCTCACGACTTGATACCCTACTAATACACTAACACCCCTAGCCTTACCTACTGCTTTAGAGGTCTGCTTGATGATTTTAGGTCATCAGTGATGATGATGCCCAAGTCTCTTTCTTCCTTTGTGACTTTAGCAACTCTCCTCCCAGCCTATAGGTGGCTTCAGGTTTCTCTTCCCTATGTGCATGATTTTGCACTTCTTTGCATTAAATCCAGTTGCCACTCTTCTGACCATTCTGCTAGTTTATCCAGATCTCTTCTCATTCTGCCCACCCCATCTGGATCATCTACTCTGTTGCAGATCTTGGTGTCATCTGCAAACAGACAAGCCTTACCCTCTAGTCCATCTGCAAGGTCACTAATGAAGATGTTGAAGAGGACTGAGCCCCAGGACTGATCCCTGAGGTACCCCACTTGTGACTTGCATCTCTTCCGACTGTATACCATTTACCACCACTCTCTGTTTTCTGCCCGTCAACCAGTTTGCCACCCAGTTGACCAACTTCTGACCCACCCCGAGCCTACCCAGCTTATTTATCAATCTTCTATATGGAACAGTGTCAAAAGCTTTGCTGAAGTCAAGGTAGGCGACATCAACTGCTCCCCCTTGGTCCACCACTCTGGTTACCCAGTCAAAGAAATCTATGAGATTAGTTTGACAGGACCTTCCTTTTGTAAACCCATGCTGTCTTGGATCCTGTGCCCCTATGGATTCCAGGTGTTGCACTATCCTTTCCTTAAGGAGTGCCTCCATAATCTTGCCCACTACTGAGGTAAGACTGACCGGTCTGTAGTTCCCCATCTCCTCCCTGCTACCACTCTTGTGGAGCGGGATCACATGAGCCCTTCTCCAGTCTTCTGGGACCTCTTCTGTGCTCAGAGACTCACTAAACAATTCTGCTAATGGCTCTGCTAGTTCCTCCTTTAGCTCCTTAAGTACCCTGGGATGTATGCCATCAGGTCCCATTGCCTTATCCACCCTGAGCTTAGCAAGCTCTTGTAGGACCCTTTCTTTTGTGAAGGGAGTAGTGCTCACCTCCCTCCCCCTGTGTCCATGATGCTGAGCTGTGGGCCCTGCCTACCTTCTCTTCAGTAAATATTGAGCAAAAGTATCTATTTAGGATAGATACCTTTACAGGGTCCTCCTCCTCAATGCTCCTTTTCTCCATTAGCATATACCCCTCTGGACTTTCTCCTTTCACTAATGTATCTATAGAAAGTCTTGTCACCTTCTTTACTGTTCATGCTAGTGTTTCCTCAGTTTGGGACTTTGCCTGCCTTACTGCCTTCCCTGCTTCCCTTAGGGCAGTTTGGTATGCCTCCTATCTTCATCCCGCTATGTTCCCTTATATTTCCTGAAGGCCAGCCTTTTGGCTCTGACCTTTTCTGCTACTGTATTTGAGAACCAAAGTGGTTTCCTTTTTCTTTTGCACTTCCTTTTCTGTCTAACACAATGGGATGTTGCTTCAAGTATTGCATCCTTAATGCTTGCCCACTTTGCCTGTACCCCCTCACCTGTGTTTCTTTTTGCCAGGGCTAGCTTAACTCTGTTGGCCATCTTATCAAAGTCAGCTCCTCTGAAGTCCCATATTTTGCCTTGGAATGGGATGATTTAGATGTAGTAGCCAAATTGAACCATACCATGTGATGGTCACTGGCCCCAGGTGACCTTCTACCTGGAGATCTGTGATCCCTTCTTTGTTAGTCAGTACTAGATCTAGGATAGCCCTGTCTCTTGTGGGTTGCTGTACCAGTTGTTTGAGGCTCTCCCTGCAGGGAATCCACTATGAGTCTAGTTCTGGCAGATGTTCCTGCTGGTATTGACCAATCTGTATCCGGCATGTTGAAGTCTACCATTATCAGAACCTCCCCTTTAGCTGTCATGTTTTGTATATCTTCTAACAGTAATGTGTCTATGTCCTCCCTCTGGTCTGGGGGCCTGTAGACAACCCCAGTTCTTATGGCTGTCCCATTTCCTGTTTCCAGGGTGACCCACAGTTCTTCTGGCTCCTTATGTGTATTCTGAATTTCTGTACTTTGATATTTTCATTAACATAGCAGGCCCTCCTCCCCCCTTTTGCACCTCGGTCTCTTCTGAACAATACAGCCAGGTACTGAAGTCTCCCAAGTGTGGTTGCTGGTAAACCACGTCTCACTAATTGCTACTATGTCGAGTTTAGCCTCTGACATTATTGCCTGCAGTCTGGGATCTTATTTCCCAGGCTGTGAGCATTTAATATTACATGATTTTCCATTAGCCAGATTTTGGTGTGTTAGTTGTTGGGTGAAGATTTAGCATTACCCTGTCGTGATGTGGAGACAAACCTTTTCTTACCTGGTGATGCAAATGAACAGCAAACATGCTGAATTCCTGTTTGACCACTAGCTGAGGGGAGGGTGTTCTTCCCATTCGACGACATGGGGTGCTGCACCTCTCCCCATTTGCTAGTTTAAATATTCTGCAAAGACGCCAAACTTCTGCCCCAATGCACTGACTCCTCTTTAGTCAGATGCAGTCCATCAAATTAAAGAACTTCGCCCCAGAACTGTTGCCGTCTCTACAAATCTGTGTCCTTTTTCCTGGCACCAGCCCTTGAGCCACGTGTTTAGCCCCCTATCTCCCCTTCTCTGACCTTCCGTCCATCTGCTCCCCTCTCCCAGACTGGCAGGATCTCAGAGAAGGAGATGCCGGACGAAATAGATGATAGTTTGTCACCCAGCCTAGTCAGGTGTTCCTTGGTCTCCACAACTGGAGTATTTGCTACTTTGGTTGACACCCCTAGATTTAGCAGTCTGACCCTCTGAGTGGCCATGCCATCAGTTTCAGAGGTCGTGGGTCCTCGTGCCAGATTGGTCCCTGTTTGAGCAAT
This sequence comes from Neoceratodus forsteri, assembly GCA_016271365.2. Taxonomy (NCBI): domain Eukaryota; kingdom Metazoa; phylum Chordata; order Ceratodontiformes; family Ceratodontidae; genus Neoceratodus; species Neoceratodus forsteri. The sequence goes on along the minus strand of CM057454.1, from coordinate 159,605,395 downwards.
ATCTGGTATGGGGTGAGTCTCATGGGCTTGTCCATTAGCATCTTTTTGATGAGGGCATACCATGTTCGTCTTGGCCAGTCCGGGGCAATTAGGATCACTGTTGTGCCCGTGTCCCTGATCTTCTGTAGGATCATAGGTATTATTGGTATTGGGGAATACATATGCTATGTGGAAATCTCCACGGGGGTTGAGGGAGGCGTCTACCCCGCGCATTTTGTCCTTGTACCTGGATATGTATACTGGTAGCTGAGTGTTCATTGCTGAAGCCATGAGATCTACCTGGAATGGGCCCCATTTCTGTTGAAGTTTGCGGAATATGGCTGGGTTGAGCTGCCATTCTCCCTGTTGCAGGGTTTGTCTGCTTAGCCAGTCAGCTCTTGTGTTTTGTACGCCTGCTAGGTGTACTGCTGTGATGCTGAGGAGGTGTCTCTCTCTCTGCCCAGCGCATGAGGGCTTCCGACTCCCTGGCCATGGCTCTGCTTTTTGTCCCTCCCTGTTTGTTTATGTAGGACATTGCTACCCTGCTGTCTGTTCGCACCTTTACGTGTTGTCTTGTTACTAGAGGTCTGAAGTGCTGTAGCACCAGTCGTATTGCTCTGGTTTCCAGAATATTGATCGGTAACATGGTTTCTGGCTCTGTCCACCTTCCTTGGATTGACTTCCTGTCCAGCACAGCACCCCAGCCTTGCAGGCTTGCGTCAGTTTCTATGATTCTGGTTGCTGTTCTGTCTAGATTAACTCCTCTGGTTTAGATGTTGTGTGTTTGTCCACCATCTCAAGGATCTTTGTACTGGCGTAGGTATGATCACCTTTGATTGTAATTTTGTAGGTTGTAGTTCCACTTGTCTAGAAGTGGCGTTGCAGTTGCCTCATGGGCTCTGGCCCAGTCGTTAGGTCTATGCAGGCTGCCATGAGACCCAACAACTGCATGAGGTGCCATAGGGTTGTCGTCTTGCAGTGCAGGATGTGTCTGCACTGGGTCACTAACGTATTGATGCGCATCTCCGAGGGTTTGACTGTCCCGGTGACTCTGCTGAACACCGCACCCAGGTGTTCGATAGTTGTGGTCAGTGTCAAATGGCTTTTGGAGGTGTTGACTATCCAACCATGTCGGGTGAGTAGTTGCAGTGCTCTCCGAGTTGTCGAGTCTGATTCCTCCTGCGTCCTTGCCCGAATTAGCCAGTCGTCCAGGTAAGGTATTACATGGACTCTCCATTCGGAGTTGGGCTGCTAGTGGAGCCATGACCTTGGTGAACACTCGGGGTGCTGATGCCAGACCGAATGGTAGGCATTGGTATTGAAAGTGGTATCCCAGGATGCTGAACCTGAGGAATTTCTGATGGGAAGGTCTGATTGGGATGTGGAGGTATGCGTCCTTCAGGTCTATGGACGTTAGGAGATCCCCTTTGCGGATTGCCGCAATGGTGGACCTTAGGGTCTCCATCTTGAACCTTTGGTATTTCACGAACTTGTTCACGAATTTGAGGTCCAGTATTGGGCATAGTTCCCCCGTCTTTTTTGGTACCAGAAAGAATACTGAGTAGATGCCCGAGTATCTTTCGTGGTTTGGCACCGGTTTGATGGCTTTGCTGCTGAGCAGTTGTCTTAGGATTGCTCTGACCTGGGCCGGAGCTATCTTGTCTTTGGACACGTGAGATTGAATGAATCTGTCTTGTCTTGGCACGGAGTTGAATTCGATGGTGTAGCCCTGTTTTACTATTTCTGTGACCCACTGGTCCCTGACTGTGTCGGCCCAGGTTGTGGAGAGAGTTGTAGTCTGCCCCCCACTGCATCTGCATTGTCCTGGGCCTGTGGATTCTCATTGTCGAAAACCTCTGTTCTGTCTGTTGGGTTTGTAGCCTTGTTTGGGGTTGAAGTGGCTACCGCGGTCTCGGTTTGAATAGAATTGTGATTTTTGGTTGAAGAAGTTGGTCTTGAACCCGAATGCATGCCTATCTTGTCCTTGGTACCTGGGGCCCTTTTTTCCTCTGTAAGAATAGTGACGAAATCTGTTGTTCCGAAAAGAAGGCAGCGTGCTCTGCCCCCCTTGGTTGTCCTTATCTTCTCCCTTCTTTACTGTGAATTCTTCAGTACCTGGTCCGAAAACCCTGTCCCCTGAGAATTGGAGCTTCATTAGTCGGGCTTTTGATTCTTGGTCCGCATTCCACAGTTTGAGCCAGATTAATCTCCTGGCTCTGTTTACTGAAGCTGCCGATCTGGATGCCATTTTAAAGGTGTCAATAGTGGCATCTGCCACGTACTTAATAGCTTGGATTGCGTAGTCCATGGTAGATCCATGGGCGCTCGATTCCGGAGCGTCTGAGCGAACTGCTTCCAGCCATCTAAGGACCGCTCTGGAGGAATAAGTGGCTGCCAAGGAAGCTCGCATGTTCATGGTCAGCATGTCATGAACTTTCCGGACTATATCATCCACCTTCCTGTCCATGGGGTCTCTCAAGGTGGAAGCTGATTCGGATGGGAGTACCGTCTTGTTGCTCAGGGCAGAGACCTCGGAGTCGACTTTTGGGGCGGAAGCCCAAGACTTCTCTTTTTCCTGTGCTAGCGGATATCTTTTCTCAAAGGTCCCCTTTTCCCTTGTCTTTATTGGGTCTGTAGCTTCCCATTCCCTAGCCAGGATACTATCCAGGGCTGGGCAAAAGGGAAAGAAGGTGGTGGAACGTTTCCTGTCACGCATTAAGGGGTCCAGTCTATTCTCTGGCTCCTGTACAGGTTCGTTGATTCGTAGTGTTCGCACACTACCTGATGATCTCAGGGATGGAGTCGAAGGGGCATAGCCTGGCGGCCATGTCTTCTTCGGGCTCCTCCTCCTCTGGCTCCTCGTCCCCCGAGTATGGAGACTTGGACCCATCCTCTGTGGTTGGAAAGGGGGGACCCCTATGACATTTTGGTGGGGGGTTCTCAGGAGACCTGGGTCGTTTGTCCGCTCCCAAGGCATCCATTTTGTCCAAAAGCTTTTGGAACAGCTGGACTACCACACTCTGAGAAGATGTGGAAGCGCTATCCTGTAAAATGTCTTCCTCTGTGGACCCCGAATTTGAATTGAAGATAACTGGGTCTGCATCGACCATGCATAGGGAACACAGGTCTCCCTGGTCGGAGGTTAAAAGAATGTGGGGACATTTCCTGCAAATCCTTCTTGAAGACATGTTATCTCCTCTGAAAAACACAATGCGATAGGGGAGGAGATATAACGGGTGGTGAGCATCATAATGAAAACATTATTTTATAAAAAAAACTGTTTAAATATGGTGCCTTTAGAATCTAGAAGTCTGGAGCCAAATTGGTTCAGCCTTTGAATTGTTTTGAGACTAGGTACCAAAAAACTGCTGCCCCTGTGGTAAAGAGCTGGAGCTAGAGTTACTGGGCTCCAAACACAGATTGTTTGTCTCCAACCATCAGAAACTTTTAACTGCCCAAAGGAGACCAATTTTGATGTATTTGACACAAAAAACTCATTGCCCCTTTAATTATTCATGACCTCTGCTTTAAGGTCTGCATTGCCCCTTTAAAAAAGCGGAGTCTCGCCATTTTGGTGGAGGGGGAGAGGGTACAGGAGCCGCCATCTTGAAATTAGGAAACAACAAGGCTGATAGGCCGCGTGGTCTCGCGAAAGCAAGGGCCCTCGAGACCAGGGAAGAGGGAGGAAGCATGGCCTCTCTCGGGAGTACAGGACGCCGTGTGGGGAACTGGCGGTCGGCGTTTTGAGGAGGCACAACCAAAAAACCTCCCAACTGCACCGGCAAGAAGATAAAGGGACAGGTAGCAACACAGAGGCAGGCGCTTGCTTATGTGATGACTCGCGCTCACGGTTGAACAAGGTGAACCGCGAGGCGAACGTGGGGCAAATTATAGATAAGAAGCAGCATTTAGAGGTCCATACTAGCTTCTGCTCCCTGGCTGAGCAAGGTAAACCGGGGGAAAGCTAGGGGCAGAATAACCCTTTCCTCAGCAGAACGAGGTATACTGAGGAAGGGAAGGGCAGAAACAAAGTAGCTTGCATTTGAAAATAGATCTGCAGTCATGAGGCATGGCTTTGCAAAGCCACACTTGGGTTCAAAATTACATTTACCAGCTTTCCTGACGCCTCGATTGCTAAGTTAGTGTTCTATATCGTTTTCCTGATAGTAGGATATATTTAAAAGTAATTCTTACCTTAGTTGGCACAGAGCCAAAAAATCTGTGACCAGCCTGGAGTGATGCACAAAAGAAAACTGAGGAGTCTGGGAAAGACAGGGGAGGAGACGGAAGCAGGGATAAGGGATCAGATTTCAATTCTTAAGGAATTCTTTTGTTCATCAACCTGAGAGGAAGTGCCGGAATTACCCATGGGTGGAGACTGGGAGTGCTGTAAGAAGGTGCGATAGATAAGCTCATTTTGCGCAGCTACTACCCTATTTGGCACCACTGCTGCGAAAACACATTTTGAACAGGATGTGAAAAATGACAGCTGTACTGTTCATAGGGAGGTGTTAAAAATGGCAATGTTGAAAATCTGCAGTGAAAATATAAAAAAACTGGTAAAGTCACAAGTGTGCATAGAAACTGCGCAATGCACACCCGTAATGTAATTAGTTTGGGGATATTTTTACAGCAGATTGTCAACACAGGCATTTTGGGACCTCCACTCACGAACAGTGTCACTGTGATTTTCTTAATCTGTCCTGAACAGTGATTTCCCACAGCGACCACGCATTTCTGTGCCGGAAGTGCGAAAACACATTTCAGCCAGGGTGTGAAAAAGGCCAGCTGTACTGTTCATAAGGACGTGTGAAAAAATGCCAGTGTTGAAAATCTGGACTGAAAATATTACAAATTCATGAACTTACAAGGGTGCATGGAAACTGCACAATGCTCACTCGTAACACAGTCATTTTATGGACTTTTATCACCAAATTTTTAACATAGCCATTTTAAGACCTCTGCTCATGAACAGTGTCACTGTGATTTTCTTAATCTGTCCCAAACATTGATTTCACACACCGACTGCACCATTGTGGTCTACATGTGCGAAAACACATTTTGGGCAAAATGTGGAAAATGACAGCTGTTCTGCTCATAAGGAGGTGCGGTAAAATGTCAGTATTGAAAATCTGGAGTGAAAATATAAAATATTTGTGAACTTATGAGCATGTGTAGGAACTGCACAATGCATGCTCGTCACATAGTCATTTTGGGGAATTTTTTCAGCAAATTTTCAACTTAGGGTTTTGGGGACCCTACCTCATGAACTGTGCCACTGTCATTTCATTACTCCTTCCCAAAAGGTGGTTCTGCGCAGTGACCACGAAATCACCTTTCGGGACCGAATAACAAAATGACAGTGACTGAGTTCATGAGGTGCGGCCCAAAAACCCCATGTTGAAAATTTGGTGAAAAAATTCCCCAAAATGGTCGAAATATGCACCAAAGTTGAAAAAAAAAACATTTATGCCATTATACAGCTTACCAGCATTTCTTCAGTTCGCGGTCGGCTTTGAAGAGTGCAGACGTGTTCCCAATCCATCAAGATTTTCGCTTGGCCTGGAGAGGTAAGTATGGGGTGTGGGGAGGTGGGTGCTAGGAGGATGGGCAATGGGTTGGGGAGGGGTGGCAAGACAGTCAACTAGGGTCCTTTTTTTTTTTCAGTTTATTGTTTTTCTTTTTGCAGAACGACGACGCGGGACTTTTGCCATGCTGGGGTGGGCTCCCAGCATGTCAGCTGAAATTTTATTGTTGGGGGGTGGCAGTGGAGCCAGCAGTGGATTGGGCACCCCTGTCGGTCATACCGATGTTTGCCACGCTGGAGTGGGCTCTCAACGTGACAACTGGAAGTCGTGTTTGTTTTTGTGGGGGTTGGGGGACAGTGGAGCCAACAGGGGATTGGGCACCCCCATTACCATATGGACATTTGCCACGCTGGGTGAGCTCCCAGTGTGGCACCTGGAAATGTCTTTGGGGGCAGCAGATGGACGTTTGCCACGCTGGGGTGGGCTGCCAGTGTGGCACCTCAAAGTGTGTTTGGGGGCAGTGGAGTCAACGGGAGACTTTATCGGCCCATCTGAGGGTGCATGAGCATGCTGGGGTGGGCTCCCAGCATGCACATATATGTTCGTGGGGGGGGGACGAACTGTCTATGACAGTTCAGATGCAGTGCCGACATAGGCAAGTTGGCAGTATGCAAACTGCCTGCGGCGCCGTTTTCCTTAGAACTGTATGCCACTGCATCTGAATGTTGTCTTAAGTTCGGACATTCATTGGAGTGGTGCAGCCACGCCTGCAGAAGGGAGCAGGGCATTGGAAGTGGGGGAGGCACACCTACGAAAACTCGTATGGTGGCACTATGTTTCTTGCACATGCGTGCAAGCAAACATAAAAAGAGTGGAGAGGGTTGATAAGACTGGGAGGCAGTATAGCGCAGTGGTTTAAGGTTCTGCGCTGCAGTTCTGGAGACCTGAGTTTGAATCCCACATCCACCACTTACATACTGTGTGACCTTGAGCAAGTCACTTAACTTCCCTGTGCTCCCAGGTCGTACCTGCAAACAAGCTTTCAGCTTAGTGTGTTACTCCTGGTAAAATAACAACTGAACTGAATTCTTAGTCAGGGTGACGCAATGTCATTTGGGATGATAAGTAGTAGCCACTCTTTAAAACCTGTTTGTCATCATACCGCTGTCTCCACTATTCCAGGAAAGTGAGGGAGTCCTGTTGCTGTGCAACAGCTCCTCTATGCATAAAAGTGCATAAAAATATTAAAGGGCACGTTTGCCGACATCCCAAATTCCCACCCACATACGTTCCCTTTTTTCTGTACGTTAAAATCTGGTGTATGCTCCCTGTGAACTATTAAACATACCGCCCAACTATTTTGCTTAGGAAATTAACCAAATTAAATTAATTGTGCTTTGAGTGGAATTGTGATTGCTTTTTGCTGGCTTCACTAGCTGCAAAGTTTAGTGCATAGTGGGGGAAGTGTGCTAATGGTCTGACTAGAGGCCTCAGCTACCTGATTGTTTCTGGAAGGCACGGGCTGGTCCCACCCACCCCAGGTCCATGATTTCCTTTATTCCAGGGATTCTGACATCACTTCCCCAAACGGGCAAAGGACATGCAACTGTCATAGCAGAATTAGAAATCCAGGAAAGGAACAGCAGAAAGTGAAGAGGTGACTGCTATCTCAGTGGAAGGGAAGTAACTGCAAATCAAGGAGCTTTCCCATTGTTACTTCTTTGCATTGCTATTTGCATTGTGGAAAGGAGGAGTAGGAGTTTGAAGAAGGTTGTGCAATAGTTACTTAACATCTCATTTTGGGTGTGGACAGGAAAAATAGGAATGTAAAAAGCAGTTGCTCAATCTATCTAGACGTGTACGACAAAGGGTAAGGGAAATTAAGAAAAGAAGAATGTTTTGCACTGATAGAGGGGGGAGAGGGGAAACTTGGAGGAGTGTTTTGTATCCTTCATCTGGAAAGGTGGGGGGTCGCTGGTGGGCAACAAGAGCCATGGTAGCGTGGTAGGCTGCAACAACTGCACAGCACCAATCTTTCTAAACATTGCTTGGAGGAAGGGGGGATGTTTAGTGTGCAACCACATAGAGAAACTTAGAAAGGAGATTGAGGGTCTGCAGGAGGAACAAAGACAGGCAAGGCAGACTGGAGGCGGATTAATCCCAATACTTGAGGGAAGGAGATGAGATGAGGGAGGAAAATTTGAGCCAAAAGTGGTGAGGAGAGGGTCAGAAGAAGGGAAGTGGAGACAAAGGGGCCCAGGCCAGGAAGAATGATTGCCGGGGAAACCAGGTCAGGAGACAAAAGACAAATGGAAGGAGGAGACAGGGACTTGTGAGGGGAGGAGAAATGGCAACAGTCATAGAGTAGAAATGGAGGAACAGGTTACTTAGGCTCTGTCCACACTACATAGGATCCACTCCTCTGTAACGTTACAGGGAGTCCAAACCGTTACCACAACGGTTTGCGTTTACACCTGTAACGTTACAGGAGGTGTTTCCGTAACCGTTGTCGAAACCACTCATGAGGTGATTTCAACAACGGTTATGGAACTGGATCCGCCACTGTACTGTTACCGGCTGTAGTTTGGACGCATGAGAGCGGTCCCCAGTCGTGCCTGTAGCGCAGCGTGAGCTGCATTGTGGGATCAGGTGCTGCTGTAATGGTCACCCGGCACCCGTAGTGAGGACCGGCAGTACCGCTCCCGCATTCAGACGCTGCCACAGTGTGGACACACCGCATTGCTCACTGCCAAACGGTTGAACTGCTATTGGGTCGGAGCGGTGTAGTGTGGACAGGGCCTATGAAGAGAGAGGAAGCTGGCATTTGTGAAGGGTCTTCAGAAAATAGTTTTGCACTGCTAGAGGGGAAGAAGGAGGAAGGAGGTGATGCAATTGGAGGAGTTTCTGATAAATGCCTAGACCAAACCAGAGCAGGGGGTAGTTCTGCTGGGAGAATTACAAAAAGGGGAAATAATGTGCAGGAGGAAGAAGAGGAGCTGGGAATGAGAGATGGAGATGAATGGAAGCAAGCAGGGAGTAAGAGGGATGGAATCTTAGTACTGAGGAACTCAATACTAAGAGGAGTCAGGTGGGGTAGCAAGGGGGAGAGGCATAGTCGCATTTGGGTGGAGGCCATGCCAGGAATGACACCGGAAAGGGTGGGACAGTCTGTTCTGAAATATGCTAGAAGGGGTAGGAATAAGCCTCATTTAATTGCTGGCCCATCGTCGCGGCGGTTGGATTTCCGCTTGGGACCCAGGTTCGGGAATGGACCCGGGTCGCTGGAGGGCTAGCCAGTGAGAGAAGGATAGAGCATCCTATGGACTGCTCTCCTTCTCCGGGGGGAGGGTGGGGAAGTATCCGGCACAAGACGAACCCCAGGTGGAGGCCAGGAGTCATGCAGCTACCGGCACTAGCTCGTACTGGAGGTGGGGCAGACGCTGGATGTCATTGCACGTCTCCGCCTCCCAGAGGAACAAAAATGGAGAAAAGGACGGGTGGATACTCCATCTACATGAAGCCCTCCCCGGGCTTCAATTAGCCACCATCACCAGCACTCCCAACTAGATACTGATTCCGCGGTGCTGGAATTCGGGGAACCAGTGCCACAGCCCCACCCTCCGGGGGGGCAAGCCGGGGGTGACCAGGAGTATGCCGGCAGTTGACGGTAGGTGGGAGTCTTGGGGCCATGACCAGGGCAGATCCTGATTGAGGACCTACCAGAAAAACAGGAAAAAATAAAAAAGCCTCATTTAATTATACATCTTGGGACAAACGACCTGGCTGACAAGACAGTAGATATATTCCAGTGGAGGTTTGAGGAACTAGGGCTATTATGTGAAGGCACAGAAAGATCAGTAACTGTTTCAGAGATACTGCCACTGACCAAGGCAAACACAACAAGAAAGCTGAGAATAGAGAAATTTAATGGATGGCTAAGAACCTGGTGTCATGCTAAAGGGTATGGGCTGTTGGGGTGGTGAGGAGAGACCTGTGAGGACAGTAGTCTCTATGCCAAGGACAGACTACACTTGAGTGAGGAGGGAAATAAAGTGCTGAAACAGATGATGGAGGAGTACATGGAGGAAGTTGGGAATTTAAACTAGGAGTGGGGGGGTGGCAAATGGACAAGAGACATGCACAGACCACAGGTTGGGAAACCATATGAGCTTACCCCCCTATAACAGTGACAAAGGACAAATGGCAAGTACTATTGGTGATGCTAGTAAAGGACAGCAGGATGGGAGGGGGAGAAGGGTTGAAGGTTACCCTTAATGCTAGGAGCCTTGGGAGGAAAACTGCAGAGTTACAGGTGCTCATGGCAGATAGAGAGGTGGATATTGCAGTCATCACAGAAACATGGGCACCAAATACAATGACTGGGACCTGTCTGTACCAGGGTACAGGTTATTTCGTAGGGACAGGGTGATTGGGAAAGGAGGGGGGGTGGCACTGTATGTGAAGGAAGGACTGAAGTGTGTAAAGGAGGAAGGTAGTACGGAGTCACTTTGGATGCAAATCCAGGATTCCAAGAATAGGATTCTCAGAATGGGAGTGGTGTACAGGCCACCCTCTCAGACGGAGGAGTTTGACAGGGAACTAGCGGGACAGATCAGGAGGACCTGCGAGAAGTGTAGTGTGGTGATTGTGGGGGACTTCAACATGCCAGGGGTGGACTGGAGTACCCCAACAACCAGGAATAGAAGAGAGCAGGTACTGCTGGATGTCTTCCAGGACAGCTTCCTGCTGCAAAAGGTCAGTGAACCAACCAGGTTAGGGAATACCCTTGACCTTGTGCTGGCAAATGGGGACTTTGTGAGAGAACTTACGGTGAAAGAAACGCTGTCAAGCAGTGACCACCACTCAGTATGGCTTACATTGGATATGGGCAAGGAAGGAGAGGAATCTGGCACAAGGGTGCCGGACTTCAGGAGGGCTGACTTTGGGAGGATAGGGGAAGTGGTAAAAGGGTACCTGGCCAGAATTCAACCTAGCATGGGCCCTAACCAGAGGTGGGAGCTTATAGAGCTGGGGATAGTGGAGGCAACCAAAATCTGCTGCAAGGCCCAGAGCAAGAAGGCTAGGGCTAAGAAACCAAGCTGGTTGAGCAAGGAGGTTATGGAAAAGGTAAGGAGGAAAAGAGCTGCCTTTAGGAGGTACAAGAAAACAGGAAGGGGGGAGGACTACCTGATGGAATCAAAGGAGGTGACACAGGCAGTAAGGGGAGCCAAGGCGTCTGTGGAGCTGAGGCTGGCACAAGGCATTAAGAAGGGGGAGAAGGACTTCTTTAGGTACATCAGGGAGAAAAGGAGATGTAAGGACCACATAGTAAGGATTAGAAAGGAGGGAGGTTGGGTGGAAGCAGGGTGTGATAAGGCAGAAGCGCTAAATGATTACTTCTGCTTGGTATTTACTAAGGAGAAGGGGTGATACCCAAGGGGGCGATGGCGAAACAGGGGAAGGGGTGACAGATGGGAAATCATGGAGGGCAGAGTTCAGGAGGGTTTGAAGGCACTGAGAGTGGACAAGGCGCCAGGCCCAGATGGCACCCACCCCAGGGTACTGAAGGGGCTGGCAGAGGTCCTCGCAGGACCTTTGGCAGACCTATACCTATTTTTTTTTATTTTTTTTTTAGTTGTTTAACCAGGAGTAGTACACTAAGCTGAAAGCTTTTTTACAGATGCGACCTGGGAGCACAGGGAAGTTAAGTGACTTGCTCAGGGTCACACAATATACTAGTGGAAGCTGTGGGATTTAAACCGAGGTCTAGTCTGCTGGATGTCACCAGATTTGCAGCTCAGAGCCTTAAACTACTATGCTATACTGCCTCCCTTTAATGCCTCACTACACTCAGGGTGTGTACCTCAGGATTGGAGGATGGCTCATGTGGTGCCCCTCCACAAGAGTGGCCCCAAGAATGAACCAGGGAACTACAGACTCACATCCATCATGGGTAAGCTGATGGAGACTATCCGAAAGGAGAGGCTGGTGGCCCTCCTAGAGGCCAAAGGACTACAGGGCAGCAGACAGCATGGCTTCGTATGTGTCAGATCCTGCCAAACCAACCTGGTGGAATTCTATGACACTCGTACCCTCTCAGTCCCCTGCAGAACTACTGCCTCTGGCCAAAAAGCCTTCTCTTACCACTTGCCTAAAATGTGGAAAGCACTCCCTCCACAAATCCGCCACTCCTCCTCCCTTTATTCCCTTACCTCTACTCTGCACAATTACCTTACACCTACCTGCACCTGCTTCTGATCCACTCCTTGCATACCTGCCTCCCTGTCTCCCTCTCACTTTTTTCTCTCCCTCTCGCTCTCCTCTTTCTCATCTCCCCACCCCACCTGCACTTATACTGCTCCTTATAGACTGGCTCTTGAAAGAGTGACTGGATCCTATGTGCTCACCCTGCTGCATCTGCACCACTAATGAACTGCCTCTAATGTATGCATTGTCAACCTTGCATCCTATGCTTGGTCCCTGTACTGATTCTATATGTATGCTGCTGCTATGAACTGCCAGTACAGTAGCTGTTGCATCAGTCTATTATGTACTCAACTGCCATGAACCTGTTTTGTAACTGTATTCACCATCTGTTATGAATGTATCTAAACTCTCACTCTGTACATCCCTCTCCCCGTTCCCCCAAGATGTACCGTGAGACGAGCATTAAGTTCCTCAGTGTATCTTTCCTGGTGAAATAATTCAATAAATAAAAAAAATAAAAATATGACTGGGTAACTAGGCAACTGGACAGGGGCCATACAATGGATGTCCTGTATCTGGACTTCAGTAAGGCATTCAACTCGGTGCCGCATGGGAGGCTGGGAAGTAAATTAGAAGGCACAGGGGGCGGGTGCAAAGCTGGTGAGATGGGTAGGGAACTGGATTCAGGGAAGGCAACAGAGGGTGGTGGTGGGTGGGGATCTCTCACACCCAAGGGAGGTGATGAGTGATGTTCCACAGGGCTTGGTGTTGGGACCAGTGTTGTTTGGGAAGAACCCAAGGAGGAGTTACCAGCTGGGGGGAGTGCAGCTAGCCCAGAGAGAGGAGGAGAAGGACCTGGGGTGCTCATTACAGGGTCAATGAACAACTCGGCACAATGTACTAACCAGGTACTAGCCCTGACATTTGGATTTGGTACCAGTGGAAGCTGATTTCCAAGTGGCTGGCCCACACTATCTCCTGCTGAACACATCTCTAACTACTGTAACTCCCTCTGTGTCTCTAGTTGAACTTATGTGCCAGGGTTTAATAATTTGTTTAATCCTTAAAGTCATTTTAAGTTCTGAGTTGATATTAGAAGTGAATTTTAAGCTTTTTTTTTTTTTGGTTGACTTTTCCATTAGCAGTTTATATCCTGTCACCACTAGAGGGCTATATCTCTATCTCTATCTCTATCTAGTACATAAGCCATGTGGGTTCTCTCTGCCTTTCTCTCGCCTCTCCTCCTTGCCCTGCCCCCTCTTCTCTCTCCCTGGTCCTAGCCACCCCCACCCCACCCCCACCACCCTCTACTCTGGTTTCCACTGCTACTCCAAGGGAACTCTCCACTTCCACTCGAGACTTGTGCTTGGTTCGCCGTTTGGATATTCCTGGTTACTTAACCCAACCACTGCTGTCAACAAGCATGGCCACCTCTCTACACTGTACCACCTTGCAGTCCATATGGGATACCGCCTGGAGCCTTGCAACCTCTACTCCTGGAAACAATGATCAAAATTATCTTTCAAAGAGCTGCGACTCTGCTCCTTAAAACTCCAACCCCTCGTCCTTCTCATCTCAGGCAGCATCCATCCCAATCCTGGCCCTAGAAGCTCAGGCCACACACAAACTCCAGGTGCCCTTATCCTTGCAACCATTAATATCTGCAGCCTACTACCAAAGCTGGATGCACTCCAAGCCTTCATATGCCAACACAACCCTGACATCCTTGCAGTGGTGGAAACTTGCCTGACACCTAAAGTTCCTGACTCAGCAGTAACAATACAGGGCTACAATGTCCACAAGCTGGACTGGATATCCAAAAAAGGTGGTGGTTGCGCAATCTATATCAAAGACTCCCTGTCTTGGCACCCTGTAGCAACTCCATTACTTTCTGCCTCGGCCCAGATTCTGCCAATAAATATCGTCCTAGGTCGCAACCATAAAGCCCTGACTATTGTCTTCATATACATCCCACCCAGGGACCCTAAACATGGCTTCAACGACGTCCTAAACATTATCAACTCTCATCCTTCTGAGGCTGAACTTATTCTACTAGGGGATTTCAACATAAACTGGTTAGCATTGAGCGCCAGTGCCTATAAAGACTCCATCTCAGCTGCTAACCTCACACAAATGGCAAACTCCCCCACTAGGATTAACTACAAGACTGGCACCAGTACCCTCTTGGATTGGGTCCTCACCACTCACCCCACAAGAATTTCTTGTACGATCGTTCTCCCATACTCTCTCAGTGACCACTCCCCAGTCATGTGTGCATGGTCTAACAAATTCCTTAAGCCCCCTCCCAAAATTATCTCTAGCAGAGTCCTTCCTCATGGAAAACTTCCACATCTCAAACAATACCTGCTTCTACAACACTGGCTACCCATCTATGAAGCAACAGATGTTACCTTGGCTCTTGATCACTTCATCTCAATTTCAGCAAAGCTCATAGCCCTTTTGCCTCCCTGCTAAAAGGCGAAAATAAAATCTCTAACCCATGGGTCACCGCGCTCTTCTCTCACAGCTGAAACTAAGGGATCACCTCTGGGCAGTTACCAGGGCCATTGGCAAACAACTGGACATCCAAATTACAAACAAGCATGAAATGCCTGCACAAAAGCCATACGGCTAATGAAATCCACCTATTACAAAGACGCCTCACCAATACATGGGAAATGGTCGCTTTCTGGGACAATATCAAGGATGTCACAGGAAGCAGCCAAAAACCTCTCTGGCCATGTTAATGGTTGGTGGATCCTCAACCCTCGACTCCAAGGTGATCGCAAACATCTTTAACACGGCTTTTTCAGGCCTTAGTGCTGTTCTACCTCATGACTTTTTCGAAAACAGGGCCTACTCCCCAAATACCTCAGCCCTCAGTCTAACCATCCTCTCTACTTCAGGAGGTAAGGCTGAATGAAGCTCGCCACTATATTACTGCAGCTATCTCTAAATCTAGATCTAGTAGCGACACCCTGGACCTTAAGCTTCTGTTGCTCACCCTCGATGAGGTAATTCATCCATTAACAAAAATCTTAAATCTCTCTCTCAGCTGTGGAAAATTCCCAGACCTGTAGAAAACAGCCACCATGACACCCATCCATAAAAGTGGGGATAGGACGAATCACTCAAATTATCGCCCTATCTCCATACTGCCCCCACTCTCTAAGGCACTCGAGCGCATAGTGGCTGATCAACTTACCAACCACTTGGATAAATACAATATACTTTGTCCACAACAACATGGCTTCCAGAAAGGTCACAGCACCACCACAGCCCTTCTTGAGTTCACTGGAGCTTTGCACAAATCCTTTGACAACAGCCTTCTCACAGGGGCCGTTTCCATCGACCTCTCCAAGGCCTTCGATACAGTACACCATGGACTACTAATTCACCAACTACTGAATGCTATCACCTGACTCTTCTCTCTGGTTTAAAAGCTACTTAGAAAACTGGTAGCAGAGAGTAAAAAGCGAACGCTCTTTCTGACACCCTGCCTGTTAGCTCGGGTGTCCCACAGGGATCCATACTGGGCCCCCTCCTTTTTAGCCTTTTCTTAAACTTCTTCCCTTACCACTGCTCTGAGCAGATCATACTATATGCTGATGATGCTGTTGTATTCTCCACTCACAAAGATCCTGCAACTCTTCAACACAACCTTCAACGTGGTTTCAGTTCTGTAGAGACATGGTTTCTTAATCATAAACTGGTCCTCAATGACAAGAAAACCAAATCTATGCTCTTCTGCAGCTCTCATAACCCACACAAGCTACTCCACTTGGCTATCTCCACCACCCAGGGGAACACTCTAGATCAGGTGGGGTCCTTCAAATACATAGGGATACAGCTTGACCCTAATCTCTCCTATGGACTTCATGTAGATAATGTAGCTAGAGCTGCTAATATATGGCTTGGTCTCCTCTACAAACACAGACCACACCTCACGCCATAAGCTTTGAAGGTTGCAGTCCTGAGCTCTGTGATCTCTATAATAGACTATGGTCTCATCATTTATGGCTCGGCCACAACCACAACCCTTAGATGCCTCTCAACTGCCTTAAATAAGGCATGTCGGCTCATCACTGGTGCTCACCATCTCACCCACACATGTGACCTGTACACTCAGGCTGGCTGGCTCCAACTATCAAACCGCATAAAGATTCTCACCTGCTCCATGGCGAAAAAAATCTACCTTGGCCTTGCACCTTCTGGGGTCTCAACTCTGTTACAACACCGAATTAACAAATGGTGCCTTAGGAGATCCACGCTACAGCTACTGAAATTTCCCCACTGTCACACTTCACAGGGACAACACTCTTTTGCTTATCGAGCACCACTCTGGTTCAATGGCCTCAGCCCCACCATCTCCTCTGCCCCAACAATTGGTATGTTTAAAACTAGGCTCTGGGACTATCTCACTATCAACAGCTCCTGTGACTGCCCAATTTAACCTTGTTTCTCCACTTCCCTTCCTGCTCTAGTGATCCCCTCCTCCCCTCCTCACTGGATTCTACCCTCACATCTTGGTATACCCAGTGCTGCACTTTCCCCCTCCCACCCTTCCTACATTCCCTCCTCCTCCCTCTTCCTCTCCCTATGACTCTGGCACTTCTTATCTGTTGTCTGTTTTCTGACAAATGCCGCTGGCTGCCTTGTTACAATGCTACCCTTGAATTGTATTAATCTGTACTCTGTTTGCAATGTCCACATTGTTGTAATGTCTGTCTTGATGTTCCCCATCATTTGTATTTCTCTGACATGGAACCTTTGTAAAAGAGCCAAGGCTCAAAGGTATTTGTAATCCTAGACTTAATAAATGAATAAATAAATAATGTAGGAAGGCAGCTGCAAAGGCCAACAAAATGCTGGTGTAACCCCTAGGTGGAGCTATTCCAAGGGCTACTACCCCTACCTGCTTGGCTAGTAGCAGGTTAAGGGGTCTGAGTTCTGAAATGAGTACCTCCACCCGGAGGTCAGGGTTGGTAGTGGTCAAGCTAACCTGGGCACAGCCCTCCGGGACACTGTAATCCCCCTCTTTCCTTACTAGTGGCTGGAACAATACACATTGTACAATGGCAAGAAAGAATCCCAGATACTGATTGGTCAGTGTGTGCCTGAGACAGTAATGATATTACAGTATAACATCACTGTCACTGATTAGCATTAGCTTTGCTTGCCATTACCATAGATCACCTTTACCTTTTTTTCCTTTTTTCTTAAGAAACTCACTAAAAATCTACTAAAAACATTTTTACATTTTTTTTTTTATTTTGTAGCACAATGAGCCATTGTATAATAGCAACAAGACACTCCAGGGTGTGTGTTATTGTGTAACAGCGTCACTCCTGGGGTGGTGGAAGCACTTGGCTTCACCTAATGCTTCAACCCACCCAGGAGTGATGTTATTACACAATAACACATACCCTGTCATGCCTTATTGCTTAAATAATCACTTTCACAATACCCCTGATACACCACACAAGTACCCACACTGTTTGCCCTTACTACCAAGGCTTTCCTCTGGCCCAGCCCTCAGGATCCCCTGTAAAACAAGGTTATACACGGCAAATAACAACAGTACAGTACTCTTGCACACACTGGAACCACAGTCAGGGTAAATGTAAAATAGAGTTAGATCTGATTTATTTAAGGGGCTTGAACAAGGGAGGGGCGTAATCAGGTTAATTTGTTTAAAGGCTCTATCAATCAAACAGTTATGCACGCACTTCAGGGTCCATAAACAGTCACACACTCTGGGTACCCAGATGGAGAATGGTGGGCTAGCCAGAAATGTTGCAGCTGGTTGGGGCCCTGTGATAGAAGAAAACAACATGCACAACACACACAATTTGTAATTCAGAGCCAGAGGGCTCAGTTCGTGAAAAGAAAACAACAAGACAATCAGATGACACACTTTTAGAGTAGGCTGTTGTTGCAGGGCGCTACCCTGATAATTACTCACTATGCCCAAGACTGGACACAAGCTGGATGAAAATGGAGACAGCAGGTGGTTAATCTGGAATGCCAGGAGAAGCAAGACCCTCACGATTCTCCGAGGCGTCATTCCTGTTAAAGTGTGGAGCAGGGGGCTGATCCCAAGGCAGGTCTCTCTTCGGTAGCTTTCTCCATGCAGTGGGGTAGTCTGGCAGGGCCAGCATGGCATGGCCCAGGTCGAATGCAGATGAACATGGATTAAGTCTGATTGGGCTGGATAAAACGTCCAGCAAGTAGAACACAGTTCATACAGTGGGAAAGCAAATCATGACCCACTTTCAATACACAGCATATTTACATGTAAGGAAATTCTACTGTACCAGGCAAACTGCTCTCCGGTCACGGTTGCAAAGTCTCTGCACAAACCGGGGATTCAAAAGCAGCTGTAAATCCTGACAGGCTGATCGCATTCAGCAAATCTTCGGTCTTCTTCAGATATGAGCCTGGTAAAAAATCAGTGGCTTACTTCATTCTTACAAACTTGGATTTAGTCCGAAATAATTCTCTTCTCTCCCTCTCAGGGGCACCAGGCAGACATGCATGCCACAACTCAGGTCTTTCCACAGTTCTCCTACGTGAAACTACTCAGACGGCTGTTTGACTGTCTCAAGCTCTTGCTCATTCAGCTCCCAGCTGAGATCTGACTCAACTGCCAGCAAACCAGGGACTTTTCCCAGAATCCAAAAGGTTTGGTTGACTGATCTGTCTGTCAGTCACAACAAAGGCTCCCCCTTCAGGTGCAAAAAGGCGTCAAAAGCCCAAAACTACAATTTCTACAGCTTTGGACTCCAGACAGCTCCTGTAGTCCAGCTCCATCTTAGGTCCCACCAGGACTGATTGGTCCAATTCACAGTCCAGGACCAAGACAGTGGAGATAAACAAAACAGTCCTTGCTACAAAGAATGCAGGTTAGACAAACTACATTATCATTATCACTCTAAATTATTTTCAGCAAATAGCTACATCTTTCAACAGAGCTCCCTCTCAAATTACTTATGGCTGCAATCCAGGCAGCTCTTAAAGAGACAATACACAGAGGCTATACAGGTAATCTCTGGTAATCACATCTAAACTGCTAAAATGCAGGACACCAGCCTGGCAGTGAGCATTTAGGCAAGCTCAAGGAAGACTTTTCGGGAACCCCCATTTGTAGGGGGGTTACACCAGGTTGCATTGCAAGGGGTATATCCTCAAGGAGGTAGAAGGTGATTCTGCCACTGTATAGGTCATTAGTTAGATCGCAACTGGAGTACTGCATGCAGTACTGGTGCCCGTATCTGAAGAGGGACATTAAGTTACTGGAGGGGGTATAGTGCACGGTGACAAAGATGATCAAGGGGCTGGGGGACTTATCATATGAGAGGAGGTTGAGGGAGTTGAACAAGTTCTCACTAGAGGAGAGGAGGGATGGGGGACATGATTGAAACCTTTAAGTACATGAAAGGAATAAACAAGACAGATACAGAGGGGCTGTTCAAAGTAAGGGAGGGCTGGGACACCAGGAGCCGCTTTCAAGTTCTGTGGATAACGCATTGCCATTCTAGTCTTTCCTTCCAGTTCTGACGGCTCAAGCAACTTTTCTTCCATCTGAGGCATTGCTGCCTCCGACAGTCCTTCTCCGCCTTACAAAGGCAGGCTTTATGCTCCCCTCCACCACCTGAATTCGAATTTTATTTCAGTGGTGATCCATTGCAGCATGGTGTTGGAATAGAATGACATCATCCATAGGAAATTGTGGCGAAAAGGGTGGGTAAAGTCAGGCATGTGCAGTGCGGCTTAGGGGGACATATTAGATGGGAACAAAGGGCTACAGGAGGAGAGGGGGCTCGTAGAAATGGTACTGTGGTAAATAACTCATGGTGTTCAGGGCACTGTGGAAATACTGAAGACATGTTGAACAGCAGCATGTAAAAAGAAACATAGAAGGAGAAATGAAGCAATGGAAGTTGGAGCAGTCAGCCTAGCACTGCGATTTGCAAGTACAGTTCTGCAGGCTGGGACTGATGTGCTTGGCCAGACTGTATAGTCGGGAGTGCCGTGATTTGGCTGCTGATGTCGGGAGGAGCTGAGTGGAGAAGACTGCCCGGTTAAGACGGTGCTTTATTGGAGAGAAGGCAGAGAGATTTATGCTACTATTTATTTTGCAAAGATAAACCACTGTTGCCTTAATTTTGCGCTTGCTCACTCCTCTCACCATTTTGAATTATATCAAGTTTCTCCAGAAGATATGTCATTTATATTTTTATAGGGTTTGAAGAAACAGCTGGAAAGGGAAGATGAAGTAGAAGTGAACGAAGAGCGGGGGTTTTTACCCCCTCCTGGCACAGCATAGAGGGCACAGAAAAGTGTAAAAAGGCCAGAAAATCAGAGACTGGGAATCAGAGATCGGAGGATGGAGTTTGGTTAGAAGAATTGATATGGAGTTTGGTGAATGGTTTAATGGAAAATGTGAGAAGTTTTTCCACGAGTGGAATTATTGACGGCTGTGTTTGTGGAATTGTGGAGTAGTGGAAAGAGATACGGCTATTCGGAGGAAAATATAGCTGAAAAAATGTCAAGAAAGAGCTGTTTCATCTTTTTTTTTTACACTTGTTGCTAGAGATTTTCAAAATTGTGTTGTATAATAGTAGTAGTATAGTAGTTGCAGTTGTCAAAACGGTTACAGATTGGGAGGTGCTAGTGTTTTAAAAATATAACAAAAATTATAAAGTTCAGAAAGGATCTAATAAAGTAAATGAAAAGTAATAAGTAACAAGTAATAAACTAATTTAAGGTAATTATTGGACTATCGATTTAATTAGGGAGAAGGTTGAGTTTATAAAATAGGTAGCTAGTTTATTGCACATGTCCTTGTAATTTGTAATTGTAATTGCAATCGTATAACAATGAGTTTTAACTATGTTACAAGTTGATAGACCAGAGACCGGAATTAATGATTGATGAAATAAATTAAAGAATTTAGATGTCCAGGCTTTTTACATGCCAATTAAAACCCAATTAGAACTAAAATTTAAAAAAAAACTAATAGTTAATTGCTTGTGTTACTGTTTGGTGGGTGAAAATAATTACCAACGCTCTAACTGCCCTTTTAAATATTCACGTTTGTTTGTTTAAATCAATTAATTAATCAATTGATCCTAGCTCTATATAACAGAGGGATTTGGTGAATTTCACTCAGATACAAGCTGGGAGACAAGGAAGAAGCTGCATGCGTGTTGGAGAGCGTGTTAAATATTTTGTGCACAGCTTATGTTTATCAAGCTATAAAAATCATGACGCTGTTTGTTACAAGGGTCACAGCTAGTGAAATTAGTTTAAGATATTGGTATTTATACGCACGAGGTATAAAAGAAAAAATTTGCTTTCGTTATAATTGAGGTGAGAAACGAGAAGCGTACAGCCGAATCTGAGTGAGAAGTATATTGCGGTACCCTTGTGTTACCAGTGGAGTTTGTGTGATTGCTGGCAATAAGTGTATGCGGTTGCTGGTCGATAAAAACCCTCTTGATTGGGATTTCAGACACCAGACAAGAGTACATTTGGAAATTGGGTTTTCAACTTTGTTTGAAAGTAAGTTAAACTAAACAGAGTGTAAAAACTTGTGAATTGCAAATTGCTACTGTTTAATGATTATTATTTAAAAGATACTTAAGATATTGACTACTGCAGCCTTTTGGAAATTATTAATGTAATAAATGCAACAAGTGCAATAACTGTAATAGTGCAATAGTAATTACTACAGGGTTATTTGAATATAGTTTTAATGGGTTTTAAATTTCTCCAACTTCATTTAACTTGTGAAAAAACATTTTTTTGGCAAGTTTTCAATAGGATTGGAAATTAAGAATTTTCATGTATTATAAATTACAAGAGGCTGAAGTTTAAAGATTTAAATTTAATATTTTTTAGAGAATTGTTATTTTTTTTTCTTTATATAGTGAATACATTATATAGAAACGAAGTGTCAGATATAGTGGACAGATTGGAAGGAGGCATTTTGTGTAGGAAAAACAGACTAAAGATATCTGGGACATTTGGGATTCTCGATTTTTGCTTGGGACTTACACTGAATATAAAATTCAAAAACGGACTTTCATTCTATATTGACCTATAATTGAAGACCAGTGTATCTTATTTTTTGGGAAGGTGATTGGTTTAAGTGTATGTCAATATTATTTTGCCTATCTTGTTAGTTTTATTTATTATTATGATTTTGAGTTAGACAAGAGGTATTTTTTTTTGCATTGTGATAAAACAATTATTTTATATAGGAAAGTTTTGAAAATTGGAAATTATATATATTGTTTAGTTTAGTAATGTTTGTGCTTATATATATATATATATATAACTGTTTAGATTAAATGCCTGTTATGACTAGAAGTAAACGAGGGGTTAAATTATTAGAGGCCAAATCCAAGAATAAAAGAGAACAGAAGGAGGTGAAGAAAGGGGGAGATAGCTCTTTATTAGGATTATTGGCTGGGAAAATGCCAAATAAAAGAAGGAATAAAACAAATCTAGATAAATTAAAATTAAAAAAAGCAGAAATAGTAAAGATTATGAATAATAAAGAATTAATTTGTACTTCCACCCCAAATGGAGATATTACAAAATTTTTGAAGGTAATTCAAAATACTAATATTGATCAAGGGCTAGAGGGATTAAGAATGAATAAGATGAAGGAAATGGAAAGTTTAAGATCTAATGAGGGGATCAAAAAGATAAGTGAAAAAATAATGATGATATGGAAATGTGGAATTTATTAAAGGAATTTAACATTAAAAAATTAAATAATCAAGGTGATTTAATTAAGAATGTTAGGGAAATACAAGAAGACATTGAATCTAAAAAGTCAATAGCAATAGATGAAACATTGAGTCCTCTGGATAATCAACAGACCTTTGGCAGAGGAAGAACCATCGTGGTCTCATAATTCAATTAGCATCTCTATGATGGACTTGGATCTAGAGGGAATAACAAAAGAAGTTGGAAGAGTACCCATTGCAATCTAATGTTTTGATTTATCAACAGTTAACTGAGATTAAAAAGGAGTTGGCATTCTTAAAAGGAATAATGATTGAAAACAAGATAAGATTAGATTATCTTGTTGAAAACCAAGATACAAATAATTTTGGAATTCAACAAGAGAGGGTATCTAAATTAGATGAGAAAGTAGAGGAAATTAAGAAATATGCTGAAAAAGAGGTGAGTGAAGGTGAGGATTCATTAGAATATGTGATGCTCCCAAATAAAATATTTAGGGAAGAAAGCATATGTGTGGATTTAAAAAACAGATTTCCTGATATATAGGAAAAAAGAGAACAACGAGAAAATGAAGAGATGGAAGATGAGAATGTGGATAAAGATGAGGGAACCAGTAAAGATGTTAGAAGGTCAAAAGATGAAATAGAGGAAGAGCAGATAATAGAAGACCAAAATAATATAAGGAAGGGATTTGAAAATAAAGGACAAAGGAAAAAAGGAAAAAAGGAAGACAGATAGCAAGGGTAACAACTGGAGTAATTATAGAAGATTCAAAGAACAAGGGAAAAAAGGTTAAAACATTTTTACAAAAGATAAGTAAAAAAATAAGTGGAAAGAGAGTGTTGGAAGGAAAAAATAAGGTAAAGAGTAAGGAAACAGAAGATGGAAGGAAAGTGGTTGGTATAGCAGAGAATAACAAAAGACAACAAGGACAAAAAGGATGTGGAGAAGTTGTAGATGATATAGGGAAAGTGAATGATAATGTGGAGAAGAATGTGGAAAAAGGAATTTTAGGAAGAAATGATTTAGAAAAAATCATTGTTAGATGGTGAAGAGATAGACAGCAAACATGAGGAAATATTGAAACAATTTCAAAAACGAACAACAAAAAGAGATTTTGTTTTACCTTTGTACAAAATGGCATGTTTGCCTAATGAAACAAAAGAAAGTTTGTCAAAAATGATTAAGAACTTACTAGACAGTGTACTGAGTGGATGCAGACAAATGCTGAACAGTATTACTATTGTAAGGCCTATTAAGGAACTAGAATTGGTTCTGGTGGTTACAGACCAGTACTATGCTCTGAAAGCTATTGATAAACAAGCAAAAGAGTTAGGTAAAATGGGAATTCAAGTTGGAGAATTGATAACTTTGGGAGAATTATTTCCAGAATATTATGTGGTTTCAGAAAAAGGAGGGGGAATAAAGGAGGTCATTATATATGACTTAAAGCAATTCCATATGGAAAACAGCAAGAATCTTAAGAGCAAAGTAGCTGATTTATTAAATATACTGTTGGGCACTGAGGGCTGCATCCACGAAGTAACACAGGTTATTCAATGTGAAAAAGATGGCCAAATATTGGTAAAGATGGAAAAGGGGATTATTTCTGAACTATTAATACAGCGACAGTCATTGTTGGATGAGCTTGGTGTATATGTTTGTATGGAACTAGGAGAGATGGATCAAGAAGTTCAAAAATATAAAGAATCAAGGACATGGGAATTTATGATAGAAACATCAAACAGATATACATTATTAACAGATTTGGACCAGTGACTGCCTGGTAAAAGTAATGAAAGGAGGTCACAGGCATCAGAGTATAATACAAGGACTAATGAGATTATATACAAGAGAGAGCTAAATGAGAACAAGATAGAATTAGAGAACAAGATACAAATTCTTACTTGGAATTTCTCGGGATTACAGGAAAGATTAGGAGACCTGGATCTAGTAAAATATTTAAAAATGTTTGAGTATGTATGTATCCAGGAAACATGGATGATGAATGAGGCTTATTTAGATGGATATATAACATACTGGAAAAAAGCGGAGAAGTTGAAAAGATATGGAAGGAATGCAGGGGGTCTTCAAACTTTTTGTAAATTAAATAATAAAGTTAAAACAAATGATATACAGATTGATAGTAAGAGCATATTAATAGTATATATACAGGAGGAAGGAGAAGATGATTTAATATTTATAAATATCTATGCACCTCCATTAAACAGTTCCTATGGTGATAAGGATTGGTTGAAAAAATTAGAAAGGGAACTAGACAGATTGTTATTTGAATATCCCAATAGTAAAATAATATTAGTAGGAGATTTTAATGTAAGATTGGGTACTTTACAAGGAATATCAGAAGAAATAGTATATTGTTGTTCTCATTTGGAGAAGAATAATCTAATGGTCAAAAGGGAAGTGATGGATTATACCGTAAATAATAAGGGCAGGGATTTATTTAACTCTAAAAATTGATTAGTGTTTTGCTCATTAAAGTGCTAAATCTTTGTGAAAATGCATAGCTCTTGCCTCAGTGCGTTTAACAAATACAGCACTTCTAGAAAATCTATATAAATACTTTCTCTACAGTTAGTATAGTCCCAAGAAAAATACTGCTAATCAATTATTTAAAACCCTGAAGGGAATTCTTGTTCACAGGAAGTTATGTGATAGAAATTTCCTTTTATTAAATGGGAGAATTAAGGGTAATATTTTGAGTAATTATACATATCAAGGGGGTCGTGGGTCATCAACAATAGATTATGTTTGGGTTAATTTAAATTTGTTATCAAAATGTGTTGAGATGAGGATAAAAACAACTTTGGAGAGCCAGTATGCCTCCATAGAATTAATGTTGAAAAAGGACTAGACAAAACTTGTTGTTGATCAAGTGGGGCCTGATGTGTTGAAACTGATAAGAAAGAATGTTATAGGGTGGGATATTATAGAAGGAGGGGAACTTATCCAGTTAATGTATGATGGAGGTATATTGGATAAAATAAATAATTATACTGATGATAAAAATGGTGGATGTCAGACAGATCATCTCCAGACAGCAAATTATAATAGCAAGTAAAGGACAGACATGGTATAATAAAGAATGTAGGGATGTAAAGAGGAAATTTAATGGGTTAATGAGAATCTTAAAAGGCAGTTTGATAGAAAACAAGAACAAGGAAATGAATAAATTAAGAAAAGAGTATAAAAGGATTTTGGAAATAAATAAAGAAAGATACCAACTTAAATTATGGACAGAATTAGAGGAAGCTGTAGTGTCAAATGACTCAAAGAAGTTTTGGAATATAGTTTATAATGGTACATTAAATTATGACAACAGGATAACTACATTAATTGAGTCGGATGTATGGGTACAATATTATAAAGGTTTATTTTATACAACAAATAAAAAGAATCAAAATATAGTCAAACAATATGGTAAGAACAGATTTGACATTAATAATCAAGAATTGATTAATAATAAACCATTTATGGAAGAGGATGTATGGAAGGTTTTGGATTCTTTCAAAAAACATAAAGCCCCAGGTCCAGATGGGATACATTTTGATGTTATTTTTCATAAAACTCGATTCTGGGTTCCTTATTTGACGATACTATTTAATAAGATTTGGGACAAAGGAATAATACCAACTAGTTGAAAATTAAATATAATTGTTCCAATATTTAAAAAAGGGGGGAAATCCAGAATGTTATCGACCAATTAGTTTAATAGATAGTACAGACCAGATATTTACTAAAATATTAAATAATAGATTGACAACATGGGTTAAGAAAAATAATATTATTGATACAGCGCAAGCAGGATTTAGAAATGGCCAATCTACTTTAGACCAATGTTCAACATTGGTGCATCTAATTCACAAGTATACTAAGATTAAAAAGCAAAAGCTATATTGTATATTTGTTGATTTAAAAACAGCATTTGATCGAGTGAATCATAGTATGATGTGGGAAAGATTAGAAGGACTAGGAGTGGATAGGGATATGGTGACAATGATTGAGCAATTATACCAGGACAATTGTACAAGTGTAAGATATTCAACAAAGGGACAATTGACACAATGGTTTCTAACTAATATTGGGGTAAAGCAGGGATGTACTCTCTCACCATTGTTATTTAATTTATATTTTAAAACAATATTAAGTAAATTATATGATCTAGATTTTCATTTGACTAGAATAGGGAAGAAGCATTGTGCTTATTTGGCATTTGCGGATGATGTAGCTTTATTATCAACAAGCTTCATAGGTATAAACAGGATGTTAATCAAATTTGTTGGAGAATGTAAGAAGGCAGACTTATTAAACTATGAGAAAACAAAAGTACTGGTCTTTGAAGGGAATAAAAAAGAATACCAATATAAAATAGATGGATATAGACTGGAAGTGGTAAAATAATTTTGTTATTTAGGAATAGTTTTTACTAGGGATGGATTATGGAATAAGCATATAAAAGAAACATATAGTAAAGTAAATAGATTTGTGGTAGTAATGACTAGGTTCGCGTATAAACATGGAGGGCAGTCGATAAAAGGAAATTTGAGGGTTTTAAATGCAAAAGTAAAAGCTCAAATACTTTATGGGGCAGAAATTTTGGGATTCGGTGATTTTTCCAAATTAGAATGTATTTTGAATAAATTCTCTAAAAAATTTTTGGGTCTTTCTATTGGGACGCCATCAGCAATGGTTAGGGCAGAACTGGGCCAATACCAATTGGGATGCGAAATAAAAACAAGACAAATGACCTATTGGTTAAAGGTGTATAACATGAGTAATCAAAAGTTTCCTAGACTATGTATGGAGGAGGCAATGGAGTATAGTAAATGTTGTAGGTTATTTCCAAGTATGGAAATAGTGAATACAATAATAAAACCAATGGGGCTGTCAGAGATTATTAGAGAAAGTATGATTTGCCCAGTAGATATAATCAAATCAAGAATTAAAGATAGGGTTACGGATTATTATACCCAATTGGATTTGGCACTGTGTAAACAATATAAAGTGAATGAATGGATGGCTAAAAATAAGAGGTCACATGAACTAGAATTTTATTTGATATCGAAGATCAATCCTGAGTTTAGGAAATTGTTAACCCGAGCAAGATTCAAGAGTATAACAACAAATTGGAAATTAAATTTATATAGTAAAGAGAAAATAGTGGGAGATATACTATGTAAATGTGGATTAGATAAAGATACACTTAGACATTTATTAATAATATGCTTTCAATTTGAGAAAGATAGAAGGAAAATTCTGGGGGAGATTTTGGGAAAACTTGAGTTAAATTCAGAAATTATGTTAAATTTCTTGTTAAAATCTCATAATCTAAAAATTCTTCTTTCTGTGGCCTCCTTTTTAAAAATAATTGAGCAGAAAAAATTGCATGTGAGGAATGTTTTAATTTAAGGGGTAGGATAAGCTGCCTATAATTTGTCCAATATGTTGATATTTAAATACATTTAAAAATGTGGATATTACAAAGATGTATGTAAATTTGAGGACTAATGTTACATGATGGATGTTTTAACAAGGAAATTATAAAAATGTGTATTTAAATAAGTTTTAATTATGTATTTTAATTGTAATGACTTGAATAAGTCGATCAAAAAAAAAATTACTACTACCAGGAGCCAAGATATGAGACTGGAGTTAGGAAGGTTCTGGAGGGAGATGAGGAGACACTTTTTTACAGAGAGGGTGGTAGCTGGGTGGGAATGCATTACCTGCAGAAGTGGTATCCAGTAGAACAGTGGACTGCTTCAAAAGGGGATGGGACAATACAAGGGGGAGGGTCAATGGAGGGGAAGGGTGGAAGGGAAGGGCAGCTGCAGAATAAGGGGTGCTAGCTGCACACTTGAGCAGACTTGATAGACCGCTAGGCCTTTATCTGCTGGCAAATTTCATATGTGCTTAATTAACTTGGCTGGTAGTATAGACTAGAAGAGCTGGAACATCCAGCAGAGCTGGGTTTGAATCCCAGAACCTCCACTTGCATATTGTGTGACTCTGAGCAAGTCACTTTACCATCCAGTGTTCCCAGGTGGCCCCTGAAAACAGGCAGCTGTGCTTAGTGGGCCTTAGTTACCAAAAAAAAAAAAATCAGTTGCACCTAAATTTGGCATTTATGGCACTAGAGAGTAAGGATTTTAATTACAAAATAATGTCAGCTTTTAGTGTTATAGACACATTTTCATTATGAAAAAGCTTTTAAAACTAAGATGAAGGGGGTGGAGCAGTACTGGAACGGGGGGAGGGGTTAAGAAGAAGCAGGAGATTAAGGAAAAGTATCCTGGGCCCCCCTCCCCCAGCGGAAGAGAAGCCTCAGGGAAGAGGGTGGGTAGCAGTAAGGAGAAAAAGGTCAGGCAAAACAGGAAGGGGCGTCCGGTGGGAACATCTCCAGAGGTGGTGGTGCAGAGCAGATTTCTCCCACTGGATGGGGGAGGAGGGGGAATTTGGTGAAAGGGACAGATAGGGAGGGTTGGAGGTGGTAGGAGAGGTCAGGTGTTACTGAAAAGAAGTGGAAGGAATTGAGTTCAGGTGAGAAGGCAAGGACAGGTGGAACAGGGAAGGGAGTGGTGGGCAAGGGAAAATAAGGGGATGGGGGGCAGAAAGGTAGGGGGCAGGTCGGAAGGTGAGTAGAAGGGAATGACAGGGAATGTGCCAGAGGGGAGAAAGGTTCAGGGGATGCAGATGGGTAGTGTGGGGGGATCACAAAGGTAGGGGAGGATACAGGTGAGCATGGCAGCAGTATGGAGAGAGAGGAGTGATGGCCCTTGATGGAGGGGAAGGGTGGTGATCATACATACAGTGGCGTGAAAAAGTATTTGCCCCCTTCCTGATTTTCTCTATTATTGCATATTTGTCACACTGGATGTTTTCAGGTCTTTAGACAGAATGTAATATTAGATAAAGGGAACCTGAGTGAACAAATAACACTTATTTTTTTTTTATTTCACTTATTTAATGAAAAAAAGTTAACCAACACCAATTGGCACTGTGAAAAAGTAATTGCCCTTTACACTTAATAACTGGTTACACCACATTTAGCTGCAATGACTGCAACCAAACACTTCCTATAATTCAATATCAGTCTTTCACATCGCTGTGGAGGAATTTTAACCCACTCTTCCTCACAGAACTGCTTTAATTCAGTAACATTTGGTAGGTTTTCGAGCATGAACTGCTCGTTTCAGGTCCTGCCACAGCATCTCTATTGGTTTAAGTCTGGACTTTGACTAGCCACTCTAAAACTTTAATTTTACTTCTTTTAGCCATTCTGATGTGGACTTGCTTTTGTGTTTTGGATCATTGTCTTGCTGCATGACCCAACCACGCTTCAGCTTCAGCTGATGGAAGGATGACTGGACATTCTCTTTAAGAATTTTCTGGTACAGAGCAGAATTCATGGTTCCTTTAATTATGGCAAGTCATCCAGGTCCTTAGGCAGCAAAGCATCCCCAGACCATCACACTACCACCACCATGTTTGACTGTTGGTATGGTGTTCTACTGTGGAATGCTGTGTTTGCTTTACGGAGACATTATGGGATCCATGTTGTCCAAAAGTTCCACTTTGGACTCATCTGTCCATAGAACATTTTCCCAAAAGGCTTGTGGATCATCCAGGTGCTTCTTGGCAAATGAGAGATGAGCATTTATGTTCTTCTTGGTTAGAAGTGGTTTCCGCCTTGCTACTCTCACATGAAGCCCATTTTGCCCAGTCTCTTTCTGATTGTGGAGTCATGACACTGACCTTAGCTGAGGCAAGAGAAGCCTGCAGTTCTTTGGATGTTGTTTTAGGATCCTTTGAGACTTCTTGGATGATTTTACACTCGCCCTTGGAGTAATTTTGGCAGGCAGCCCACTCCTGGGAAGGGTCACTACTGTTCCAAGTGTTCTCCATTTGAGATTATGGCTCTCACTGTGGTTCGATGGAGTCCCAGAGCCTTAGAAATAGCTTTGTAACCCTTTCCAGACTGATAGAGGGCAACAAAATGTTTTTCTGATCTTTTCAGGAACTTCCTTTGATCATGACATAATGTGCTTGTTGAATCTTTGTGCTGGCAATGTGACTCTGATGGTAAGGGCCAAAATAAGTGAGGTTTATATTGAGCAGGGCTGGCTGTAATCAAGCCTGGCTGTGTTCAATCAGCTGACTCTAATTATCCCTTTAATTGGGCTGATTTAACTAGGGGGCAATTACTTTTCACACAGTGCCAGTTGGTGTTGGTTAACTTTTTCATTAAATAAATGAAATAAGTAAAAAAAAGTGTTATTTGTCCACTCAGGTTCCCTTTATCTAATATTATATTTTGTCTAAAGACCTGAAAACATCCAGTGTGACAAATATGCAATAATAGAGAAAATCAGGAAGGGGGCAAATACTTTTTCACGCCACTGTACATACAAAATACCAGCAGAAACAGGCCTCATGGTCTGTTGAGTCTGCTTGATTGTGCAGCTAGCCCCTTAACTTGCAGATGCGCCACCCTCCCCTCCCTATAATCACCCACCACACACATACTCTGTCCCACCCTCTCTTAAATCCTCCCACCGTTCTACACGATATCACCTCCTTGGGCAGAGTGCTGCACTTATCTACCAACCTTTCCATAAAAAAGTGTCTCCTGATTTCCCTCCTGAATCTCCCTCACTTCAAACTCAGCCAATGCCCTCTCTAATTAATTGGTGAAAGGGATTACATGAGGGGGAGAGTCAAGGGCATACCGTAGGAGGGTAGAATGTATGCCATGGATGACGGCAGGAAGAGTGGGATCTCTAATAGCAGAGTATGTGCATCAGGGGGAGGGAAATCTCACATAGAAACACAGAAATTAATGGTAGATAAGGATCGCTATGCCCACCCAGTTTGCCTATTTTTTCTAAGTGTTGCAGAAACCACAGACTATACTTGATCTCTGTCTGTGATCTCTTTCCTGTCACTAGGCTTCTCCTATGCCTATCCCTTGCATTTTTGCCCAGATTTACCCACATTATAGTACACCTGGTATGAATGACCTTGCAGGATGTTGGGGAGGATGCAAATGAGGTTCAGGAAGTTGGGGAGAATTTGCCGTGGGCCAGTGAGGTTGGTAGCCTTCTTGGAGGTGCTTCTGATCCCAATGGCTAGTACAGCAAAGAAAGTAAGAATTAAAGAGTTTAAAGCAGCAGTGCAATGAAAAATGTTTTTCCAAAAAAGTCTGCTTCAGCTACAGTTATGAAAAATACTAGCATACCTGTTAAATGTACATCTTCTTTGAGGCAATCTCTTGTAGCAGGTCATAACTAGTTGGATTCAGCGGCAGGTGTCATCTCCTTTGGATGATTTTCACAGCAGTTGACCGTGGGACCTCCCCCTAGCACCCCCACATGGTATACACCTGGCAGGTAAAAAAGGGGGTGGCCCCAGTCACTCCTCAGTTCTTTTCAACCGCGACCTGCATGCAACAAGTCCTCCTTTGGAGTTCCTGCTTTACTGTCATCTTAAGAAAAGTTCTACGGCCCACAACTTTAAATTGTTTTTCATTTTTAAAAATATTCACTACTGATGTATTCGGATACTTTATTCTGAAGTTGTTCCTGTAGCCACAAAATACCTTGGTCCTGAACATAACTCAGTGGAGTGTGCCTTCTGTAATAAATTCAGCAGAGCTACAAAACACCGACAGTTGCAACAGCTCCATGAGTATCTCATGGAGCAGAAGGTAGCCCTCTAGGAGCGACAGCACCACCTTTCTTCTAGAGACTCCTCGGCATCCTCTTTAGGGTCTCACCACTCCAAGGGAGACCCCTGCATCTTGACACAGGGTCATGGTAAGAAATATGCCTCTAAGACTAAGCATGTCTTTACCACCCCTGTGTCATCCTCTGCTTCAAATGTAAGTATGGAGCTGGTAGTCCCCCACACATCATCTTCAAAACCATTAACGATTGTTGGCTCCTCTCCTTCCTCTGTCGACGAGCAGTTCTGGGGTGATTTTGCAGCTTTCAGTGCTGCCCCCACCTTCCATGCTGGCTTCTGGCTCATTGATGACCCTCTCGTCGACAGTCCTGCCACATGGCCCATCGATGATTCTGTCATTGATGATGCACAGTGCTCCGTCAATGATTCTAAAACAAAAATCTTAGACAACTATGGATTCTCCATCAATGATGCTCTCGTCGATGGCAGGGGCTGGGGGCCCATCGACAACTGCATCATCATTGACAATTCTGGGGTCCTATATACACCCCTCGTCGATGGCTGCTTGTTTGGTCCCACTGCCTGCGACCATTTCATCAGTGGTGCCTGTCACAAACCCACTCAGCAGATCAGCCCTCTACTCCCAAAGTGCCAACCTCCAAGCGCAGTCTTGTGAACAGTTAACAGAACAAGGTAACCCTCTTGTCTGTTTTTGTGGATTCGAATCAACCCTTGGTCTCAAGTCTTGGAGGGATTCAAACTGTGAACCTCTTGCTAGCGTACCCAATGCACAGGCTCAGATAATTCTGTCTTCGGGGGGCCAGATATCTTTGCCTATGGGCACCTAACCAGGTGTACAGAAATGACCCCTTAAAAACTGTAATAAAAGACCTCAGATTTAAAACTCTTACCTTTTTCTAGTTTGGCATCACCATTCAAGCTTATGTATAGTGTCTGCTTTAACCACATATACTCTACTTGTAAAGGAAATAAATCAAAGACAGACCAAGTATGCTCTAAAAATGAGGTTTTACTAAAATAGATAAAAAATATGTAACACATAAAATACAGAACTTTTATATCACAAGACTCCGATTGTACCCTTCAGTCAGTGCGGACCCTTTACCACCCTAAGGTCAAACAACCCTACAGGGTCAGTGACTCAGCAGGTAGCAAACTCGCCTCTGAGGCCAGGAGATCAGAAGGCTGTGGATTCTATCCCCACACCAGGCACTTGGGTTAATATTCCAATACTGACACTGTAGTGCAGCATGAGAGAAGTGCTGCACTCCTGAGGTGCTGTCTTTCAGATGAGACGTTAAACCAAGGTCCCATCTGCCTGTTCTGGTGGCTGTCCAGGTGGATGTTAAAGATCCCATGGCACTTCTTGAAAAGAGAAGGAGAATTTTTACAATGCCCTGGCCAAATTTCCTCCATTCACTAGAAATACCACCAACAGCTTAATCTGGTTCAGTTTCAGTTGGTTACTATCTGTATCTTTACTTTTCCACCCCCGGGTCACCCCTGAAAAGGGACTTCTAGTCTCAGTGGGCTTACCCAGTCAACAAAATTCAATAGATAAATAAAACCCTTTAGGAGTTCCTCAAGAGACTGCCCCTACAGGGGCCATCCCTCATTCAACAGGCAGTCTGTCAATAAAATAAATTCTCAGTTGCAATTACCAGGTCCTAGAAATGCCCAGAAAACCTGTTATGTCCCTGCTGCCCTCTGGTCGTGGGTATGGAGACCCTACCCACAGTCGTCGGGGGCAGGTTTTCGCTGCACTTGCAAGGGTGGCATGCCATCTCCTCTGACCACTGGCTCCTGCAACAGATCGAGATGGGACACACACTGGAGTTCACAGAGATGCCTCTTCTATCACCAGCCAGGGTCTTTCACTACACTCCAGACCAGGCATTAGTCCTACAGACCAAGATCAATGCCTCACTGTCAAAAAGGGCTATTGAACCAGTCCCACTTCCTCAGAGGGGTGCAGGATTTTACTCCCACTTTTTCTTGGTCCTCAAATGGCTAGGAGATTTACACCTCATTTTGGATCTGAGGTGTCTCAACCTCTACATCATTTACCAAAAGTTCTGCATGGTGTCCCTTCCGACTCTTCTCGCTTTGCTGAACACAGGAGATCGGCTCTATTATCTGGATATGAAGGATGCATACCTCCATATCATGATGCACCAGGCTCACAGATAGTTTCTCCATTTCATGTTCCAGGGTTATCATTACCAGGTCAGGGCCCTCCCTTTCAGTCTTTCCTTGGCCCCGGGGGTATTTACAAAATGCCTTGCAGTGGTCGCAGCTGCCCGCCGAAGAGAGGGCCTCTTTGTCTTTCCATACCTGGATGGCTAGCTTCTGAAAGCGTCCTCCAGACACCAGTTGTTCACACAAGTAAGAATTGTGGTAAACTATCCAAAGTCCAAAATGGACCCTACTCAACACCTCCAATATATAGGAGCTGTGCTGGACTCCTCCATTGGAAAGGCATTTCTGCCCATGGCTTAAATGGACACCCTGCTTGCTTTAACGCGCAGTTTAGAATCCAGCAGATTGGGCTCTGCAGGAGACTGTCTCCACCTGCTGGGACATTTGGCGGCCACGATTCTGATAGTCCCCCTTGCCATGTTGAATATGAGGGTCCTTCAGAATCCAGGGACCACAAACAGAACAATTTCATTGTCTCAGTCCTGCTGTTATCCCCGGCTCTTCGAGCCCTGCAGTGATTAAAGTCACAGGACAATCTCATGCAAGGCATGCCATTCCAATCGCTCATCTCGAGTCTCATTCTGATGACAGACACTTCCTTGACAGGGTGGGGTGCTCACCTCCTGCACGTCCGATCACAGGGATTTTGGACATCAGTGGAGGCCCGCCTCCACATTAGTGTCTTGGAACTGAGGGCAGTACTCTATGCTTTACAGGTGTTTGAGGCTCACCTCCCCCCAGGTTGCCTGCAAGTGCAATCAGACAATTCTACGATAGTTCACTATATAAACAAACAAGGTGGCACCCATTCCTACCCTCTCTGCAGAGAATCAATGAGGGTGTGGTATTGGGCAATCCAGAGAAATATCTTCTGGCAGTACACATGCCTGGAATGTCCAACACCCTGGTGGATGCCCTGAGCAGATAATCTTACCCAATGTTCTCAACAACGTCTTCCACTTGTGGGGTCAACCGGGGTTGGATCTGTTTGCCTCTCCACAAAATGCAAAACTGCCACTTTACTGCGCTCTCAAGCGAGGTCCTTGAACTGTGTGGCGGGATGCATTATCTCTTTCCTGGACAGTAAGATTTCTGTACACCTTCCCACCCTTTTCACTCATTGAGAGAGTACTACTCAAACTGGTCCAGGACAGGGCATCTATGATTCTCATAGCACCGTTCTAGCCGAGACAGATTTGGTTCCCGCTGCTTCTACAGCTCTCGGACATGGAACCAGTCTTTCTGCCTGTTTCTCGAGCTTCACTGTCCCAGGCACACAGTTCCCTGTTACACCTGGGCCTTCACTCCCTCCACCTGCATGTCTGGCTCCTGAGGACATAGTCCTCTCACGCTTCCGGGTGTCCCCGAAGGTGGCAGAAGTTCTCCAGGCTGCTAGGAAGCTGTCTACTTGGTCTTCCTATTCTCTGAAGTGGAAAGGCTTCTCTGTTTGGGCGTCCGCTCTGGCCTTGGATCCTTATGAGTGTTTCACTCAGCGCATCTTAAATTATTTGCTTTCCTTGTCGGAGGGTGGACTAAAATATTCCTCTCCATAACCGCATTTCATCTGCCTGTGGACAACATTCCTTTGTCCCAGTTACCATTAATTTGAACCTTTTTGAAAGGTATTCTGCACCTACATCCCCATATCAGGGATCCAGTCCCTGTCTGGGATTTGAATTGTGAGCTTGAAAAAGTGACCGCGAGCCCCTTTGAGCCCGCTGAATCCAGCGACCTCTGGTATCTATCCTGGAAAACTATGTTTTTAATGGCCATCATGTCTGGCAGATGGGTCTCATTACAACTCAGCCATTGTATATAAACCTTTTTTATTTCTATTTTTTCTGTTTATTTGTACTAAACCATTTGCTCTGTACAGTTAGAACTATGTACTGTTACCAAACTTCTTTTTTCTGTATCCTGTTTGTTTCTGTGCCCTGTATATGGACCTGTATTACTGCTTGGATATGCACTTTTGTACAATTACTGATGTCTGTTTATTTTGCTGCCATCCTGTTTTGGCCCGGGTTGTGGCTGAAATTGGTCCTTTTGGATCAGCCCACCTACTCGGTTATCAAAGACATAAATAAATAAAGAGTTGCACGCACTGATGTGCAAACGTCTATATATTCAGTTTCACAATGACCGGGTGTGTTTATGCACTAACCTGGTATTCTTGCCTAAGGTTGTTTCGGCATTTACTTAAATCAGATCATCCAATTGCCAGTATACTTTGCAGAGCCTCAGAATCTGGGGGAAGTCTTGCTTCATACTCTCGATGTGCATAGAACATCGACTATTTACCTTCTCCGCACTTCACAGTTGTGTAAATCCGAGCGACTTTTTGTTTCTTTCGCCTCTGGAAACCAAGGCATCAGTGTGTCTAAGCAGTGCTTGCCCATGTGGTTGGCCACAGTACTGCATTATGTTTATTCATGCTAAGTACAACTTACCTCTCCCAGGTGCTGTCAAACCACACTCTACCAGAGGCATGGCCACCTCTATGACTTGTTTCCGGGGCGTTTCAGCCTTGGATATTTGTGAAGCCACCACGTGGTCTTCTGTACATACTTTCACTAAACATTACAGTCTATACATCAGTTGTAAGAGGTGAACTGCTTTTGGACGGGGCGTCCTACATGGCCTCCTATCCTGAACATTCATGATTTGCTGCCTCCTCCCACTGGGTATAACAACTGCTTAGGAATCTTCCCACTAATCATGACATGCTGCAGGAGATTGCCTCAAAGAAGATAGTACAGTTGAGTAAGAACTTACCGTAACAGTAGATCTTCCAGAGTATCTCTTGCAGCAGGTCATGCAGCTCCACCCTCCTTCCCCTTAGCTGTTGCTCCAAAAGGGTTCCTTGCTCCTGTCTTTAGTACTGCATGAGCTGCTGCTGCCTTAATTTCCCTCCTCAGTTCCCATTGGAGGTGCTAAGATATGGTTACACATATAGTTGCTGGGATGGTAAAAGAACTGAGGAGTGACTGGAATCCCCCCATACCTGCCAGGTGTATACCACACAAGGGTGCTAGAGGGAGGTCCCAGGGTCGACTGCTGTGAAAATCATCAGAAGGAGATGATGCCTGTGGCTGAATCACACTAGTCATGACCTGCTGCAAGAAATACTCTTGAAGATCTACTGTTACGTTAAGTTCTTACACAATTGTACTTTGTCTAGGTACCTCCTATGCTAAGCATCATGAACCTTTTTCTATTTTTTCAACCCTAACCCTTGCCATATTTACAATGCTATTTCTATGCAAAATGTGGTGGTCATTTTTTTCTTGAGAAAAAACTCGATTAAAATATTTATAACATACTAACATTTTGGTGGAATTAGAAAATTGTGTGATGGCCTGTCGGCGCAGCAGTAGCGCTGCCACTTGCAGCACCGGTGAGCCTTTGTTGCTGGAGGGTTGGCTGGGGGGAGGAGGATTGAGCATCCAAAGGACATTCTCCTCCGGGGAGGGAGGGCTGCCGTTTCCACTTCAATACTGCCACCTGGGTGCACACATCGGCAGGAGTCCAGAGCAGCATCACGTCTCACCATGCTCCGCCTCTGTTGACCCCATTGCACACCGATGGCCTTGTGGAGGGAAGTACCTAAAAAAGAAAATGGCCCTGCTTCCTCGCCTGACGCCGGTGCTCAGATCAGGAGCAGTCCGACATTAAGGGTTGCTTGGTGGGGAGGATTGAACCTCCCCCCTTCCCCTCCTGGGGGGGGGGTAAAACTGCAGCAGGATGGGGATAGGTCCGTTTGAACTGCTGGTATGCCTGTGCAAGGGGTGGAGAGGAAGGGGGTACCAAAAGTATAAATAATAAAACCAAAAAAACTAGAAAATTGTACCACCAAATAAAACTGGTAGATGCCTGGAATCTTTTATAGTAAAAAAGTGTATGATACATTTTTTTGCCCAATTTCATTGCACTGCAGCTTTATTGGATGGCACAGAGTGGTATGAGACAGAAGGGTATGGGTACATTTGTGGCTGGGGAAGGACCTGGTATAAGAAACAGTTGTGTGCACCAGACATGTTACATCTAAGTAAGAAGGTACAAGGATCCTAAAGGGTACACTAGAGGAATTTATGGTTAAAAACCTCAATTTAAACTAACATGGGGGGCAACACCCTGTCTAAGACCCAAGGTAAAAGCACTGGGGTTACTAACCTACAGCTCTGGTATTATTGTACGAGCCACTTCGACCTTGGCGGCAGAATTAACAGTTCATGCAGATGACAGATTTATATGTTCCTTGGAGTGTGCTGAGTCATTTGCCTATACCATGCTAACCATCTGAAGAAATGGGCTGAAAAATCACCCAAGGTTGCTTTGTTAGTATTATCAGAAACTGACAAAGAAAGTTGTAATATGTCTTGTGGCAGACTGGAGCAAACTGTAACTTCTGATGCTGTAAAGGTGAATGATTCCCTAACCACAGAACAAACTGCAGAAATGTGTAACTTGGTAAAGACATTTGAAAGTACTTTTGCCACAGTGCAAGCTCGAGCAAAAAGGATCGACTTAAGCACGTAATGCTGATAGAGAATGCTTGCCCTATCAGACACAAGACATATAGAATATTTTTTCTATGTCACCAATTATATTAGCATGACAATGGGTCTTGGTATGGAATGTAACATGAAGCAATGTGAAAGAAAAGCACCAGGCAGTCCAAAGTGACCACTTCACCACTGCTACTACTACCACTACTGCTATCAGGAGGAAACAGCTAGCAGTATGTATCAATATCAATAAGGTTATATAAGAAATAATTATTCTTCAGTGCATTAGGTAAATTATCTCGTCAGAATGAAAGAGCGACTGTGTGTGAACTCAAGGACTTGTCTGCCACGGTTGCTACCAGTACGTGATGACGTGATGTAGTGGCTGCACCTCCCACCCACCCCCAGAATGACGATGATGTGGTTGAGAGGCAGGCAGTCCCAGATCTCTACCTTAAAGCAGTCCAGTCTCAAAATTGAAAGCTGATGTCACTCCACATCTGCAGCACAGGGTACTGCTTTCAGTGTCATCTTCAAGATCAGCATCACACATGTAGCCAATGTTTGGCAAGTTAACCTTCAAAAACCTTAGTTTCTCCACATTGTCTAGTGTTACTCTTGTTAATCAGTTACAGCATACCCAGCAGAGCTAAATAAATGCTCAGAACAGACTCTGGAGGGTGAACATCCATTATACTTACAAGCCAGGGTACCCAGCTTTGGCCAGCGTGATTTTTTCTCTTGCCAGTAAGCTAAAGGGTCATCCTTAATATTAATGTTGGGCTCAGACAGATATACTTCTACCATGCTTACTACTGAGCAAGCATTTTCTACTTGTGGAATTTCAGTGTCCTGCAGCTGACCCCAAATGTCCTCCTCCTCATTGTCTGCTTTTTTACTGTTTTTTTATGTTTGCTTGTGCACATGCACAAGAAACAATATGCGGCAGCTTAGGAGAGAAATGGGTTGAGAAGGTGCGGCACTGTGGCAGCCAATGGCAGCACTGCATTTGGGGGCTTGGCATTGGTGGACCAATGCAGGCACACTGTGCTGATGACATTGGTTGCCAAAAGTGGCACCAAGTTGAAACGATTTCACCGCGGAAATGAGGGGCCGCCTTGTCACTGCAGCGTCCGCCATTTCAATGCAAAGAGAGAGCGACCCGTCATTGCAGGGCGGTACCTTGCCTAGTGTAACATTTTTTGTAAACATGGCGGTGGCTTGCCACCGTCTCACAGCCCCATGAAAGCCAACAGGGGTGGCCAATCCCCATATTGGCATGCCCCCAACCCAGTTCATTTGCAGATGGAGGAGCCCACTCATCGTCGGCATAATGTAACCGCCTACCCCAATTGTTGTGTGCTGAGGGGGTGCCCAATCCCCCTCGACATCAAGCCCCCCCCAAACAGTCATTATTTGCCGACGGGTGGGCCCAATCCCTGTTGGCTTAAGTCCCTCCACCCCAAAAAAGGCAGGTGGCACACTGGGAGCCCACATCAGTGTGCTGAAAGCAAGCCAGAAAAAAAAAACCTTCCCGCAGCTTTTTTTTTTTTGTCCCTGAAAGAAAGGAAACGGTTCCACGCTGGTCGCCGTCCCCTCCCCAACCCCGCACCCACCCACTGCGCACTCTACCTCCCCACACCTTCCCTTCACCCTATACTTAGCCCCGGAGCCTGACACGACGATCTCCGGTGGACCAGGAACACGTCTGCACTCTTCAAAGCCGATCTCGAACTGAAGAAATGTCGGTAAGCTGTATAATGGTATAAATAGGTTTTTTTTAACTATGGTGCATATCTCAGGCATTTTTGGGAATTTTGGCACCAAATTCTTAACATGGGGTTATTGGGAGCCCTCCTCATGAATTCAGCCACTGTCGTGTTATTCGGTCCCGAAAGGTGATTTCGTGGTCACTGCGGCGGAATCACGCTTCGGGCCGATTAACGAAACGACAATGCCAGTGTTCATGAGGTGGGCTCTCAAAAGCCTGTGTTGCAAATATGGAAAAATCCAAAAATGACTGGTTTTACGAGCGGCATTGCGAAGTAGTTTCCACACACGCCCGTAACTTCGCAAATCTGCAATAGTTTCGCTCCAGATTTTCAACATTGGAATTTTCCACACCTCCTTATGAACAATACAGCTGTCATTTGTCACATCCTGACTAAAATGTGTTTTTGCACTTCCAGCGCAGAATAGCGTGGCCGCTGTGGGAAATCACTGTTTAGAACACATTAAGAAAATCACAGTGGCACTGTTCATGAGCAGAGGTCCTAAAATGCCTATGTTGAAAATTTGGTGATGAAAATCCATAAAATGACTGTGTTACAAGCATGCGTTGTGCAGTTTCTACGCACGCTCATAACTTCACGAATTTGTAATATTTTCACTCCAGATTTTCAACATTGGCATTTTTCCATACCTCCTTATGAACAATACAGCTGTCATTTTTCACATCCTGGCCAAAATTTATTTTCGCGCTTCTGGTGCAGAATAGCGTGATCGCTGTGGGAAGTCAGTGTTCAGGACAGATTAAAAAAAATCACAGTGACACTGTTCATGAGCAGAGGTGCCAAAATGCCTATGTTGAAAATTTAGTGACAAAAGTCCATGAAATGACTGTGTTACAAGCGTATGTTGCCCAGTTTCCACACACCCTCGTAATTTCACGCATTTGTAATATTTTCACTTCAGATTTTCAACACTGGCATTTTTTCACACCTCCTTATGAACAATACAGCTGTCGTTTTTCATATCCTGCCCGAAATATGCATTTAAACATCTGGTGCAGAATAGCGCGGTCATTGTGGAAAATCAATATTCAGGACAGATTAGGAAAATCATAGTGACACTGTTCGTGAGCAGAGGTCACAAAATGCCTATGTTGAAAATTTGGTGAAAAAAGTCCACTAAGTGACTGTGTTATGTGCATGCGTTGCGCAGTTTCCATGTAAGCCCGGAAGTTTGAGTATTTTTAATATTTTCACTACAGATTTTCAAATTTGCCATCTCTTCACACCTCCCTGTGAATGGTACAGCTGTCATTCTTCACATCCTGCCCGATCTGTGTTTTTGTACATTTGGCGCAGAATGGCACAGTCGCTGTGGGAACTCAAAGTTCGGGACACATTAACAAAATCACAGTGCCACTATTCATGAGAAGAGGTCCTAAATGCTTTCATGAGGTGGGGTCACAAAAAGGCCATGTTGAAAATTTGTAGTACAAATACCAACAAACACCCGGGGCATTAGGATTTCTAACCATAACGTCCCACCCTGTACAGACTGACAGGCATCAGGGGTGTGCCTTTGGATTGCCAACTGCAATGCTCATGCCATTCCACCCCCACCCCACCCCACCACTCTGCAGCCAGTGACCAGCATCAAAGTGTGCCTTGGACTCTTCGGCCCCAGAGTTCACCCCATTCTCCTATACTGCACCCATTTCAGCGTATGTCCTTATGGAATGGAGTGACTGTAAAGCCAAACACCCCAAGGAACACCTCAACAGTGTTGGTGTCTGCAGGATAGGGTGAAGTGAAAGGGCATGAACATTGTGGGCGTCAACCCAAACGCTTACCCCAATGCCTGTCCGTCTCTGCAGAGTGGAGGTGGGGTTGGCGTGAAGTTCAATACTTCACTGCCATTCCTATTCTGCATCTCTCTAAGTCCTGCATTTCCAATGCTAATACCAGCAAGCAAACATTCGGCATTGACAAATACTTGTTTTTTTTTTGGAGCAGTCTTTTGAATTTGAGGCGGTATCATTGTAGTAATGCTTGCTAATCCTGCTAATGTACCTCTTCTACTGCCTCAATCAAAAGTTGCCTGTAGTTCAACTCCTCCATATCAAGAGAAATCACATCAGGAAGGTGTCTGTTCCTGAAACATGGATCTAGCAGTGTTGCTGAGACATACTCCTGGCTCTGCGTCATGGCTGATAATTTCTCATCATTGCTAAGTCTGGTAAGCATGTTATTGACTAGAGATTGATTCATATCTAAGCTGCTCCTCATTTTCTCCAACCTATTTCTGAGAAGTAGAATGAGTGGAATAACTTGGCTAAGGCATGCCTTTTCTGCACTGACCTATTATGTAGCACTTATAAATGGTTTCAGAATGTGACACAACTGTTCCAGCAGAGACCGTTGAGTAGAATGGAGTACAATGCCCTCCTCGATATCATTGTACATGATACATTCAATGATAGTTACCTTTTGTTCAAGGATGTGTTCAATAGACTGGCCCAGTGGCGTGGAGGGCTGAGGCATCCGTGCCTTACCTCCTGCCATGCAGGCAACCCGTGTTCGCAGTGTGAGTGGGTTGTTGGGGAGAGAGAGGATCAAGCATCTGGAGGACAGCTGTCCTCTCCCGGGGAGGGGTGGGGATGGAGTCCGCTGCTTGTCTGGCCCCAAGCGGTGGTGGGAAGATGGCACAGCAGACCCATAGACGTAGATGGCAGAAGGCAGGGCAGATGCTCGGCGTGCCATGTGCGGAAGCGCATGCAGCTTGGCCATTGGCATCATTGCATGCCAGCGCACTGTACTCGGGAGACAGGATGAAAAGGATGGAAAAATCCCAACTGGCGAGATGATGCCGGCCCCTCGCAGGCACTGCACCTGGCCAGCTGGCACCTCATTGTAGCCAGAGGTGAGTCCAGTGGATACTGTGGTATTGGGGCTAGGGGGGGCGGTAGGGAAGGAGAGAAAGATTATACAAGCAAAAAAAAAAGGATGCGTTTACCTTGTTGCTACATCCTGAACAGGCTGGAGATGGGGAAGACCTTTGTCCTTCTGGTTATCAGCAAGGATGTCACAGACTTTTATTGAATGGTTGAAGTAGCCATACACTTTGCGCACTGTACCCACAGGGGTTGATACTTACCAGTCATTATCCAGGAAGCTTTGAACGATTAGGTTAAGACAATAGGCAAAACAGCGTATATGTACATAGTTCCCATCGTGAAGTGCTTTTTTAATATTTTATCCATTGTCTGCAACAATAACAAAAAAACTTTAAAACCCTGTGAAGTGACCCAAGCAGTAAGTAGTCTTTCAGTTATTGCTGAATGTGCAGTGCTGTGCATATGTCTCTTAAAAATGACACATGGAGAACTCCAATTTTCTGCAATGTGACGGTTTTTTTTTTAGCTCTGAGGGATAGTAGTGGTAGTTGTAGTACTGGTTGAAGTGGTAGCAGACAGACTAGTAGTACGTGAGGACGATGATGAGTTGCCCGCAAAAGTGACCCTGTGTGCAGTAAGAGAAAGATAGGCAGTGGTTTGGCTGCTGGTCCACATGTCAGTAATGAAGTGAACTACCTTGTCCTCAGCCTCTTGGAGAGCATGCCTTACTTGAACTACAGTACTAAGCTGTTATACATCCTGGGCACAGCGGTTACTGAGAAGTGTTTTCTACTTGGCATTAAATATCATGGCTGTAAGCATTCCATAAGCCTTCTGAAACCCATATCTTCTACAACAGAGTATGGCTGTAAATCAAGTGCAATAATT
This sequence comes from Neoceratodus forsteri, assembly GCA_016271365.2. Taxonomy (NCBI): domain Eukaryota; kingdom Metazoa; phylum Chordata; order Ceratodontiformes; family Ceratodontidae; genus Neoceratodus; species Neoceratodus forsteri. Next base: position 159,560,975 of record CM057454.1, on the reverse strand, counting down.
TCTGCTGTTTTATGATTTATTACCAGTGCTATGGGATGGTTTTGTGAATATTTAGACTTTCTTTCAAAAACTTCTTTTAACTTCAACTCTCTCTTATCAGGTGGGTAAAGTTACGTTTGGATGGGGTGTTGTATGACTACTTGCCGTGCCCAGTTAAACAGAGGACCATACCGAATTATCATGCCTGTGACTGTGAGGCAAAAGTGGACTTTTGGATCTTGCCTGGTGCTCATCTCCCACTGTTTCAGTGGAATGTTCCTGTTCACAGAGAGTCCTGCTACATTTTCAGCCACCAGTGTTACATTGTTTTTTGAACCATAAACAATGAAAGGGTGAATTCGTGAAATATGTTGCATCATTATTGTGGTTCCAAGATGCCCTTTATTTTTTCCCCTACTAACACGTCTTGCATTGCACACATATAGCTTGGTAAGCATTCTTGGGGTTTACATAAAAATGATTCTAAACAGTAGAGGTGGACTGTCTATGTCTAGTAACGACCTCAGTAGGACTAGGAGTCGAGTGGCTGGGTTTACGTGGGGAAGACATGTCAGCAGAGGATTCAGGATCATCAGGTGAGACAATCATAGAATCCTCTGCATTACCATTGCCATCATCATCATCATCACTACTGTTAGACGTTGTTTTACTTTGTGTGGCCTGTGCCTTTGACTTTTTCTTTTTCCCTTTTGACTCTATGCAGCTGTCATTATTTTTATCCACAGTGTCACTGTCAGAATCAGAATGAGACATATGAAATTGCCAGCAGATATAGACCTTATGGTCTATCGAGTCTGCCCAATTGTGCAGCTAGCAGCCCTTATACTGCAGCTGCCCCTTCCCCCCTCCAGTGACCCTCTCCCTTACCCTGTCCCATCCCCTTTTGAAGCAGCCTACTGTATTATAGGATACCACTTCCTCTGGTAATGTGTTCCACCCAGACACCACCCCCTCTGTAAAGAAGTGTCTCCTCGTTTCCCTTCTGAACCTTCCCTCCTCCAATCTCAGCTCATGCCCTCAAGTGTCCCTCCCCCTCTTTAATTGGAAAAGCCCCTCCGTGCCCATCTTATTTATTCCCTTCATGTACTTGAGGGTTCCAATCATATCCCCCTATCCCTTCTCTCCTCCAGGGAGTACATGTTCAACTCCCTCAGCCTGCTGTCATAGGATAAGTCCCCTAGCCCCTGGATTATTCTTGTTGCCCTGTGCTGCACTGTCTCCAGTAACCTAATGTCCTTCTTCAGGTACAGTTACCAGAACTGCACACAGTACTCTAGGTGTGGTCTAACCAGTGACCTATATAGCAGCAGGATCACCTCCAGCCTCCTGGAATATATGCCTCTGGCAATACAACCCAGTATTCTGTTAGCCTTTACAGCTGCATTTCTACACTGTGCTGAGTTGTTCATTGCTCCCGTTATGATCACCCCCAGATTCTTCTCTTCCTCTGTCTTAGCCAGTTGCAACCCCCCAGCTGGTAGCTCCTCCTTGGGTTTTTAGCACCAAAATGTAGCACCTTGCATTTCCTGGCATTGAACCTCAGCTACCAAGTGTCTGACCAGGCCTCCAATTTTGCTAGATCATCCTGCAACCCCTGCCACTCTTCTAAATCATCTACTACTGCTCCCATCTTGGTGTCATCTGCAAACAAACTGATCTTGCTCTTGATGCCTATTGAGATGTCTGCTATGAAGATCCCAAACAACATCAGCCCCAGTACAGAGCCCTGTGGCAACCCACTTGTCACCACCCTGGGCAACGAGAGCTCCCCTCCCACCACCACCCTCTGCTGTCTCCCTTGCAGCCAGTTCACTACCCATCCTACCATCTTCACCCCCAGCCTTGTGCCTTTCATCCTACTTTCTAGCCTCCTATCTGGCACTGAATAGAATGCCTTACTGAAGTCCAGGTACAGGACATCCACTGCATGGCCCTTGTCTAACTGCCTGGTTACTCAGCCATAGTACTCCACCAGGTTGGTCTGACAGGATCTGCCTGTGACAAACCCATGCTGTCTGATGTCCTGCAGCCCATTAGCCTCTAGGAAGGAAACCAGACTCTTCTTCAGGATTGTCTCCAGCTTTCCCACAATGGATGTGAGGCTTACTGGTCTGTAGTTTCCTGGCTTATCCTTGGGACCACTCTTGTGGAGGGGTACCAAGTGCTCCATCCTCCAGTCCTGAGGTACACTCCCCGAGTCCAGAGAGGCATTGAACAGGTCTCCCAAGGGTTCTGCCAGGACTTCTGCTAGCTCCCTTAGCACCCTGGGGTGTACGCTATCTGGCTCAGGCGCCATGTCCACCCTCAGTGCCCTCAAGCCCTCTAGCACTCTGCCCACTGGGATTTCCGCATCTGTCACCTCCTCCCCCTGTGCCCACCCTTCATTCCCCCTTTTAAAGTACAGCTCCCCCTTTTCTTTAGTAAATACTGAGCAGAAGTACTCATTTAATCGTCTACATGTTCTGCCCCTGTTTCTACCCCCATCCCTCTTAACCTTTACTATTTGGTCCTTACAACTCCTTTTCTCCCTGATATACTTGAAAAAATCTTTCTCCCCCTCCTTGGTGCCCTGTGCTAGTCTGAGTTCCCTGGACGACTTTGCTACCCTGACTGCCCTTGTCACCTCCCTGGACTCCTTCAGGTATTCCTCTCTGTCCTCCCCTCTCCCTGTTTTTTTGTACCTTCTAAAGGCGGCTCTTTTCTTCCTTACTTTTTCCTTGACCCCCCTGCTCACCCAACTAGGCTTTTTGCCCTTGCCCTCTTATTCTGGACCCTTGTACATGTTGCAGTTGCCTTCTCAATACCCAGTTTAATGACCTCCCACTTCTGGTTAGTGTCTGCATGTGGATGGATTCTAGCTAGGTACCCCGGTACTATTTCCCTCATCCTCCTGAAGTCGGTCCTCCTGAAGTTTAACACCCTTGTGCCCATTCCTACTCCCCCCCTTTCCTCATGTTTATCGTGAACCACACCACGTGATGGTCACTCCCCGCCAGCGGTTCCTCCACCCTCAGCTCCCTCATAAACTCATCATTCGCCAGCACGAGGTCTAGGGTGTTCCTTAACCTGGTTGGCTCATTGACCATCTGCAATAGGAAACTGTCCTGGAAGGCATCCAGAAGTACCTGCTCCCTCCCATTCATGGTGGCTGGGGTACCCCAATTCACTCCCAGCAGGTTGAAGTCCCCCACAATCACTGTGCTGCCCCTCCCACAGGTCTTTCTCATCTGTCCTGCTAGTTCCCTGTCTAACTCCTCAGTCTGAGAGGGTGGCTTGTACACCACTCCCATCCTGAAGGTCCTTTTTGGAGTCCTGGAACTGCACCCATAACGACTCTGTGTTGCCCTCCTCCTCTTCCTCCCTGACACACTTCAGTCCTTCCCTCACATACAGCACCTCCCCCCTTTCTCGTATACCCCGTCCCTCCAAAATATCATATATCCTTGTACTGCCAGGGCCCAGTCATGGTAGTGGGTGGCCCATGTCTCAGTGATGGCCACCATGTCCACCTCCCCATCTGTCATGAGAGTCTGTAACTTGGCTGTTTTGTTCCCTAGACTCCTAGTGTTCAAGGTTACTACCCTCCACCCTGCTTCCTTCCCCCCTCCCTACTTGCTGTACCTTTCTAACATCCCTTAATGACCTCTCCCTAAGTCCCTTGCTGCAGGTATGGGGGGTAAGCTCATTGGCTTCCCTACATGTGCATCCTGCCTGACTCCTGCCTACTTGCCACCCCCCTTCTAGTTTAAATTCCCATTGATTTCTAAGTATTCTCCCTGTTTCTGTTTCAAGACCCTCTTTCACTCCTCACTTAAGTGTAGCCTGTCCTTGGCGTAGGGATCCTTGCCCTCCCAGGTCCTTCCCCACCACCTCCCCACCAACCTATACCCTTTGGACTGACACCATTCTCCTAGCCGCATGTTAAATTCCTCTATCCTCAGCTTCCTTGCTGTGCTCGCCTTGGGTTCTGGAAGCACCTCCAAGAATGTTACTGATCTTCTTGTCTCCTCACAAATCAGCCCCATCTTTTCAAACCTTCTCTGGACTACATTTACTGTATTTCCTGCCAGGTCATTTGTTCCCAAATGCAGAACTATGTGCAGTTTTTCCCTACTCCTCCTAGCATACTTCAAAACAGACTGACCCACCTTTTCTGCTGTAATGCCTGGCATGGCCTCCACCCATATGCAACTATGCCTCTCCCCCTTGCTTCCTCATCTGATCCCCTTCAGAATTGAGTCTCCCAGCACTAGGGTGCCCCCTCATTTCCATGATCTGCTGGCCTTTTCCTTCCACAATCCCTTCCTCTCCACTCCTCCTCCTCCAGTGCAGTTGTTCCTCCTTCCACCCCAGCCTCTGCCCTGTCCTCCCTCTCCCATTTTTCCTCTGATTTTACCACCCCTCTCCACCGGGCTCCACCTACCTCCTCCCCCGATACATCTATATCCTTATCTCCGTACATTCCTTCTCTGCAACCCCCTTATTCAACCTATCCCCATTACCATACCTCCTCAACCCTTTGACCTCCCTCCTGTTCCCTTCTTGCCACCAAAACACCCTTGCTCCCCCCCTCTCCTTAGTTAGTGTCCCCTGTCCAGTGTCCTATTCCCGGCCCCCTTATCTTTACCCATTGAAGCCCTGCCTCATTCAGTCACCCTACCAATGCCCTCTGGGTTGTTAGTGATCTCTTTCTCACCAGCCTTGTCTATGAGGTCCTCCCCCTTCATCTTCCCCAGTGTTGCCAGCACCAAGAACCTATTGCTTGACACCTCCACCCTACCCGGAGCTCTCCCTGGCATACTGTCAAGAGGTCTGCATTTTCTACCTGCTCTAGGGCCATTCCTGCCCCTGTTCCTCTTCTCCTCCACTTCCCTTTGTCTGTACCCAGTGGTTCCTGAGGTGGCAATTTTGGTCTGTTTACCCATTCCCCCTCCTTTGGTTGACAGTTGCCCTCTGGGCTTTCACTACCCCCTCTTGCTCCTGCCCCCTCCCGGAGAGCCCCTCCCTCATCCTTCTCCATTGAAGTCAGCACAGCAAGCCTATTGCCTGACCCCAGAATAATGCTGTTTGTCGCTCCCCTCTTCCTGCTCTGTGGCTCCCCCTTTCTGGTGACCCCTCTGTAATTTCTTACCCTGTTCCCTGTCCTCTTCCACTGTGCTGGCTCTGTACTCCAGGTTCCCCGAGGAGGCGGCCATCCTGTTCCAGCTACCTCACTCACCCCCCAAATCCTCACTATATCCCTTCATAGCCACTGCACATCTGCCTCCAGTCCCCTCAGCCTGTGACATATTGGACATCCTCCTAGCTTCCATAATGTGTCCATCCAAATAGCCGCCCCACACCCATTGCAGCCCACTATTCTTCCCATCCTTGATTGTCTATGGTCCTCCTGCCCCTGAACCATTTCCCTCTTCTCCTTCCACCAATCCCTCCCTTAATGCCCTATCCCTCCAATGTAGCTTTCACTAGCATACCACATTGGTATTCCTATATACATTGAGACATCGCTAAAGGTAAAGTCACATGCTCATCATCAGTCTCACCATGACCATGGTCATCATCATCACCATCATCAGTCTCACCGTGACCATGGTCATCATCATCACCATCATCAGTCTCACCATGACCATGGTCATCACCATCATCATCATCAGTCTCACCATGACCATGGTCATCACCATCATCAGTCTCACCATGACCATGGTCATCACCATCATCAGTCTCACCATGACCATGGTCATCACCATCATCAGTCTCACCATGACCATGGTCCTCACCATCATCATCATCAGTCTCACCATGACCATGGTCATCATCATCACCATCATCAGTCTCACCATGACCATGGTCCTCACCATCATCATCATCAGTCTCACCATGACCATGGTCATCATCATCACCATCATCAGTCTCACCATGACCATGGTCCTCACCATCACCATCAAACTCAGTAGAGATAACATTTTCAGTCACAGACTGAGTTATTCAGTATGCATGTGTTGCAAATCGAGCAACTCCACTGCAAGTTGTACCTCTAAGTGCTTTAACTTTATGTACAATTGGAATACTCTTTGTTTTTGCACTTTTTTTCTCAACTGGCTATTGCCGCTGTCTTTTGACACTCTGGTGGCTGTACTATTGAGCCCTTCTGACATTGACAGTCTGCCAACCCTTGCTGGGTTTTCAGTATTTTGAGAGTTAGCCTGCACATGGATAGTAGTAGCATTTAGTTCAGTCCCTTCAACAGACTGCCGTGCTGGTTGTTGTTGTACTTTACTTTTTGGGCCACTTCTTTCTGGGCTCTTGACTAAACTTTTTTTATGTTTATTACTTCCTTTGCCCCTGGCATTTGCTTTACTATTTTCTGGAGTACTCAATGCCAGTCCGTCACTTGTTCAGGGTCAAAAAGTGGTTATTATTATTTTTTTTTTATTCCACGTGATGTGACGGAATGCCCTGCCCACTGAGCCAAAGCTTATACCCCGTTGAGTGAGCAGAGGGAGGAAGATGACAGATGACTGACTTCTTTGGGGGAGGGGATCACACTGACAATATGTAACCCCCATGCCACTTATAGCAAGTAGGACACCTCTCATTAAATCTGGCACTGGTACCCACATATGGCATACCGTTAACTTTTAGGTGCATACTGAGTGATCCTGAGCAAGTCACTTAACTTCCTTGTGCTCCCAGAAATAAGCTTTGGCTTAGGGTGCTACTCCTGGTTAAACAATGTTCCCTTTCCCTCTTCTTTGAACAGAAAATTCAAAGGTCACCCTTGGTGTTTGGATGTATACCTGGCTCATTTCTAGAGGAAGAGGGGTGGGGGTACAGGAATAAAACACATGAACCTTTTGTAACATTACCACGCAGGTCCAGGGTAGTGATTGCTAGGCGTATGCTAGATCTAAACTGCTGAGGGAGCCCCAGTAATTCCACCAGAAGCAAGACTCAGATTGTCAAGAATAGGAACTGGGATTGTGCAGTATGGCTTTATTTAACAGATGGCAAACTAAAGCAGGTAGTGGAGCTCCATGGGTCAGTCAAGGCAGGACTTCACAGACTCTCCTTGCATGCGGTACAGTTCGAGAACACAAGAAACATCTTCCCATTTCCAAATAGTGCACATAGTGAACACCTGGCCACATACCCGAACATTTTCCTCAATGAGTGCACACGTGTGAAACTAAGCCACACACTCAGAACTCATCTTCAAAAATAGGTGTAATTAAGGGAAACTCAGCCACACCTAAGCCTGCTGCACTGGCTTTTGCTCAGGTAAAAACTGGGCCCCTTTATTTATTTATTGAAATGTTTCACCAGGAAGGCACACTGAGCAACAAGTTGCTCATCTCCCAGTGCGACCTGAGGGGAAGGGGTACAATAGGAATGAGACATTAAACATTCAAGTTACAAGATCAACAATAGCATACAGTTGTAAGGCAGGTGTTACAAAACGTGTTGCAACAGTGTTTCACATTTCCGGTTTGAGCCTCACCCGAATGGCGCCTTAGTTAATGAGAGCAGCCCAGACCAAATTTAAATCCGCTTGAATCGCTAACAGTAGAACTCCATCCTGTCTACCACAAGATGCATAACGGCTTACTTAATCCCCCCAAAGCAAAGATTTAAAGATATTCCACCTATTGGAGGTGGGAAACAGCTGAAAAAGGTCTCTGAGACTACATGACAGGCCGTGGTCTGTCAGGCAGCAGAATCCCCTGTGGCTGAAGCTGGCATCGATGTAAGTGACATGGAGTTCGACTGCACAATCACTTCACGGCAACTATGCCAAACCTTAAATCAAATGAGTGAGAACCTCCAGAGATTAGAGAACAAAGTCTCTGATCATCGGAAAGACATCACTGCTCTAACTCAGAAAATTGAGGACCTTGAAACAACAGTAGCTGAATATACACAAACAACGGATGCCCACAACACTGCCCTTCTTTAACTTAACCATCACACCAGTATATTGGAGCAGCGCCTAAAGAACTTAAAAAACGAAATCGGAGAAACAATATCCGAATACACGGATTACCGGAGGGCACCCAATCAGGGACTATGATTGCCTTTATTGATTCTTTTCTCCACAAAATTTTGAATATACCTCAAGACAAGACCCTAAATATAATCAGAGTGCGCAGATCTTTGATTCCTAGGCCTAGGGATCCGAAGGCTAGGCCTAGGTCAATCATACTTGCCTTTCTGGACTATCGGGTCAAAGAAGAAATGTTATTGTTGGCTTGGTCAAAGAAGAATATAGAATTTGGCGATGTAAGGCTTTATTTTGACCATGAATTTACCCCACAACTACTTGCCAGGAGAAGACGTGTCTTAATAGTAGTAAAAATGCTTCAACAAAAAGGGCAAAAAGTCTTGTAGAATATCCCTCAGGTTTAAAGGTACTCACAGAGAAAGGTCCAGTTCGACTCCAAGAGCTAGAGGAGGCTGTGGAGTATCTGAATCAGTACGGGATTTCCATTCCTGAGTGGGTACCAGATCAGACCCAGCAGCAGCTTCGTAGTAGGACATGGATTGGAGGCAGACCGAAGAGGAGAGGGGAGAGTGCTAACACGAGCGCTTCCGGTTTATGGGCCAAAAGACAATCCCTGAGTCGTGATGGAGAGCCATGAGATGCTGACACGCCACGAGGCACTGCAGACCGGAGAGCAGGAGAGAAAACCATGACCTGAATTGCAGGAACATTTAAGTAACACCTGGGGATATCCCAGTTCTCTCCTTTTTTTTTTCTTGAGCAAGTGTGTCGCTGGACATAACATTTAAAGATGACAGCCGGAAAACAAATCTAGACTTTGGGATGGTTATGTCACTTAGTTAGCAATGATCTCAGATTTAACTACATAATTTCCAAAGCAGATGGAGGGAAATATTAGTAATTAGAATTACAGAGCAGAAATTAAGTCTAATGTGCAGAGGTTCTGTGTTGATGGAGGGCAACCGTACTGGATCTGCCTCTTGGGGGGTGCCATTTGCAGGGGACAAAGGGGAAGAAGTGGCCCTTGGTATTCAATCTAGTTTCAGCTTAATTAGGAATATGGGATGTCTGTTGTCTCCAGGGGTGAGTTTCGTCCTGAGGAACTATAAAAATATTCCGAATGGAATTCCGGGTTTTGTTGACCACGTCGCTACCTCTCGTGGAAGAAAGAATGCGTGGACAGGTGATGAAGGATTTCCATCTGGGGAAGGCCCCTTTAGGCCACCCTGGGGATGTCTGGAACATCATTATTAACAAAACACCACTAGAGGTCTGATGGGTTGGCTCACTTAAGTGAAGGGTGGATGGGGGTCGCTTTTGGAGACCGGAACTGCCTTTAAGCTGGGTAGTGGGGCCTTTCTATATTTAGTTTTTCCCCACTGCCTTCACGCAGTTAAAAGAGAAAATAAACAGTTATGGGGACGTTATATCTCCTCAGGGTCGATTTTGTTTCCTTCTGTTTGTCCCCTGCTTGCGGCTTTTCCTGGGGGGAGGGAGCTCCAGTATATTGTTGTTGTCATGTCGGAGTGGCTAGAACCGTGCTTTGAAAGGCCTGATGAGGCAATCTAGAGAATTATTGGTCGGGCATGATAATGCTCTGACCTAGTTAAGACAACGTCTAGTGGACCAATTGTGCTTACAATAATTCTGGAGGTAAATGCTCAATATATATTGCCACCAGAGCTTTAGATTTCTAACAGTGCTTTTGGAGTAGGCATAGAGCTGTTAATCACTCATAGAAGCTCTCAGAGGGGGTATCCAGTTGTGGGGACATAACATACCTCTCCCTATTTACCCTACCTTTACAAAGGGAGCGGGTAAGGAAAGAGACCCACTAATTTGGGTCTTCATCATTGGAGGTCACATTTGATGCTAAAAGTTACAAAGTTTATGGCCATGTTGGCCCTCATTGTTCTAAACATTGTTTCTGTCTATAATATTTTTTGTATTCATATATATATATGTAACCCCTGGGTGGCGCAATCCCAAGGGCTACTAACCCTGCTGGATTGGCTAGTAGCAGGTTAAGGGGCCTGAGTTCTGAAACGAGTGCCTCCACCCGGAGTTAAGAGTTGGTAGTTGTCAAGCTAACCTCGGCACAGCCCTCTGGGACACTGTAACCCCTCTCTTTCCTTACTAGTGGCCAGAACAATACACATTAATCACTTTCACAATAACCCTGATACACCACACAAGTACCCACACTGTTTGCACATACCACCAGGGCTTTCCTCTGGCACGTCCATTGGGACCCCCTGTAAAACAAGGTTACACACAGCAAAGAACAGCAGTACAGTACTCTTGCACAAACTGGAACCACAGTCAGGGTAAATGAAAAAAAGAGTTAGATCTGATTTATTTAAGGAACTTGAACAAGGGAGGGGCGTAATCAGGTTAATTTGCTTAAAGGCTGTATCACTCAAACAGTTATGCATGCACTTCAGGGTCCATAAACAGTCACACACTCTCTGGGTGCCCAGATGGAGAACGGTGGGCTAGCCAGGAACGTTGCAGCTGGCTGGGACCCTGTGATGGAAGAAAACAACATGCACAACGCACACTGTTTGTAATCCGGAGCCGGAGGGCTCAGTTCATGAAAAGAAAACAACAAGACAATATGATGACACACTTTTAGATTAGGTTGTTTTTGCAGGGAGCTACCCTGATATATACTCACGATACCCAAGACTGGACACAGGTGGGACGAAAATCGAGACAGCAGGTGGCAGATCTGGAGTGTCAGTAAAAAGCAGGGCCCAAACGATTCACCAAGGTGTCGTTCTTGTTCAAGCGTGGAGCAGGGGGCTGATCCCTAGGCAGGTATCTCGTCAGTGGCTTTCTCTGTGCAGTGGGGTAGTCTGGCAGGACCAGCGTGGCATGGTCCAGGCCAAATGGAGACAAATTCAGATACAGTCCATTTTGGGCTGGATACAGCTTCCAGAAAGCAGAACACAGTTCACACAGTGGGGAACCAAATCACGACCCACTTTCAATACACAGCACATTTACATGTAAGGAAATTCTACTGTACCAGGTACTGTACCGCTCTCTGGTCATGATCGCAAAGTCCCTGCACAAATCAGGGATTCAAAAGCAGCTGGAAATCCTGACAGGCCGATCGCATTCAGCAAATCTTCGGTCTTCTTCAGGTTAAAGCCTGGTCACAGTCCAGTGGCTTCACAGTGGGAGACAAGAGCCACGCAGGCTCACATCTTTTTGTTTTGCCCTCTGCTCACCCCATTTTGGGATGAGATAATCTTTCACCTTTCACATATTTTTTCAATACAAGTACCATTGGGCCCAGAACACTTAGTATTAGGTATTATACCCAAAGACTTATCAGGTAAAGAAGCAAAGTATTTGTGGTTAATTCTGGTAACTGCAGCCTTAAAACTGATAACTAAGTGATGGCTACAGGGACTACCGTCTGACCCCTCTGAGTGGTCCTCGATATTAGAATCTATACACCGTATGGAAAAAATAACCTTCAACCTGAGACAACAACCCCAGGTTTATCAAAATAGATGGATGAGGTGGTTATTGTATGGAGCTCTTCGGCAGCCTGAGTAAATGACCTATAAATCTGGGGAACACAGTTTTTAACATTGAATTATGACCTGGATATGTAAAGGTGATTGCAATATTTTTATCCAATAAGGATAATGAGTCCTTGTATTGATGGATGACTCCTAACCTAGCCAACACAAGTTAGAAAGCTATGGTTCCTGAATGTTTATCCTAGTGTATCTGTAAATCCTGGTATAGTTAATAGTTAATAGTAAATTTTATGTAATAGATTTAGTAGTAAATTAATGAGTGCAGACTACTGGAGGTGAAACAAACTCTGTGTATTTCACTTACAAGTGGTCATATATGAGTGGAGATATAGAAATGTAATATTATTTGCTGAATGACATGAAAACTCTTAATAAAGCAAGTATAAAAAAAAAAAACAGTGTTGCGCATAACACGTACAAAGAGTGGACAATAATAAGTGCCAGGTTAATAAGTAAACAAGTGCTTACGTGAAAGAAAAGGGGGAAAGGGGAGGGAGGGGCTGAGGTGGGGAGAGAGGGAAGAATCATGTCCCCTCAGGGTACGAGGAATCCTGCAATGGGACTGGTGAGACCAGAGGGAAGGGGATAATGCAGTGCACCAGAGAGACACCTTTAGGATGGTGGGGGAAAATACTAGATCAGAGATACAAGCCCCTTGGGGTAGTAAGTGAAAGTGAGGGTAGAGAGGTCAGGTTTGTCCAGGGCTTAGAGGAGATAATTAGATAGGGACATGGCAGGAGCAGCTAGGTGCAAGGTAATTATTACGGGCAGAGCACATGGAGTAGGTGGAGGATGAGTGCCAGATTTGAGGGGAGAGGGAATTCCAAATTTTTGGAAGGCAGTGAGAGAAACTGGGTTTGCCGATTTGGGTGGATCTGTGGGGTACAACCAGGGTATGGGAATCCGACAATCTAAAGGAATGGGAGGGTAGAGGGGTGTTATAAAGAACGAGGTGAGGTAGGAAGGGAGCTCACTCAGCCAGTGCTTGGAGGTGAATTTAGCACAGTAGGAGAGTCACCTATTTGTAAGAGATGAGAAGGATAGGGCATGAACCGATTAGCCTTGTACGCATCCAGATGGCATTTCTCACACCCTTTGCCCCAACAGATAGTCTTTGCCATTCCTTCAAGGTCACACCATTGAAACCCCCTTTCCCCACTGAAATGCTACAGGTCCCACATTTTCCATTACTGTCACTCACTGGGGTGAGCACAGTACAAACCACTCTCCTGGGGGAATATTTTACAGAACTTCACTCTCCTGGGTGAACTAGGGGCACTGGCAGGTGTGATCTAGCCTTATCCATGGGCACACACACACACACACACACACACACACACACACCAGAAACGATTCCCCTAAATGTGTGGATAAATTGTCTTTTATAAACAGTGCTCGCGAACTAGTCCCTTTCACTGGGCATGAAAGAACAAAAGGCACCTCACATGGGTAGCATGTCAGAACAGTCTCTCACAAGTTCTTTTCCAAGACAGCTGAAATATATAAAGTATCTTCAGGGGATTGCCCCTTGGACCCACTGAGGAAAAAGCAGTTCCTTCCACTTCACTAGGAGTAGAAATCAGGAAATCCTGCTGTAGAAAGGTCTCCTCCACTTCACTGGAAACTGGAATTGTACTGCACTCTAGGATGAGAAGTTCTAGGCCCTCAACTCAGAGCCTATTGGCAGACCTTCAGCCACTCTCACTCCACACTGAGACTAATTGAACATTCTAAGGTCCCCAGAGTAGCTGAACATAGGAAAGGGTTATGCTGCTGCGAGAGTTCTAAATTACATAATTGCTCTTCTCTCAGGCTAGCTGAGTAAACGATGTCATTGTGTAAGAAGCCACTAATGAGCTCCCTACCAGCTGCCTGCTACCTGCTGAGTACTAATACTGATAGGATTCTAGTAACCCCAGAGGACTCGGTGGTTATACTCACCGCAACCAGACCACTGGCTTTCTGCAGCCAGGGCACAGCCTAGTACCACGCCATCCTACCTCTGTGCTCCCTACAGGGAGATTGCGCAAATCCTCCCCACCATGTGCTAGGCACAGGCAGGTAACACTAAAGGATAGAGGACCGCTGAAGAAACTTCAGCTGCTATCCTACTACTCTACTATCTATGGGTTCTCAGTGGCTCCAAGAAACTGCCTGAAGTATGTTCTAACAGTCAATATTGGTGATCCCTATATTCTGAGTCAGAACCACCAACCTGCCTTTCCCCGTAGCCCTCTAGGGAAAAATATATCTGACCCATGATATCTACCGGGTGCCCAGTCCCAGAAACCATTTTACACCAACCCACCTGTAAAATGGAAAAGTTAGACTTTGTACTACACAGTTACACAAGCCTAACAATTCTACTCAAAAGAGGACTCCGATGGGTCCCAAAAAATCCTCTTCAGGTCTTCTTATCTTCTTCCAGGAACGCCTGCAAAAGAAAACATTGCAAAAAACACATTCCTGCACATGACTACAACCTGCAAAACCAAACAGTGACCAAAAACACCCTCACACTGAATACTGCAAAACCCAAAATCATTTTAAAAGGATTTCCTATATAAGTACAAAATAGAAAATATAAAAGCACTTACAAAATATTCCGGGGCCTGTAAAGTCCAAAAACTGGGAATTGTCCAGAGTGCTGGGCACCATACAAATAGAGTCTCTCTAGGCCAGAGCCTTCCGCCAGCACAGTTCTGATGGGCACACCTGCTAGCACTGCAGTCCAGATCAAGAAAGTCTTTTAGGTGAATTAAGTTCCAAGAACATAATCAAATTGCAGGAAAACAGTCAAATTAAAATGAAAAAAGTACCTTGCCAGTTTTCTAGGTGACAAAAGGGTGTCAACATCACCTCTCTGGACCTTTGGCTTCTGGGTAGATGACATGTTTGGATCAGATGCTTCCACGACCTCCTACTTAACCCAGACTGGAAATCTTCTCCGACTGCTGGGCTGATGAACCTGGATATTGTTACAGACAAACCTGGATGCTGCTGGAGTCGAACCTGCATCACCAGAAAATACGCAGCAGCCCATGTTGCTGGACTGATAGCTTATTTATTTATTCAGTCTATTGAAGTGGGTTGTCTGCCCGGGGGTTGGAAGTCAGCCAGGGTGGTGCCCATGTTTAAGGGGGGGGGCAACCCTGGCCACCTATCCAACTACAGGTCTATTTCTTTGTTAGCATTAGTTAGCAAGGTTTTTGAAAAGTTACTGGCTTGACAACTAATGGAACATTTGGAAGGGAATAAATTGTTGGATTGGTATCAATCCGGTTTTCGAAAGCTACATGGGACTGTAATGGCCATGTCGGGGGGGTCCTGAATGAGATTGGCACAGCAGTTAAAGACCAGTGTTTTACTGGAGCCATCCTGGTTGATCTCTCCAAGGCCTTCGACACGGTGGAACACCAATTGCTATTACAGAGATTGTGCGAGGTTGGGATGTGTCGATTGACCTTGGAATGGTTTATTTCCTATTTGACTGACAGTCGTCAGGTCACTGTAGTAAATGGCATAGATTCAGCTTCACTTCTAGTTTTGAGAGGGGTACCCCATGCATCCGTCCTGGGACCCCTTCTGTTTTTGGTTTACTTAAAAGATCTCGGCAATTATGTAGGGGCCTCTCTTTATCACTTATATGCCAACGACAATATCTTATATCAATCTGGTCCTACAGTTTCTGAAGTCCAAAACATACTTCAGGACAGTTTCAATTCTTGAGATTTTCTTTTGCTAGGTCTAAATTAAAGTTAAATATCTCAAAGACTAAATGCATGTTGTTTGGGTTAGCTCTCATACTAAAAGGGGAATATGACTTAGTAATTCTAGCTAGTAAGGGTACGACTTTGGAGTCAGTTGATCACTACAAATACTTGGGGTTTTGGTTGGATGAATTAGGATCTGGAAATACACTTGTTGACAATTTAATTGTTCAGGTTAGTAAGCGGGTGCATTTTCTGTATAGAAATAAAAATTGCTTTGGACCAGAAATCTTAAACCTTATTACTAAAGTCCAAATATTGCCACTCATAGATTATAGTGATATTTTATGTAATGGTGCAACCAGTGATCGGCAATCAAGGCTGGACGTTCTATTTAATAGGTTAGCAAGATTAGTATTAAAATGTCCCAAACTCTTGCTTCATTGTGAAATGTCCAAAAGGGTAGGGTGGCTGTCTTTACATAGCAGAAGAGAGGTTCACAAGTGACTTTTTGCATACAAGTGTGGTTTGGGATTTATCCCAACATATCTAGGGGAAAGAATACGCTTCCAAAATATAAGTCCCTCTCTGAGAAAATCAGGTGTTAGAGAAATGGTTGTCTCTTTATTAAAAACTAGGACCCAGATATTCAAAGGGGTTGTGCATGACGCAACAGTGTTGTGCCATGCCCAATCCCTCAACGTGCCACGGTGCGATATTGAAAGGGGCAGGTTGCGTGGCACAACTCCCGATGTGCCGGGGCACATTGGTAATGAATGCTGTGCAGATGCAGGGGCCTTCCCATGTATATGTAACACATCCTGATGTTCAGCCCGGGATGTGTGGTGCATATGCTTGTGCAGCCCCTATATGTGCCCACACTGGTGCTCAAAGTTGAGCCGTAAATAAAAGGCTCAAATGCTGGCCACCCACAGATGGGCGGCTGTATTGCAAGGCACAACACAACAGCCACCAGCCGTGGGTGGCCACCCGCCCAGCAGGAACACCGTCCACAAGCATCCGGACCTCCCCTGGTAGTCTAGTGGACCCCCCTTCCTCCACATATGCCCGATCTCAGGCTGTTGCAATAGTAAATATTAACCTGGTGGTCCAGTGGTACCGCCCCTCCCCACCTACCCACAGAGGACCCCCAGCCACCCAGCACCCCCCCATCATCAGCAGGTGGCGGCACCCCACCCACATACCACTCGACCACCAAATGACAGTGTACAGTATGATCTGTATGCCTGTTGGTCCATAGCGTGGACCAATGGGCTTGCAGACCATACTGTACTACATAGATTCAGATATGTGAATGAAGGCATCTATTCACATATCTGGTCTCAGGTAGTACAGTATGGTTCAGAACCAACTGGTCCACACTGTGGACCAACAGGCATACAGATCATACCGCACGCCTGTCACCAGCCGGATGGCAGGGCAGTATGCGGGTGGGTGCTGCCACCCGCTGACGACGGGGGTGCTGAGTGGTCAGGGGTCCTCTGTAGGTGGGTGGGGAGGGTTCCACTGGACCACTAAGTTAATATTTAATATTACAGCAGCCCGCGATTGGGCATATTGGGAGGAAACCACTAGACCACCAGGTTAATATTTATTATTACAAAAGCCCACTATCAAGTGTACGGGGAGGGAACCACTGGACCACCAGGTTACTATTTAATATTACAACAGCACACAATCGGGCATACGGGGAGGGAACCACTAGACCACCAGGTTAATATTTAATATTACAGAAGCCCATGAGCGGGCATATGGAGGGGAGGGGGTTACAATAGTCCACCAGGGACCCAACCCCCAAAGACAGCAGCTAGACAGAGCGTCAGGCGCATTTTACCAGGACGCCCTGCGCAATGCATGCAAATTGGGCCATAATGACATGCAAATGGCCCCATTTATGCCATGCATATATTATGGCCCCATTTGCATGCCCACTTCTGAATATCACGGGTGACGCGCCCAGTGCAACTACAGGTGCGCTGGAGCAGTCCCGGTCCACCCTGTCAGGGGGATGCGCCGGGGCATTGTACTTGTGCCATGCGCATTCTGTGCAATATTCAATGGTGATGCGCCATGGCACATCACCTCTGAATATCTCCCTGTCTTTGCCCCGATGCATCTCAGATGCACTGCGCCCCACTTATGCCAGTGCCCAGCGCAGTCTGAATATCTGGGCCCAGGTGTTCTCAATCTCTTTTTAGTTATTATGAACCAATTTGTTGGAACAGTCTTCCATCAGAATTTAGACAACAGTCAAGTAAGCCTCCTTCCATTTTTAAATTGAGAAAACATCTGTATTGTTCACAAAAATGTTGTAATTGTTTTCATTAATTGTGTAACTGTGTTTACTAATGTGTGTATTTATTTTATGTATGTAGTATTTATGTAAGGTCACCATTGGGAATGAGTTTTATACTCAATGGTTTCAACCTTGAATAAACAAACAAACACACAAAAACCAGAAGAAAGGCACCTCAATCCTGGGTTGCTGCTTCTTCGGTGGCAGATTGTTGGGCTGGCATAGTTGTATTTACTTGGCAAGCAGGCACAATTTCAGATGAATGGCATGATGTAGGGGTAATACCACTCAGGATGTGGGGCATGAACTGTATCCCCATCTGAACAAACCACATTCACCTTTTAGAATGTCTCTTTGCCAGCTTTGTCCACTACTCTCACAGAATCAATTAACAAGGCCCTGCCACGCTTCCATAATTGCGGTCTCTCATAACACACTTTATTTCGGACCCACCTGTTTACTCTAGGGTGCAGGCTGGCACAAGCTTCTTCCCACAATCAGGCATGCCTGTTTTCCTCAATTTCTTCCCATATCTGGCGAGGGTATGAAGGTCCATACTTGGCTATAGCTCGTCTATGAACAATTCTCTCCTCTTTGCTGCTTTTAACCAACTCCAATCCAGATGCACAGCTTGGGGTGGCCAGTCCTGTTTCAGCCACCTTTAGCTCACACAGCAGAATAAAAGCAGTCCACCTCTGCACTCAGGGGCACATTTCTAGCGCCTTTTTCCATACAGACATCGGGAGGCTCCATAGAAGCCAATGCCAGTGGCAACTCATGGGGTCCCACTGCAGCCATTGAAACATATTATTCTTCCACACATTCTTCCCAGGAGCTGGTGATTGTGCCAGCCCTCGAAACTGTCCATTCTCTACTGTCCTCTGAGGCATTGGCCTCCTAACGACATGCTTCCTCCACCTCAGACTCTTCCACAAGGCTTGGACTTGGGCCTTCCACCCAAGGATTTGCTGAACCTGCAGCTGCAGCGTCCAACTCCACCCTCTGCAGCATGGAACATTCAGCTTCCTCTTGGCCTTGCAAACCATTGACTCAGACAGTTTCCAAGAACTCCTTGACAAATTCTATGGGGTCTCTCTGACTATACCCAGCATGCTGCTGCTCTGATTTGACAGGGTCCCCCGCCAATGTCCAAGTTGGAGCTAAACGGATGTGTTTTGTTTTAGCTACTATTGTGCCACCTGACTTGCTCATCCCAAATCACTTTCAACAGTCTGTGCAATGTGGAATTGGCAAAACATCTCTCCTTGGCTTCAGGCACACAACACACCCATTAACTCGAAAGTTCGGAAAAGCTACCTCGGCTGGCACTGATGAATAGTCATACAAATGCTCAAATTTAGCTAGCTCTTGTTCTTGTCGGGCTACCCATGCCCTGGCATGGAGCGGGTAGTGAGTGGGTTGCTGTGCCATATTCTGTAAATTAAACACAAAAGTCCCAAATTACTGCTCTAGCAATCACTCTGAAATTTGGCTTTAACACACTGGTACAGTTTCCTAACAGGTTGCCTGGCATTTTTGCATTTGTATTACATAACACTTAGCAAAACCACTTGAAACTTTGTTTGGATCTGAAACTCTGTCCAAAATAGCACTGCGTTGCTTACATTGCTGAACTACACCCCAAAATGGCGACTGTAATTTTTCCAATCTCACTCAGTTTAAAATTGCTAGGATTATGGCTGGATCTTTTGCATTTCAACTGATTTTCTCAAAGCAGAAGTTCACTTTACTTTTTCTCAATCCATCACATTTACTACCAATTGGACTAGAGGGATCATTTGACTTAAAATTTACTCTCTTTGAAACAGCACTTTCACACACAAACAGTCCAAGATTTTCGAAGTTCACAACACCTCTCTCAGTCACTTTTGCTGCATTGCTTTCACAATTCTCACCACTTTCCAACTTTTAGTATCACAATCAGTTTGCTTTTGCACAGGGTACTTACAGTACAGGCAGTAGCTGGTTTCCACTGTTAATTAAATACAGCCTGCTGCCGACTCAAGGAAGGCCTCTGGGGTAAAACGGGCTGGCAGTCCCGCTGGTCGTAGTCATACCTCTCAACCTCTTGCCTCATGAATCAGGGACAAGGCTTAAAAAAATCAGGGACAAAGACCTCAAATCAGGGACACATCTTAAAAACTGGTACTATTCAGTTAAAAAGCAGATAGAATAAAGGGATTTGTAACAAGATGCATTTTCTGCAGAAGAACAAGTCTGCAACTTTAATGTTTGACATTATTTTGTGCTTTTAATCCTCACTGTTCTGTCACAAAAACACAAATTTTACGAGGGACAGAGGAAAATGTTGAGGCCAAATCAGGGACATCCCTGAAAATCAGGGACAGTTGAGAAGTATGGTCGTAGTTACAATTGCCTCGATCACTCTCCAGTCATTCGGAATATGAGTTGAGCCCGGTTTTACTGTGAAAAGTTTGAAAAAATTGCTGGTTCAGAAGCACTTCTGCTGTAAGACAGTCCTCCTGCTGCTGCACGAACTACACGCTGCTCCTATACTGCTGACTGCTCCTCCTTGAATGTTCCACAACTCTGAGACTCAGGCAATGGGCAGGGCTTAGGTGCAATGGGACCAATCACAAGATGCCACGCAAATGAGCTCTCTCTCTGCTGCACTCCTGCATGGCAATCGTCGAGAAGGGAAAATTTAAACTGCAAACTGTCACTTTTTTCCTCAGCTGGCAATTTCAATGGGGCAAGTATTTTTAAGGCATTTTCACTCAGTACTTAGTGCATTTTCCTTAGCGACTCCCCCAATTTCCACTGTACACACTTGAAACTTTTTGAGCACTTAGAAAACATTGTCCTTTAAGTACACAAATACTTTTCTCTAGAAATGTGTAACTTTGGAACAGTTTTTTAAGCACGCTAATGACAAGACGAGGGCAATCATCGCTCAGTTCCAACAGTCCATATTTCCAAGTTCAACACACAAGCAGCATTAATTTTTCACTTTCCTTCTCACAGAAACTCCAGCAGCAAAAACCTTCAGATGGCATTTTGCTTCGCACAACATTGCCTTCTGGTAATGATATTCTGTTTGGGGGCACTGCCACCAGACAGGAAGATCTTAGACACACCCTCAGCATTACCTCTCACCCAAAACATATCCCTTTGGACGAGACACCATTTTTTGTAATCCCGTGCCACTTATAGCAAGTAGGACACCTCCCATTAAATCTGGTACTGGTATCCACATATGGCATACCATAAACTTTTAGCAGAAAATTCAAAGGTTGGTACCACCCTTAGCGTTAGGATGTATACCAGGCTAATTTCTAGAGGAAGAGGGGTGGGGGTACAGGAACAAAACACATGAATCTTTTGTAAAATTATCACCCAAGTCCAGGGTAGTGATTGCCAGGCGTATGCTAGATCTAAACTGCTGTAGGGGCCCCAGTAATTCCACACCAGAAGCAAGAATCAGATTGTCCAGAACAGGAACTGGGATTGTGCATTATGGCTATATTTAACAGATGGCAAACTAAAGCAGGTTTTGGACCCCCGTGGGTCAGTCAAGACAGGACAGGCACATTTTATGAACTCTCCTTGCATGCAGTACAGTTCGAGAACACAAGAAACATCTTCCCATTTCCAAATGGTGCACATAGTGAACACCTGGACACGCACCCGAACATTTTCCTCCTATGAGTGCACATGTGTGATACTAAGCCACACACTCAGAACTTTTCTTTGAAAATAGGTGTAATTAAGTGAAACTAGGTCATACACCTAAACCTGCAGTACTGGCTGTTGCTCGGTTAAAAGCTGGTGCCCTTTATGAACCAGCGAGCCCTGCCTTGTAAGCACCCAGATGGCGTTCCTCCCACCCTTTGCCCCAATTGACAGTCTCTGCCATTCCTTCATGGTTGCACCATTGAAACCCACATTCCCCACAGAAAGGCTAGAGGTCCCACATTTTCCATTACTGTCACTCACTGGGGTGACCACAGTACAAACTTCACTCTCCTGGGTGAACTTGGGGCACTGACAGGTGTGATCTAGCCTTATCTATGGGGACCCCCACCCCCAGAAACAATTCCCCTAAATGTGTGGAGTGGAGAAGTTGTCACCTAAAAACAGTACTTGCAAACTAGCTGTCCCTTCCACTGGGCATAGCACAACAAAAGGCACATCTCCTGGGTAGCATGTCAGAACGATGCAGGTACTGCATCAGAAAACATATGAGGACAGATTAACAGAGCTCAATATGTATCAGTGTCAGTGGTTCAGCAGGTAGCACACTCACCTCTGAGGCTGAGTGATCAGAAGGCTGTGGGTTCTATCCCCACACCAGGCACTTGGGTTAATATCCCAATACTGACAATGTAGTGCAGCATGAGGGGGAGTGCTTCACTCCTGAGGTGCCGTCTTTCAGATGAGGCATTAAACCAAGGTCCCATCTGCCTGTTCTGGTGGTAGTTCAGGTGGATGTTGAAGACCCCATGGCACTTCTCGAAAAGAATAGGGGAATTTTCCCTGTTGCCCTGGTCAAATTTCCCCTCATTCACTTAAAATACCACCAACAGCTTAATCTGGTTCAAGGTCAGTTGGCATTCATCTGTATATGCCTCCCCCGGATTGTGCCTGAAAATAGGCAGGATTTGTCTAGTGCACTTACCCGGTCAACAAAAACTAAATAAAATAAATAAATACCCTAGAGCAAAGGAAGGAGAGAGGTGATATGATCGAAACATTCAAACACCTTGAGGGCATTAACAAGGTGAAAGAGTCTAACATGTTTCAATATAAGAAAAACAGCAGGACAAGAGGACACAGCATGAGATTAGAGGGAGGCCAATTAAGGGGTAATGTGAGGAAGTTCTTTTTCACAGAAAGGGTGGTGGATGCATGGAATGGCCTACCTCAGGAAGTGGTGGATATGAATACAGTGCAGGGCTTCAAACAGACATGGGATAGGCATAAGGGAGCAATACAGATGAGTATGAATAGATAGGCCATTGACAGAGCAAA
Source organism: Neoceratodus forsteri (assembly GCA_016271365.2). Lineage (NCBI taxonomy): Eukaryota > Metazoa > Chordata > Ceratodontiformes > Ceratodontidae > Neoceratodus > Neoceratodus forsteri. The sequence continues at coordinate 159,538,379 of CM057454.1, read as the reverse complement.
GGCAAATGGCACATTTATAAGGTAGAAAAAGAAATGGGCAGACTGGATGGGCCTTGTGGTCCTTATCTGCCGTCAACTTCTATGTTTCTATGTAGAACAGTCTCTCACAAGTTCGTTTTCAAGACAGCTGAAACACACAAAGGATCTTCAGGGGATTGCCCCCCTGCACCCACTGAGAAAAAGCAATTCCTTCCACTTCACTAGGAGTAGAAATCAGGAAATCCTGCTGTAGAAAGGTCTCCACCACTTCACTGGAAGCTGGAAATTGTACTCCACTCTAGGGTAAGAAGTTCTGGGCCCTCAACTCAGAGCCCATTGACAGACCTCCTGCCACTCTCACTCCACACTGAGACTAACTGAACATTCTAAGCTCCCCAGAGTAGCTGTATGCAGGAAAGGGTTGTGCTTCTGCAAGAGTTCTAAATGACATAATCACTCTTGTCTCAGGCTGAGTAAACGATGTAATTATGCAAGAAGCCCCTAATGAGCTTCCTACTATCTGCCTGCTACCTGCTTATTACTAATACTGATAGGATTCTAGCAACCCCAGGGGACTGAGTGGTTACAAGTATGCAAGAAGTGGCACTGGTGCACTGATGACTGGCTGGCAGACTTTATTTCACACACAGAATTTATTTCACACACTGCCTATGCTAAGGGCGATGTTGCAGGCACTGTTGCTAGTATACCCACAGAGATTCTGTGGGACACTGCCTGGCCTAACCCTCTCTGACACAGTACTTTTTTCCTTCAAGGATATTTTTTTATTTATTATTCCATGTGATGTGACAGAACGCCCTGCCCACTGAGCCAAAACGTATACCCCACTGAGCAAGCACAGAGAGGAAGATGACAGATGATTGACTTCTTTGGGGGGGGGGTCACACAAACAGTATGCAAGAAGTGGCACTGGTGACTGGCAGAATTTATTTCACAAACACATTTATTTCACACACCACCTAGGCTACGGGCCGATGCTGCAGGCACTGCTGCTACCCACAGAGAATCAGGGACCCTGCCAGGCCTAACCCTCTCTGACACAGTATTTTCCCTTCAAGGATTTTAATTTTTTTATTTGTTCCACGTCATGTGTCTAAATGCCCTGCCCACTGAGCCAAAGCTTGTACCCCACCGAGCGACCACAGGGAGGAAGATGACAGATCACTAGCTTTTTGGGGTCACATAGACAGTATGCAAGAAGTGGCACTGGTGACTGGCTGGCATATATTGCACACACACAGAATTTATTTCAAACACCACCTGGGCTACAGGCCAATGCTGCAGGCTCTGCTGCTACCAACAGAGAATCAGGGACCTTCCCTGGCCTAACCCTTTCCGACACAGTACTTTCTCTTTAAGGATTTTTATTTGTATTTATTCCACATGATGTGATGGAATACCCACTGAGCCAAAGATTGTTTAATAAAAAATAAAATGATAAATCCCCATTGAAGTGACTGAGCAGTGAGCAGAGGCAGGAGAATTGAAAACTGACTTGTTGGGGGGGGCAATTGGACAAACAGCAAGAAGGCAAACTGGGAGTGGTGTGGTAAATGGGCAGACTAGGTGGGCCAAGCGGTCTTTATCTGCCATCAAATTCTATGTTTCTATGAGTGGCACAGTTCACCCCCTCTGCTGCTCAAAAAAAAAAAACAACCTAGTATTCTAGCTCTGGCACTTCAGTCTTTTCTCTTCTAGTCTTTCTTGACTCACTCACTTCCCTCCAGTCTCCAAGTTCCTACTCCCCTCCCCGAGTCTTCTCTCACAACTCCCCCATCCCCGACTTCCACACCCACTCCTGATACAGTCCTCGGCTCTAATCCCCTCCTGATCCCGAGTCCCTGACTCTCCACACCAAAGTTTTGTTTTAGTTCTTTATTTTTAAAATACAACAAAAATGTAATTCTTTAGCTTTTTTTTTTCTGAGTCTGTGAGTCGACCTCTTTTTTCCCTACGGGCCAATGCAAGCAGCACACAAGCACAGAATCATGGAGCAGCCTGTAGGAGTTGCTGCTCCTTCTCCATCCTGTATTCCTCTGCATAGCTCCCAACCTCCTAAGGTGGACCACGTGGGTTGCTAGAGCAAACCCAATCAGGTGCCACCTTAGGAAGATGGACAGCTTGGCCATCCAGTGAGGAACCAGAGTCTTGTCTCTGTTCCCTCATGTGGGTTCCCCGTGCTCAGGCGCTTCTCACACTGCATTTCCTGTGATACAATGGCCATCTGAAGTGATTCAAATAGCCCAAAGTGTTCGGAACCGTTCGTTTACAAACACTTTGGCAAGTTCGGGTAGGTTCATATTTTTGATGAACTGGTTCACTCATCCCTAAACAAAAATATGTCTAAAATATGACAGCAGTGGCCAACTTGCCTCATCCACATCCTTCCCTTCTTAGACTGAATTTGTGGGAATGTGCCTATATTGTATGGTAGGAATCCCACAATTCTGTTACTGTTCTAATTGGCGAGACAGGCTATCTGCGTTTGAGTTGGCCAACCTGGCCCTGTGTGTAATTGTCATGTCATAGGCCTATGGGGCAATATTCCATCTAAGAAGCCATCCATTTGTTTTGTCCATCTGATTTAACCACACCAGTGGGTTGTGATCGATTTGTATCTCGAAGTGCTTTCCATAGAGGTACGGCTCTAATTTCTTCAGGGCCCATACTGGCGCAAGGCATTCCTTTTCAACCATGGAGTATGCCTGCTTCCAGGGAAGCAACTTTTTTTTAATATTATCTGTTTAAGCCCACTCCAGCTAGGGCTCAATGGTGGCGTGCTGCCATCTGGTGCTCCTTCTCCCCGATTGGGGATCACTCTGCACGGCCGTGGGGGCGGGATTTTTTGTTACGTAGCAACATTGTCCCATCCCCACCCCTGAGGACACTGGTGAACAGGATCAGAGTCCAAGTGGTAAGCTGTGGTGAGGCATGGCTTTCACCACTTGCCTAATGACGCCCTCCCCTCCCGACACCGCCCACTAGTTGGCACTGTGCCTCACCCACCCCAGGAGAGGAGAGTTGCCAATTGGTGACATAGTCCAGCTCCTCCCTCCCCCCCAGCCAACCCCTGGGGTTCTGGGCTCATTCTCGAACCCAGGTAAACAGTGTAGCGCGAGGTGCGGCGTCCGGTGCCTCAACCCTCAGCACCACTGGGCTGGCCCAGGGAAGTAACTTCTTACTAAGGTACACTATTGGGCAGTCTTTTCCCTGATTACATGTCTGGCTGTGGACTACTCCAATCCCCACATCCGAGGCATCTGTCTGTACTACAAGTGTAATATGAACTGTCCAACACAGGGGCACTGCACAGTGCCGCTTTTAGACATGTTATGATTCATCCACAAGCTGGCTCCCAGTTTACCTTTTTGGGCTATCTTTTCTTCAGCAAGTAAGATAGGGGAGCCACCAGGGTACTATAACTGGGCACAAACTTTTGGTAGTAACCGCTGGTCCCTAGGAAGCTCCTAACCTGCTTCTGGGTTTCAGGTGTGGGCTATGCCTCTATTGCCTCAATCTTTGCTTGATTAGGATGAAGCTGCCCCTGCCCCACTACATGGTCTAGGTATGCCACCTTTACCATAGCCACCTGGCACTTTTCAGCCTTGACAGTGAGCCCTGCCACTTGTATCCTGCCCAACACTTCCTTCAGATTGGATAGGTGTTCTTTCCAGCTGTTACTGAAGATGGCAATATTATCCAGATAAGCCACTCTTCAGTACCATGTAACACCTGGTTGACTAACCTTTGGAATGAGGCAGGGGCATTCTTCATTCGGAAAGGCATTACCCAGAATTCGAATGATCCTATTGGAGTGATTAAGGTTGGCCGTTCTCTAGCTCTGGCAGTTAATTCCACCTGCCAGTGTCCTTTTGTCAGTAGTGGCAAGGTATGTAGCCCCTCCCAGTTTGTCTAATAGTTTGTCCATCCATGGCATTTGGCATTAGTTGGGCGTCAGACTTTGTGACTGTGTTGAGTCCACAATAAACCTCACAGAAGTGAGTAGACCCACCCGGCTTGGGAATGAGGACTATGGGTAAGGCCCAGGGACTGTGGGATTTCTGTATTACACCTAAATCCAGCATTCCCTCCACCTCCTTCCTAATGTCCTTTAGGATGGCCTCAGACACCCAGTAGGCTGTCCGCTGTATGGGCTCGTACCTCCCCAAGTTTACGTTGTGTGTCGCTAAGGGGTTTTTTCCAGGCTTAGCCATAAACAAAGGGGCAAAGTACTCTAAAACCTCCCTCACTTCCTGGGACTGTTCCAGGGTCAACTGGGGTGACAGTTTGATTGCCTCCACAGGTACCCTACGTCCATATAAGAGTTTGAAGGGGGATAACCCTGTCAACTCTTGGGGCACCTCCCTGTATGCGTACAACAGGTGGGAAAGGTATTTCTCCCCGTCCCTCCCATGCTGTTCAGAAAATGCTTGGAGTATCATTTTTAGGGTACCATTAAACCTTTCCATGTGCCCATTGGCTTGTGGGTGATAAGGTGTTAATGCATCTTTGAACCAGCCCACACTTCTCCCACAAACACTTCATCAGGTTCAACATGAAACTACCCCCTTGATCAGAAATTACCTGCTGCAGAAACCCGACATGGGAGAAAATCCCTAGCAAGTGTCTACCACTTTGCCTTAAGTGAGGAGAGGGCAACCGCCTCTGGGTATCGGATGGCATAGTCTACCACTGCCAGGATAAACTTTTTCCCTGTGGAGCTCAGGGTAATCAAGGGTCCCACAATATCCATTTCTACCCTCTGGAATGGCTCCTGCACAATGGGCAAGGGAATTAGGGCAGCTGTGGTTTTACTACCTGCCTTCCCTATTTGTTGGCACCGGTGACAAGACCTCCAATATTCCTTCACCTGCTGGGTAAAGTTGGGCTAATAGAAATGTGGAGCCAATCACTGCATGGTACGAGCAATGCCCAGATATTCGGACATTGGGATGTCATGAGCGATCTTGAGCAACCTCTCACAGTACCCCTGGGGAACAAGCTGCCTGCTCATCAGCCCTCCCTCTGTCCTCATGTCCTGTGTATACAATAGTCCATAGTTCCAAAATACCCTACTGTATGTCTCATGTCACGTTCTCGTATCCCATCAGATTCTGGACAAGCCCTTAGCCTCTCCAAACTAGGATCAGTCCTCTGAGCGGCTGCAAAATCTTCACATGTTCCCAAAGCAGGGGACATGTCCCCCTCAGTTCCTAAACTGTGGTCCATAGCTCTGGCATCAGGGCATTCAGAGTCACTGACATCCCTAACCTTCTGACCATTTGTTACCTCTCCCTCCTCAGAGTAACCTTCTGTAGCTATTTGGTGAACATCTACTTGGGGAAGTCCTATCTCTCTTTCACTACTCTCCATGTCAGGAGACGCAGGCTGGGGAACCAGCCTCCTATTCTTTTCCACAGAGGCTTCTGCGGGGTTCAGGGAATTACAAGTGGCCTTTGCCATCTGACTCTGGCTAACCGCACACACCAGCCCTGCTGTAGATTATTCCTTATAATCACATCCAGGGTGAGGCAGCCTCTCATTGCCACTTTTTGCACCCTCTCTCCTGTCTCACCCCAATCCAGGAGAACACTAGCTAGTGGCAGAGTTTTCACCTCCCCAGTGAATCCCCTCACAGTTACCAACTGATTTGGTATAAATTGCTGAGGCCTGACCAAATCCCCTTTTATCAGGGTCCATCAACCTATGTGTCTGCACCCCATTTACGGTAACTGGATGTATGTGCTCCCTCATGGTTACAGACATACTTTCAGGGATACACAGTGCACCCACCTCCTTCCAAGGGACACTTTGCTTACTCTGTACCTTTTTAGGACACTGTCTAGCAAGATGCCCTGGCTGTTTACAAAACCAACGTTCATCATTTATTTTATCCAAGAAATCCCTTTTTGGTAACTTGGGGCTTCCTCCTTTCTGCAGAAGCAGTAAGGATTTTAGCTGCCCTGAAGGTGCACTTTTCCCTTTTTGCCCTGCCACACCTGCTCCTCCACTTCCTTTCAGAGCAGGCCTGCTCCTGGCATAGCAATCTGAGAGCTCAGCAGTTAGTTCTTGAACTACGCACATCTTTGGATCCTGGTCCTCTAGCCGGGTTTTCAGTTCCACTGGGCAAGCCCAAAATAACTACTCTAAAAGTACAACCTCCTCAATTTTCCCTCACAGAGTTTGCTTCCACCCCTTCCCACCAATGTTTCAAAAACTGATGTTGCACCGTCCCAGTGGTGCTGAGGGTTGAGACACTGGATGCCACACCTCGTGCTGCGCCGGCAACCCGGGTTCGGGAACGGACTAGGGTCGATGGGGGCAGCGGGTAGAGGGAGGATTGAGCATCCCAGTGGATGCTGTCCTTCCATGGGGAGGGATACCAGGGGTACCAGGGGGTACCTGACATCCTGAGAGAGCCAGTGGAAGCACAGGCTCTCAAAGGGCTCTGGCAGTTCCGTACAGCGGAGTCGGGGAGGGGAGATGCTGTTAGGCGCTTGGAAGGTAGACGTGCATCAGCACGTCACTCTCTGGACATTAGTCCTTGTGCCGGCGCCTCTGGGGGTTGGGTGGAGGGGAAATGGGAAATCTGGAAAAAAGCCCTCTAGGTCCTAGATGAAGACCGATCAGTGCCTCCCAGGATCCATTGACTTACGGACAGACCTCGCTGTGCCAGTTCTCCTCCAGTAAAGTTGAGAAAGGCCCATCCTCACCCTACCCAGGGTGGATTGTTGGGAATCAAGGTAGTACAGGGGAGAACAAGAGCACTCTAGGGGCAGACTCCAAGTCGGTGTACCAGGGGGTTGATCAGTGGTCCGAAGGAGTGGACAGGGAGGGTAGTGCAGGTGGATAAAGTGGTGTATAAGCACCACAAGTAAAAAAAATCAAAAAAAAAATGATTTTGCTTTTGTGGCAAGTTCCTCAAAGCTCTTGTCAGGGTTTTTTTGGCGTTTACGGAATTTAACCCTGCGGGCCTCAGGAGTCAGTTCATGCTTTTTAAGCAAAGCAATTTTTTAAGTTTTTCATAGTCTTGGCTGTCATCATTGTCCATTTGGCCTAGCACCTCATGCCTTTTACCAGTAAGCAGCAGGGATAGCTGAAACCTCCAGGCCTCCCTGGGTATCTTGTCCTGGATACAGACCTTTTGAAATGAATTCAAAAATGCATCCATATCCTTCCCATCTTTAAATTTAGCTATTAATTTGGAATTCAGTTTATACCCTAGCCCTGGAGTTTCAGTTTCACCCCTGCCACTTACCTCCTCTGGCACTGGTCACTGAAGTCTTACCCTCTCCAGTTCAAATGCTCTTTGATGCTGCTGTTCCTCTGCCTTCCTCTGGTGCTGCTTTTCCTGCATCTCCAGTTCAAACTTTCTCTGTTCAAATTCCTTCTGCTACTGGGCTTCAAACTTTCTCTGCTCCAGCTCCAATTTCCTCAGCTCAAATTGTAGCCTGATCCCTTCCAGCTCCAGCTTTGTGATGGCCCTCCCCTGGTGTTATGGCTCTGGGTTCCCTCTGGTCTCACTGTCCTCCTCCCTGGGACTAGATACTGCGATGGCTCTTGGCATCCCCATGCCCAAGGTCTGGTCCCTTTTAGTCACTGGCCGTAACGCGAGGTTCTGGGCAACCACTTGCTCACCGGCTGTCATGAGAGCTTCCTTGAGGTTCTTTTTGGTTGGCCCCTCGTAATGGACTCCTTTTTCTTGACACAACTGCCTTAACTGGTTTGCAGTGCATTCGCTGTAGTTGGAAGCCATCTTCTTCTCTAACTACTGCTACACTAGCTTACACCGTAAAAAAAAAAAAAAACAGTAGGAAACTTTATATTGTAACCAAACTGTTTTTTTTCCAAATCTCTGCCCTGTTTGTGTGTGGAATGTTTACAGTTTATCAATCTGATACATTGGCCTCAAATCTGACTGCTATGCCTGTGCCACCAATATCGATCAGATCCCACCACAATGCCACCAGATCTGTCATGAACCCACTCCTGGGGGCTGGGCAACTGAGCTCATAGTGCCCACCCCTAAGTGCAATCCGTGATGGGGGGAACAGGAATACCCTCCCCATGTCCTTCTAGAGTATTTGCTGCATTCACAACTGAACACTCACAATGAGGACCAAGGGCTTCCTCTCTAATCTGGGTAAGGGTAAAATACAGTCTCAAATCTGTAGCCAGGTGAGAACCCTCCTTGGTTGTTATACTGGGGGGGAAGACCCAGGCATTACAAGCACTTCGGGGCTGTCCTCATAACCCTGATTGTGTTTTCTGCCAAGGGTGGTGCAGCAACCTTATTCCACCCTACAGACCCCTCTTCAGACTTATGTATTTACCCTACTTGGCCCCCAGATTTCACTTCCAGGATCCTAGTCTTTGGTAGCTATGGTGGCACCTTTAGCAATAAACAGGCATGTCTCAGATTAATAAACATTCCCAACCTTTACACACACACAAATTACTTGCAGGCAGTTTTTAAAAGCAGGTGCTTTAACTAGTTATGAAATAATTATCATGCAAGACTTACAGACAAAAGATTGAGAAATTTGGTTACAAAATAACAAAACTAATTTGGAAAAGTATACGTACAAAACAAACTGTGACATTTAAATGTCTAATTTCTACCTTGTCAGTGGAGAATCAAAAGTCCAGAAAACAAATGAAGTCTGCAAAAGCTTCCATTTCTTCTGGTGCCACACTGGTCTTCAGGGTGTGTGCTTAGCAGTCTTGTGCTAAGTCAAGAAAAGTGTCCTCTGCAAAATGTTGTGCAAAATGCTCAAATGCCCTGAGTTTCTATTTTAAGGGGCATTATATAGGCCTGGTCCTTCAGTCTGTGGTTAACAGATAGCCTTACATTTTTGGGCCAGCAGGGGTCTCTCTTATTTGTTTCAAGATTGTAAGGGAATCAAATATTAATTATTTACATTTCCTAGAGTCCCAATATTCTAGTTGGGCCTTTGAGATCCAGTATCCTTCCTGCCACTTAATAAAATGCAACTGCAGAGAATTAACAGTAGACTTTCAGAATGCCTCTTTTCCCAGATCCTGTTTCAAAGTAATTTGCTTTGAAGTGGAAACGTTTATGACAGGCAATAGTTCTCCCATCTGTTGTCCCCTTTTATGACATCTCCTTCCTTTGATCAGTTTACCAGGCAATTTCAATCTTCTTTGAAATGTAACTTTAGGTTTCTTGTTAAGCTAGCCTTTCCTAGGTGCTTGAATACACATCCTCCCTATGTGACCTTTTCAGTAACACTGGGCATTCTTGTAGTATTTAGACATAACAAAATCACAGAAACATATAACAAAAATATATCTGCAATATGACTTAAGTGGCCAACTCGCCACATCCTGTACTTGATGCACGACTGTTTATTCAAATGCAGTCACATTGGCTTTAACAATATTCAGGCAAAATGTAGACTTGCATTTGAATTTGTGTCTTCTTTCTTGTTTAATGTCAGTGAACAGCTCATTACTGGCCCGGACAACACTTGGTTCAGTTGTATCACTAGGCTCAGAATTTTCAAATTAAGTTTCTCATGGAGCTCTTAGTGCAGTTTCTGACATTGAATCCTGGTTAGTATCCACATCAAAATCCCTGGGTTCTGGTAAATCCACATCCATATTCCCTATTGCCTCCAATAATATATTTAAATACTCATCAGTGATTGCAGTTGCTGTAATCTCAGTGACTTCAGTATATCCCGTGATGGATCCAGTTCTGTTACTTTTATTTGCAAAAAACAACTTTAAACAAATCTTTCCATAGAATTTTCTGACATCAAGAATAGTTTGAGGGACATTACCAGCAACCAAGCCGAGAAGAGCTTAATCATAGCGCTCCACAGGTTGCTGCAGATTTTGGAAAAAATGTTGTTTAAACACTGAAATTATTAAATTGAGTGTTCTCACTCAGTGGAACTTGGTATAGACTATAAGACAGTATAATTTTTCTGTAGCTCAAGAACGGATTACCTGAGCAATGGGACACGCAAACAAAGTGGTGGGAAATGTGGAAGGTGCCCAACCTAAAGAGATAAAACAAGGCACTAATACTGCTGAAGATGGGGATCCTATGCAGCCTTTGAATGCTGCACTTCTACTGGTGATCCAAACTCTGGATAAGAAGGTAGAAGATTTCTCCTCACAATTTAAACTGATGGACACCAGAGTCAGAGTAGTAGAGGAGGAAACTAAAAGTGCTAGGAGAACCTTAGACAAAGCTCTGGCAGTTTCGGCTGGATTAACTAAAGAAAATGTATTGCTTCAAAGGTGGTTGGAGAATTTGGAAAATACCACCTGAGCCTCTCACATCCATCTCCTGGGTCTGCTTGAGGGCACTGAAGGGGAATCTCCTCGATTGTTTTTACAAAACTGACTTAAAGAACTGCTACAACTAAATGAGGACTTTTGGGTGTTGAAGGCTGTGATCCAACCCAGGAGAACAATATCCCCAAACTTTATTACTTTAACTACACTCATCTTTGGAGCAGGACATTATTCTAACAGCAGCTAAAAACCTGAGCCCATTAAAATGGAATGACCACAATTTACACATTTCTGGATTTAAGCTACGCAACCTGGATGAGGCGCAAAAACTTTGACTCCATCCGAGCATGTCTTTATTCCATGGGACTCCACCATATATCATTGATGCCGGCAAGTCTCAAAATTATGTATAGGGGTAAGGTATTTCAGTTTTCTGAACCCTCAGAGGCTTCCAAATTGCTAGAAAAAACGAGCGGCAATTCACCATGAGGGGAGAAGAGTCAACATCTGAAATGGAGGGAGATGCCTAATACAAGGTACTGTAATCACTTGATCTATGGGAAGCTAGGGAGGGATGGTTGCTATCTTCCACATTAATGGTTTATGCTTGAAGATCAGGCTCTGTGTAAAGGGATGTACACTGTTGGACTATATCAAGATTTAATGTTGGACTGTATTTGAATAACGTGGGCCTGATTTACACAACAAAATGGCGCTCATGGTGTCCTGGATATGGTCTGAGCCAGCACCTCCCTCTTCTTCTCCAACTGCAGTGACTTTTTAGCATCTTTCCATTTGAGAGGAGGGGAATTCCATCTGTTGACAATTGGACTTTGGACTTTTGCTTGTTTAAAAACTCTTAAGAACTTACAATTTTTCAGCAATTAAATAACGATTCTGTTTGTTCAATGTCTGTACCAGTTTTGGCCATGATATTCACTCTAGTTTGCAGGAAGCTGCATCATTAGTTTCCTGTTGTCTAGTCCTGGCAGCTAATGGGATCTCTAGTGATTAAGAAACACCTATCGCTTCACATTATTGTGATAAGATAAGGGGGGATGATTAACACAAGATAATGGGTGAATGATTTCAGTATTCTTTGGCACCATCCCTGCTCATGGTTGCATCTGGTCACTTATCCTTTTAAATAAACATGGATAGCTCTAAACATTACTAATAAATTACTAAAATATATTTTAAGAATGATACTGTTACTTCCAGGTGTTGTAACATGGGACAGGGGCATATCATTTGTTTAGTTACTGTAAGAATGTTGACTTATGACTCAATATACTATGTAATTTCTAATTGGCTGCCTGTAAGAATGCTTATCTACTGTTTTTACATAAATGGTAAAAAAATATAACTACAAAGAAAGAATAGTTTGAAATGTATTTATTCTCAGAGTATTTATTCTCTTTTTGATTTTGTGTATGTAATGATATATTAAAGTTTGTATTATAAATGAAATTATTATTGGTTAGAACACATTTGATTTAAGATAGAGTTAAGCAATTTATTTAAAATGACATGAATTAATTAATATAGCCATTCTCTTCCTTTTTTATGTATGTATGTGATGTCTATATGAAAGTGAATCACATGCTAGGCAACAATTATTTATTGTTATTAAAGCCTCTGATAACGGTGGCAACAGTGTTGCAATGAATAAGGATCAATATGTAAAAAGAGTACTGCAGCTGCTAGAAAATGAGCAGAACTATAAAAAAAATGTAATTTATCCCGATCAGCAAATTTAATAAGGAACTAAACCAGGTTCTAATGAGAGTTCTGTCTGAGGGTGACATATCTGAGGATGAATTCAAATTTTTGTACAATGAACATCCTGTAGTGGCTGTTTTTTATATTTTACTCAAAGTTTATTAAGACATAATCCTCCCACGGGAGACCGATAGTTTCAGGGACAGGACTGGTCTATGAGAACCTGGGACCGTTTCTTAATTTTTTCTTCAAAGATGTGTAAAAAATCTACCTACCTACCTAAAAGACACATCTGACACACTTAGAAAATTAAATGGTCTTGTATGGGAAAATAACATGACTTGGATTGGTATTGATGTAGAATAACTGTATACATCTATACAGCATAAGCAAGGTATACACTCATACAAATTTTTCCTGGAAAATCAAGAACACACAGAGGACATTCCAACTGACTTTATAATAGAGGGCTGTACTCAGACATAATGCCTTTGAATTTGAGAAAGGTAATTATTTGCAAAAATGTGGGACTGCAATGGGGGCCATATGGTCCCTACTTATGTAAATTTGTTTCCAGGGTGGTGGGAGATGCTTTTTGTATACAACTGTGACCAAAATCCTTATTTTCCTAATGTTTTGAAGTGGTATCACTACGTAGATGATTTCCTATGTATCTGGCTGGGAGACAGATAATTGATCCCAGATTTTCTTGAGTGGTTAAATCAGAGCAACCTCAATCTGAGATTTATGTATACATCTAGTAAAGAAAAACTCATGTTTTTAGACTTAGAGATTCTGAGTAAACCAGGACAGATGGTGAGTACCAAATGCCACAGAAAAGAAATAACCACTAATTCAGTATTCCAAGCAGAAAATGCCCCCAAACTCAAAGATTCTATACCCTATAGTCAGCTCTTATGGCTTAGAAGGAACTGTACTACAGAGACAGACTTTTTGAAACAAGCTTGAGAACTTGAGGCAAGGTTCCTGGGATATGATGGCATACTTCTTAAAAATAGCAAAGTAAAGGTACTCAGGCATGAAAGAAAAGATTTACTAAATCCAAAGAAAACAAAAACAAATACACAAGGATGCCCTGTCTCTTTCATTACTGAATACAATATGGTTGCAGGCAAACTAGGGGACATCATACATAGAAACTGAGGAATTTTGATGAGTGATTATACAGTCAGCACAGCAGAGCAGTAGGTACTAAACCTTGGGTCACATTTAGCTGAGCCACAAACCTGAAAGACAAATTAATACACAGTAGACTAGCAAAAATGATTGGCAGTGAAAATGTACAAACATGGTTACCCAAAAGAGCATGTAGTTTTCACAAATGTTATCACTGTGTTATTTGGAAATTTTCACACCCACAGAAAAACAATTTAAACATCCTGCAGAATCAAACATAACTGTAGATATCAGACTTCCGGTTCCGGCATGACTGTGTTAACAAGCAGATCGAGAGTCTCTCACCTAAAATAACTAAGCAGGGCACTAAAACAGCAAAAACCCAGATAAGACATACCTATAGAGACTCCGGATCTTATTTGGGTGCCCATGCAGCAGCAATGGCTAAACAAAACCGGAACTGTTTCCTACTTTCCTCAGAAATGACTGATCAGGAAGATCGCATGTTGGATGATATGGAGCAGCAAACTAGGCCTCTCTCTGGCTCTGAACTCAAGAAACCAGTCCCTTCATCCAGATCGAAGGTGGAAAAATACACCTCCAAGGCAAATTGTGATGCAACATTACAAGCGATCGCAGACTTCAGAGGGGAGGTCCAGGAATCGCTCCAAGATATCAGAACTGAAACTGACTCCTTGCAGAGCTGAATGGCAGACGCTGATAAACAAATAACTCAAAATACAGCTAAGTTGAACCACCTTGAGGAAGCAGTGAGGACTTTGGCAGCAGGGCAACTGGCAATCTCCATGAGACAGGAAGATGCCGAGAACTGTGGCCAAAGACGAAACATACGCATTTTCGACCTACCGGAGGATGGGGAGGGTAATGACCCTCTGGCCTTCACAGACTATGTGCTCTGGTTGGTCATTGATCTTGAGTCCAATTTTCAGCTGGATTTTGAGCGGGCCCACAGGGCTCTCGGCCCCAAGCCCAAGCATCCAGACTCCAGACCTCATTCATTTGTAATCAGGCTGCTATGTTTTCAGACGAAGGAGCTTCTCCTTCGAAAAGCATGGCAGAGAGGCAAGGTTTTACTAGGACAGAGACGACTAATTTTCGATAATGACTATGCACCCTGTACGCAAAGACAATGAAGGGAATACAGTTTATTATTTCCAGCTCTGCGCTTCCAAAAAAATCAATTTTCGTATCTCCATACCCAGTCAAACTGACGGTATTTCTCCCAATGGGCGAACAGACCTATAACTCAGCAACAGAAGCAGCAGAAGATTTGGTGACCAGGGGAATAATAATGGGGAAAATAGCGGAGACAGTAAAATCACACCAGAGGCCACCATACGAGTCCAAACAGCAGAGACAACAACCCCCTCAGCTGCAGCTGGGAGAAATATTTAAGCAGCTACAACAATACAGAAATCCTTGCCAACCTGAAAGATGAGGTACTGCGGTGATTACATTTTTGTTCCCCCCTCGAGATGGGTACCTCTCCTGTAGCTGTTCAGGGGAAGGGGGGATTGTGGGGGTGTGGGGGCTTCTGCTGGGGTGGTTGGAGTGGGGGCATCTCTAAAGGGTCCAACAACAAATCAATATTTGCCATACATCTTTAACACAAATATTAATTTGGCCCCAGGTTGCCATTTGGTTCCATTGAGCTCTCTGATGGTAGGGTGAGTCCCAGGCTGGAGGGCTCGATTTTAGTGAGACTATTGCCCCCCCTCTCCTCCTGCTCCACCTTGGATGGTGCCTCTTGCCTCTGGGAGTCCTCACCTCTCTCTCTCTCTCTCTCTCCTTTCCCTGCCCTGCTCTGCAGTTGGGTCAGGTTGGCTCGGGGGGGGGGCACCGGAGAAGACTTACTGTGCCCATGCAGTTGTAATAACAACGGATCAAGCAAATAGGAACTCCTCATTGGCTGGATAATCCATACTCGATCAAACTCAAACAATCTGATGGCCCATGTTTACAGCCTAAAACCTGAGTGGAGAAGGAATGAAGAGATTATGGACATTCGGGGGTGATGTTCCTTTTCCAGAAATGACAATCATACCAACTTAGAACATTGATTAGGACTGGTTGGTCATGAGCGAGGGGAACAAAGGGGTTATACAGATGAAGGGAGGTGGGAATGGGGTCTCTGCTGGGATTATTAGATGGTCTAAAGCTACAAGGGCCATGAGTATATATGAGCCAGATAAATCTATAGTAGAATGTGGTGGAATAACACTACCCCCCTAATTTTTATTACTCCCAACCCAGATTCCCTCAAAACATGCTAGAAACCCCCACTTGGCATAATACCAAACCATGATGTTGCTGAGGGGTTGGGAGACTCTCTCATCTGGTATAGGGAGAAGGGACGCACTGTAATGCCAGTTCCCACCAGGGGTGGGGTTTAACCCACTCCATTTGGGGCTTTCCTACTTTTCCTCACGGCAATCGGTTCCTGGGTTAGTTTTGTAGCCCGAGACTCCTCTCCTGCTCTCAGAGGGCAACTCGACAGGCGGTCTCAGAGGGAGCTTAAGAAAAGCACCTCCCAGATGGGAGTCATTCTGTTCATAGTTTTGTTTGATGTTATACAGTAAATGTTAAGTTAGGTCACATGTTAGGTGGCCAATGGTAAAAAGATTTACATCTTTAATGTATAAGGGTGGGAGGAGGGATAAAAGGGAGTGGATTGGGTTAAGGGAACAGTGTTACTTATAAGTTTAGTAAATAATGACTCACACACTATGATTTTTTGTGAATTAACACAGTTTATTAAAGTAAAAGCAGCTAATCCAGACTTTGTAAAAACCCGGCTGCAGCTGGAAGATGGGATGATTCCTGGTAAGGTAGGCCTTCAACTAGGAAACTTAGATACCAACTGGCGCATCAATAGTGACCTTGATTCCACTTCTGGTGGGAGGGAGGTTGGTCTGGATGAATATGGCAGGGACTTTCCTGAAGGAAAAACAAAAATGTTAACACCGATGCAAATTTTTTCACAAAATATAAACGGCCTACATAGTCCCATAAAACGTTCCCGATTCATGTAACACATCAAAAAACAAAGAGCAGATGTTTACATGATTCAGAAAACACACCTCTTGCAAGCAGAACACTTGAAATTGCATTGGGGGCAACTGTACGCTGTCTGTGCCTCCTCCCACCCTAGTGGATGCAGACGAGGAGTGGCAATTCTGATACCCACTGTAACATCCATGGAAATAAACCAGTCTCATGTAGATGCCCAGGGACGCTATGCTATTTTACGGGGTAGGCTCTATGGCCAGGAGGTGACCCTGGTTAACATATACCTTCCTCCTCAAACTGGAACCTCAGTGGTTAGACAGTTTATCTTGAAAGTCATGGAGCTCCTTCAGGGACAGTTAATAATGGAAGGAGACTTGAACATGACATTGTCAGCAGACAAGGACTGCTCACATCCGTTGAAGTACAGACAATCAACGGTCACTAAATATATTAAAAATATGCTGGATCACCTAGGCCTGGTAGATATCTGGCTTAAAGTGTTTCCATCAAGCCCGGGCTACACCTATTATTCCAATAGGCACCACTCTTACTCCCATTTAGATTACTTCATAACAACCTGCGAACATTTAACCCTAGTACATTGGTCCCAAATTATTGTCAGACCACCACCCACTTATTTTAAAACTAGACTGGGGTAAGACCAAAAAATAAACATTATGATGCCTTAATCCCCTTATTCTGAAAGACCAACAATACCTAGATTTTATCAAAAAAAGGATACCACAATTCCTAACTGAGAATTCCACCCCAGACCTTTCTGAGGCGAATATCTGGGATTCCTTAAAAGCTACGCTTAGGGGAGAAATGATCGCTTACTCAGTTAAAAAAAAGAGGAAGCTGGACTCCAGGTACGCAGAAGTGGTGTTCTACCTCCACCAATATCTGCTACTATACAGGGAGGGAGATAGGGAGCTATCACAAAAAATTTGAGATACGAAGGCAGCCATACAAAAAATGATCTATAGAGGGGTCCAACAATCTTTGCTCTGCTTAAGGCTGAATAACTATGTGGGGAGAAACCCATGGATCCCGAATGCTGGCCCAACGCATTAGGGTGCAGAAACACACGCCCACCATTTCGGGTACAACAACCTATAAAGACGAAGAAATTAGGAGACTTTTTACAGACTGTTTTGCCACTCTTTATCAATGAGATGACCCTGACAACCCCAATTCCAGAACAGATTTCTGAAGGATCTCCCTCTCCCCCAGCTTACAGAAACCCATAAAGCAATATTAGTAGCCCCAATCAAGCAGAGTGAAATCCAAGATAGCATTAAAAAACTTAAATCAGACCACTGCCCGGGCCCAGATGGATACCCATCTGGTACAAAAGGCTGTTGGGACAACTGACCCCAAGACTGTAGCGGGTGTATGCCGAGGTCACGGGGGGGGTCTCCTCCCCCCTTCTGGGCTTATGCAACACTGACTCCCCTCCCAAAACTGGACAAGGACTCCTCTAATCCCCCCGTGTGTTGATCTATCTCCATACTGAACATGGATTATAAAATCTTCATGGCAGTATGGGCATCTATACTGGAGGGAATTCTACCCAATATCATCCACTCGGATCAAGCAGAATTCATAAAAAAGAAGCACAACAGATAACATCTGTAGAACCTTTGTATTTCTGGAGTATATCCAGAGTAGAAGGATTCTGGCTGCCCTACTGAGCCTGGACACCGAGAAGGCCTTCAACAGGGTGTCCTGGTCTTTCCTCTGGGACACCCTGTTGAAATTAGTTCCCAGAATCCTTTGTGGGCTGGTTCAAAAACATCTATATCTCCCCTCAAGCATACATAAGAATAAATGGAGGGGTATCCTCTCCTTTCCTGCTGTTTTGAGGTACACATCGGGGTGCCCATTATCGTCCCTTATGTTTGCCATTTACATGGTGCCTCTTGCAGTTGCCCTCTGAACATCCACAGAAAAGGAGGGGGTCCCACTGGGTCAGAGGGAGTACAGACTTAGTTTATTCGCAGATGATGTTCTCTTGACTCTCTTATTTCCAGACACCTCTATTCCAGCAGTATGGTAGATTCTCAAAAGAATTCAAAGCAGCGGCAGGCTTCAAGCTAAATGTAACAAAAACTGAGGTGTTACTCCTCAACTTCCTTCCATCTAAATCTGTCCACCATGCCTACCCTTTGCATTGGAGATCCACTAAAATAAAGTACTTGGGGATATTCCTTTCTTTGGATGTGGGGATAACTGACATAATAAATTATGAACCCCTGACACAGCAAATTCAATCAGACCTGGCGAAATGGTGTACTTTACACTTAACCTTTTTTCAATGCACTGAAATAATACAAATGAATGTGCTGCCACACCTCCTATATCTATACCAGAACATTCCCTTTTTTCCCTCCCAATTTTACTTCAAATCTTGGGACAGAATCATTTCAAGTTTTGACTACTGCAATGCCCTTTACCTAGGGCTGTCGGGGGTTGATATCGTCGCCTGCAGCTAGTGCAGAACGCAGCAGCCAGGTTGTTGACTGGTGCTTCAAGAGCCAGTCATATAATGCCTGTGCTCCGCGGTCTGCACTGGCTGCCGATACGGTGGCGGATCACCTTTAAGGTTGCTTTGTTAACCTATGAGGCCCTACACGACCAGGGACCAGGTTATCTGAAAGATCTCATTTGCCCCTACTGTCCCCTCCGTCCTCTCCAATCCACCGATGAGGGATTGCTAGAGGTTCCCAGGGTACGTTTGCAGACATCGGGAGCAAGGGCATTTAGTTTTGTTGCTCTGTCCCTGTGGAACTCTCTACCTCATCCGGTATGAGATTGCCTAACCGTCCAGAGTTTTAAAATTGCTTTAAAAAACTATTTATTTAACCTGGCTTTTGCTAATTGATGGGGTTATTTTACTTTACTATGCTGCTATTATATTGCTTTTTGTGGAATTATATGCTTGTTTTATAATAATTTATTTTATTTTATGTATTTTATTGTACAGGTGCCTTGGTTTTAGAAAGGCGCCCTTTTATAAATAAAACTGATTTGATTTAATTTATATGGGGCAATCAAAGACCAAGGATCCGTCTGTCAATTTTAAAGCTGTCTTTGGCCCAGGGGATACTAACCTTCCCAATTTAGAACTTTGTGCCAAAGCGGCCTTTTTAAAAATCCGCCTTCTGCAGATGTCCAATAAATATATCACCCCATGGAAAAAATTGGAATTCCACATTAATGATATGCATGGTATTCATAAACATCTCTTCTCATCAGAGGGCAACACGCCACCACTCAGGGATTTTACCTGGGTTTCATTCAATGTCCTGAAAATATGGTACAATATTCGAGATAAGCGTACCTTAATTAGGTTAATGCGTTCTGCAAAATTCTCTCGTACGATGATCTATTTATCCCATCCCACTCGGACCAAGGCTTTTGCCAGTGGAGACAGAGGGGCTTATCCCATGTCTTTCAGTTCCTGGATGGGGAAGGTGTCCTTACATTTGAGGAGTTAAGTAAGGCCTTAAATTTAAGGAGAGAGTACTTCTTTAGATATCTACAAGTCTGCAACCATATATAAGACAATGAACCATAGAGGCTAAACTGCCATCCCCTATGACTCCAAGTTTTAAATTATTTATGGATACCATTAGAGGACACCTGGGGGAACACTTAGTAGGGAACATATATAAAATCCTTAGAGACACAACAAATGACTAACGAGTCTATCTTAGAACAATGGAATAATGACTTGGGACTAGACATCCCATCTTCCCAGTGGATACAATCAGCCCTATCGGCAATTAAGATAACTTCCTCTCCTCATTTGAGGGAATTCACATGGAAATGTAGAGCATGTTATTTCCACCCTCCAGCCACACTGGTCAAATATCTCCCCAAAACATACGACCACTGTTGGAGTGAATGCAGATGCACCTTGAAACATAGAAACATGGAAGTTGACAGCAGATAAGGACTGCAAGGCCCATCCAGTCTACCTGTTTCTTTTTCTACCTTATGAATGTGCCATCGGCTTTTGCTCTATCAATGGCCTATCCATTCATACTCATCCGTATTGCTCCCTTATGCCTATCCCATGCCTGTTTGAAGCCCTGCACTGTATTCATATCCACCACTTCCTGAGGTAGGCCGTTCCATACATCCACCCACCACCCTTTCTGTGAAAAAGAACTTCCTCACATTACCCTTTAATTGGCCTCCCTCTAATCTCATGCTGTGTCCTCTTGTCCTGTTATTTTTCTTATATTGAAACATGTTACTCTTTCAGCTTGTTAATGCCCTTAAGGTGTTTGAATGTTTCAATCATATCACCTCTCTCCCTTCTTTGCTCTAGGGTATACATATTGAGCTATTTAATCTGTCCTCATATGTTTTCTGATGCAGTCCCTGCACCATTTTGGTTGCCCTTCTCTGGACTGCCTCAATTTGGTTAATGTCCTTGTGAAGGTGTGGCTTCCAGTACTGCACGCAGTACTCCAGATGGGGCCTAGCCAGTGTCTTGTAAAGAGGGATTATTACCTCCCTCTTTCGACCCCCTTTTACCTCTTCTAATACACCCCAACATCCCTCTAGCCTTACCTACTGCTTTAGTGGTCTGCTTGGATGATTTCAGGTCATCGGTGATGATGACGTCCAAGTCTCTTTCTTCCCTTGTGACTGCCAGCAACTCCCCTCCCAGCCTATAGGTGGCTTCAGGGTTTCTCTCCCCTATGTGCATGATCTTGCACTTCTTTGCATTAAACCCCAGTTGCCACTCTTCTGACCATTTTGCTAGTTTATCCAGATCTCTTCTCATTCTGCCTACCCCATCTGGATCATCTACTCTGTTGCAGATCTTGGTGTCATCTGCAAACAGGTAAACCTTACCCTCCAGTCCATCTGCAATGTCACTGATGAAGATATTGAAGAGGACTGGCCCCAGGACTGATCTCTGCGGTACCCCACTTGTGACTTGCATCTCTTCTGACTGTACAGTATACCATTTACCACCACTCTCTGTTTTCTGCCCGTCAACCAGTTTGCCACCCAGTTGACCAACTTCTGACCCACCCCAATCCTACCCAGCTTATTAATCAATCTTCTATGTGGAACAGTATAGAAAGCTTTGCTGAAGTTAAGGTAGGCGACATCAACTTCTCCACCTTGGTCTACCACCCTGGTTACCCAGTCAAAGAAATCTATGAGATTCGTTTGACAGGACCTTCCTGTTGTAAACCCATGCTGTCTTGGATCCTCTGCTTCTATGGATTCTAGGTGTTGCACTATCCTTTCCTTAAGGAGTGCCTCCATAATCTTGCCCACTACTGAGGTAAGACTGACTGGTCTGTAGTTCTCTGCCTCCTCCCTGCTACCACTCTTGTGGAGCGGGATCACATGAGCCCTTCTCCAGTCTTCTGGGACCTCTCCTGTGCTCAGAGACTCAATAAACAGTTCTGCTAATGGCTCTGCTAGTTCCACCGTTAGCTCCTTTAGTATCCTGGGATGTATGCCATCAGGTCCTGTTGCCTTGTCCACCCTGAGCTTATCGAGCTCTTGTAGGACCCTTTCTTTTGTGAAGGGACTAGTGCACACCTCCCTCCTCCCTCCCTCCGTGTCCATGGTGCTGAGCTGTGGGCCCTGCCCTACCTTCTCTTCAGTAAATACTGAGCTGAAGCATCTATTTAGGATAGATGCTTTTACATGGTCCTCCTCCTCACATGCCCCCTTATCCCCTTTGATGTTAGCAATACCCCCTCTGGACTTTCTTCTTTCACTAATGTATCTATAGAAAGTCTTGTCACCTTCTTTTACTGTTTATGCTAGTGTTTCCTCAGTTTGGGCCTTTGCCTGCCTTACTGCCTTCCCTGTTTCCCTTAGGGATGTTTGATATGCCTCCCTGTCTTCATCCTACTGCATTCCCTTATATTTCCTGAAGGCCAGCCTTTTGGCTCTGACCTTTTCTGCTACTGTTTTTGAGAACCAAAGTGGTTTCCTTCTTCTTTTGCACTTCCTTTTCTCTCTAACACAATGGGACATTGCTTCAAGTATTGCATCTTTAATGCTTACTCACTTTGCCTGTACCCACTCACCTGTATTTATTTTTGCCAGGGCTAGCTTAACTCTGTTGGCCATCTTATCAAAGTCAGCTCCTCTGAAGTTCCATATTTTTGCCTTGGAATGGGATGATTTAGTTCTAGTTGTCAAATTGAGCCATACCATGCGATGGTCACTGGCCCCCAGGTGACCTTCTACCTGGAGATCTGTGATCCTTTCCCTGTTAGTCAGTGCTAGATCTAAGATAGCCCTGTCTATTGTGTGTTGTTGTACCAGTTGTTTGAGGCCCTCCCCCTTCTGGGAAACCACCATGTGTCTAGTTCTGGCAGATGGTCCTGCTGGCATTGACCAATCTGTATCTGGCATGTTGAACTCTCCCATTATCAGACTCTCCCCTTTAGCTGTCATGTTTTGTATATCTTCTAACAGTAATGTGTCTATGTCCTTCCCCCTGGTCTGGAGGCCTGTACACAACCCCAGTTCATATGGCTGTGCCATTTCCTGTTTCCAGGGTGACCCATAGTTCTTCTGGCTCCTTATGTGTATTCTGAATTTCTGTAGCTTTGATATTTTCATTGACATAAAGGGCCACTCCACCCACCTTTTTTGCACCTCGATCTCTTCTGAACAGTACATAGCCAGGTACTGAAGTCTCCCATGTGTGGTTACTGGTAAACCATGTCTCGCTAATGGCTACTATGTCCAGTTTAACCTCTGTCCTTATTGCCTGCAGGTCTGGGATCTTGTTCCCCAGACTGCGAGCATTTGTGTACATAATTTTCCACTGGCCAGATTTCAGTGTGTTAGTTGTTGGGTGAGGTCTGGTGTTTCCCCTGTGCGTCATATGGGGAGCCGGACCTTTTTCCTTACCTGGTGATGCAAATGAACTACAAACATGCTGCAATCCTGTTTGACCACTAGCTGGCTAAACATGGGCACATAATGTGCTATTGCCTACTCCTGATGCCCTTCTGGTATGCTCTCCAGGAAGAACATATGGATACGTCTGGTTGAGCCAGTAGACTTGTTAGCTGAGATGGTGTTGCTCTTTGTTTATCTGGACCGTTCCCCCCTTGGGTTAAAACACTGATGCCTGTCTTCCTACTTGCAGATAAAAAAGCAATAACTAGAAAATGGATGGAAAAACTGATACCCACAGTAAATTAATGGAGGGATATTATGAAAATGATATATCAAATGGAAAGTACGTCAGCGGCTATTCAAGACAAATTGCTGAACTTTCAAACCAAATGGAAAGGTTGGAGCCTTCATCAATCAAGAACTGACCCGGACTTTGTACCCTGAAATCAAATGTTTATTGGAATAAGGGTACACTATATAAATATGACAAATTTATAACAGTTGGAAATATGTGATAACAAACAAAGATATGCTGAGATGTTACTGCTTTTTAAGAAATGTACTGGTGTGTGTGAGACCAAAAAATATTTTAATAAAAATTAAAGTTTAAAAAAAAAAACTGTAAATATCAGGGAGTGTATCATTTGTGATATACCATTTGTGGTCTACGTACTGTGGTGTACTTGCAGTCTGCTTTACATAGGTTTCATAACAAGGCCGCTAAAAAAGAGAATTCAGGAGCGTGTGCGTTCAGTTGAGAATGGGAGAGAAGATACTCCTGTTGGTATTCACTTTGCACAAAGACATAACTACGGATCAACTGATATGAGATTCATTGGCATAGAACACATAGCTCCACTTGAAAAACGAGGGAGTAGATCAGACCCTCTACTGAAAAGAGGATTTTACTGGATCTACACACTAAAAAGTATGAAACCCAATGGCCTTAACGATCAATGGGATATAAAACCATATCTCAGAAAATAAAGAATGAGGTGACCATCAGTAATTATTAGGCAAATACATATGTTTCCTATGGATAAGATACCAATTGATTGAAACAGAATGTTAAAAAACTTAAAATATGATGTTTGAATGAACACAACCCTCTCCCCCTGCACCCCCTGCTAAAGGATTCTCAATTCCAGGGGGGTGCATGTCAGGTGGGGTGGAAACATTAAAAAAAAAAAGGTTCAGACCGGGCACAACAAAAACACACCAGCACGAGGATCCAAACCCAGTACCCTGCCGACCAGCATTGGCAACCCAACCATCATGCCACAGGTTGGCTTGGCAACCCACAGCAGCACAACCCCTCACATCCCCTCCTGCCCTCGCTGTCATGCTCCCCCACATGTACATCCTGTCGCTATATTCGATGACCCCCCCATCTGGCCACCCTACATGCACTACAGCTCCCGCGGATGCTCTAGGTAGCGGGTCACCGTTATTGTTGGTGCCCTTTCCCCAGCGCCCTAATCACGAGTACTCAAATTGAAAGTGTTTTCTTATTTCTTTTATTCATTGTCATGTTTATATTATTATTTCTTTGTTTTCAAGGATGCATTTGAATTTAAAGTGCTGCAAAGTTATAATGTTAGAATTTATTGACATTATACATCAGAAAGAATTGTGACACAGTTGTAATGTTAGAAACATAGAAACATAGACTTTGGTGGCAGATAAGGACTGCTTGGCCCACCTAGTCTGCCCATTTCCCTACTTACTGGATAAGCTGAGGATCCTAGATAATCAACAGCCTACTTCCCCCTACCCTCCACTAGAATTGTCTTTTGTCTGTCCCATGCATTCTTGAATTCTCCCACAGTTTTAGACCCCACAACCTCCTCAGGAAGACAGTTCCATGCGTCCACCACCTTCTCTATGAAAAAATACTTCCTCACATTGCCCCTGAGCTGTCCCCCCTCTATCTTCAAATTGTGTCCCCTTGTTCTTGCACATCTCTTTTTCCTGAAAGATGCTACCCTCTTGAACTTTGTTGATTCTGCTGTGGTACTTAAACATTTCTATCATGTTCCCCCTCTCCCTCCTTTCCTCAAGGGTGTACATATTAATCCCGTTTAGTCTCTCCTCATATGGCTTCTCTTGCAGACCCTGCACCATTTTAGTTGCTCTCTTCTGGACTGCCTTCCTCCTGTCTATGTCCTTGCGAAGATGGGGTCTCCAGAACTGGACGCAGTACTCCAGATGGGGTCTCACCAACTGTCTGTACAGAGGGATAACCACTTCCCTTTTTCTACTTGTGATGCCCCTCCCTATGTATCCCAGTATTCCCCTGGCTCTCCTTACTGACTTCTCACATTGCTTACCCATCTTTAGGTCATGCGATATGATTACCCCTATGTCCCTTTCCATTTTTGTTGTTGTTACAACCTCCCCCCCCCACCCACTGTGTACTCTTCCCTGGGTTTTGTTTCCCAGGTGCATTATTTTGCACTTCTTTGCATTGAATCCAAGCTGCCATACTTCTGATCATTCCTCCAACCTTTCCAAGTCCCTTCTCATTCTTTCCATGCCCCCTTGAGTATCAACCCTGTTGCAGATCTTTGTGTCGTCTGCAAGGAGGCATACTTTTCTTCCAGTCCCTCTGCAATGTTATGTATAAAGACATTAAAAAGGACTGGACCCAGTACTGAACCCTGCGGTACCCCCCTAGTAACCCCCCTTTCTTCAGAGTGGACTCTGTTTACTATTACCTTCTGTGTCCTGTTGTCCAGTCAATGTTTTCCCCAGGCTACCACCCTGGGACCCACTCCCAGGCTGGCTAATTTGTTTATTAATCTTTTGTGTGGGACTGTGTTAAATGTCTTGCTAAAGTTTAGGTAGGCTATGTCCACAGCCCCTCCCTGGTCTACTACTTTGGTCACCTAGTCAAAGAAATCAATTAGATTTGAATGTTGATGTATATTCTCTAATCTCTCTCTCTCTCTCTCTCTTTTGTCGGATTCCAGGCAGGGCATAGCCTCTTTTACCATCAGTTTCCAATATTTGTACAGAAATAATGCATGGAGATACTGCAGCAATCCAGTTATCCCTCTACTGTGATCTTACATCTGAGCATTTCTTTTTTTTATTTTATAATTGAACACTTTTTTGCACCCCCTGGACAGCCCCATCTGACTGACCCTCTCCAGCCCTGTCACCCAGAATTATCGGGGCTTACCTTACACCTGGTCTGGGAGCAGAGCCTATGGGGAGTCAGTCGCCATCCTGCTGCTGGCGATTTTCTGCCTCTGTTTTTATGCCCGGGGCCCCAGGGGTGGGTACGCATGGATGTGGAGGTACGCATTAGTCCCACGGCCCCAGTAACGGCCCCTTTCCTCCCACCCCAGGCCTAACGCTGGCTCCTCCTGGCCCGTGCTGTCCCCAGCCTCCACCAGGTGGCAGCCTTCAGCTGGAGAAAGCCCTTGCACCTCCCTGGAGAAGTGAGCTTACCTGTTGGCAGCTCCATCCAGCTCAGCCCTCCCCCCCCCCGTTGCTGACCTCCGACGGCCCAGGCTCGTTCCTGAACCCAAGTTGCCGACGTGTCGTGAGGTAAGGCATCCAGCGCCTCAGCCCTCTGCATCACTGGGCCAGCTACATCTGAACATTTATGACTAACTGCCTTGCAAAAAAGTTGCCAGATTAAGTTTATATTTTCCTACGTTTCTTACCGTTTTTCCTCTTTTTTTTTAACTTTATGTTTATTGGCTTCATCCATTAATATACAGTTAGTTTCCTGATGCAATACTTATCACAGTTGTAAATATTTGATGAAGGCACCACCCCTCTTAATATATACAGGTAAAACTAATCTTACTGCATCTATGAGATACGTTATAGGACGGGTATCCCTAACCTTTTTTATACATTGTGTAAATTATACAAATCACTCACTGCAATAAACAGCCCATGAGCTGCATGGTATTATTAATAAAAAGTCCAAAAATTATTGTCCCTTCTCTGTTTCCCGCAATAGGAAAATGAGTGTCCATGCAATTTCTATATTTAAGTAACCTTTTAGGTTTTCACCCCAGAATGACTAAAACCCGGCATCTCAATGGCAATATACTGTAAGGTTAACAAGGCTTAGTAAATTTGTGATGTATACATGTACCATTTTAAACTAAGTTTAACTCTATTAACTTTGTACCCATCAGAACATTCAAAATACAACAGCTACAATACTCCCAGCACAACCAATCCTTCTCTTTCTCCTCCTCCACCATTACCCTAATATTTATTAAAACTAAAAGGGAGTGACTAAAAGTCCTCAAACAGATAATGATCTGTCCACATAGGTAATATCCCTTGGAGAGAGGGGGGTATATTAATCAGAGCTAACCTGGATCGTCCAGAGGTCCCTTAGGTGTCCAGGCCTTCTTCATCCTCTGACTCCTGACTCCTCTCTCAATAGGAAGACTGGATTATGCCACTGAGCCCACTTCAAGGCTTCATTGGGATCGCTGAACAGAAACACCCGGCCCTGGTGCAAAATTCACAGTTGGGCAGGAAACACCATTCCGTGGGTGACATCAGCTTCCCTCAAAATCACCTGCACCCCATCAAACTGCTTCCTCCTCTGTCGTGTGGCATAGCTGAGATCCAGTAAAATTCTCACTTTCTGGCTGTCCTGCAGCAGCATCTGCCTCTGTCTCACTATTGCCAGAACATGGTCTCTGGTTTCCGGTCCATCGAGAACCACAACGATTGTACAGGGAGCATCTGGGTTGTCTTGCTGCCCTCAGTAGACTGCTCTGTAGGCTTTCTGCACACAAGATCTCCGACCTTCCAAGGATAGCCCCAATTGTTGTTCCAACCAATCTGTGATGAAGAGGGGGAGATGATCTCCTTCACTTCTTTCTGGCATCCCTATGATCCTCAAATTCGCTGATCGAGCCTGATTCTCTAGGGTCTCAAGTCGAGACCTCAGGTGAGTGTTTTCTTCTTTAATTATATTACTTGTATCACCCAGAGTCACCGATGCTTGCTGCCTGGTCTCTGTTGAAAGTCATTTGTAGAACAGACATGTCCGTCTCTAGACTGGTGACTCTGTTGGTCAGGGTATCACATTTTTCAGATAATCCAGCCACTGAGGAAATTAATCAGTTTAGTTCGTGTCCAATACTTTGCAATGTTTCAACTTCTGATTCCCCAGTTGGCATATCCATGAGGCCTTGTGCAGATCTAGTCATTGGGTGACCAGGATTACTTTTACTTTTAGGAGTCTCCCGCTGTAGCTTGTCCTTCTTTGGGTTACACATGTTGGTACCTCAGATATTCCGACAACTGGTAAGCCACTTAGTGTTATATCAAAAGCCCAAGAAGTTGCTTTAAAATATTTTAATTGCCAGGAGTAGTGCAGGGTTTCAGTAGTGAGCCGCCATCTTGCTTGGGCTCCACAGTGCTCCCCATTCTTCCTCTTTTTCATTTTGTGTATGTAATGATAGATTAAAGTTCATGTTATAATGAAGTTATTATTGGCTAGAAAATATATGATTTAAGATAGAGTTAAGCTATTCATTTAAAATTATATGAATGGAAGCATTATAGCGCAGTGGGTTAAAGCTATGAGCTGCAGATCTGAAGTCCTGGGTTTGAATCCCACAGACACCTAGGTGTATACTGTGTGATCCTGAGCAGGTCACTTAACTTCCTTGTGCTCCCAGGTTGCATCTGGAAACAAGATTCAGCTTTAAAAGGAACATATATCCAGTACTTGTCACCCCACCCCGACGAAGGGTTTTAAACACCCAAAGCGCTGGGGCCAAAGTGTTACAACCATTGAGTGTACACCTAATACTATTCTGCAATAAAGCATTCAGAGAAGCTACTTGATATTGTGGTTTGGTGTATAGGTGTTCTGTCCAGTGCAGGATTTTTGGAGGTTTCAGGGAATATGGGCAGACTGGATGGGCCTAGTGGTCCTTCCAACCCTAGGAATCACTCATTATGATTAAACAAGTGCAGTTAGCCTTCAGTGTTGTACTGCCACGGAGAACAAGTAAAACATGTTGCTGTACCTCTGGCCGAGAAGGCTAAGCAGCTCCCAGCAGACAAGTCTGCTGTGCCCACAGCAGAGAAGATTGCTAGGGCTTTATGGCTTCTATAGGCACTTCAGGAAGGGTACCTGTTCCAAAACCAAGCCCACCAGTTCCTGCCAAAGTGCAAAAGGTTCAGGAACCTGCATACATGTATGAAATACAAGAAGGGAAGGGGGAGGAGGAGGAGGAGGAGGAGAAGGGTGAGCCTATTGAACCTGAGGTGTCCCCTGAACTGGTTTGACTCCCCACCCAGGGGTCCAGATGATTACATTTCACATTATGCTTTTGTGAAGCAAATGGTGGACACCTTACATCTGCCTATTCTGGAAACTGAAGAAGAGAAGTAAGAGGCAGCTTTCCTAGAGATGATATGGTTAGCCCCCACAAAGAAACTGCTGCTACCTATGCACAAGTCTCTGAGGAAACAGGTACTAAAAATCTTGGAAACCCCTACTGCCTTCCCAGGGGTCAAGAAGAAGACTAATAAGAAGTACCAGATGGATAGGTTCAATGAATGCTGTTTTTCTCTTTAATCACCCAAAAGGCAGGCAGCATACTCCATTGTATACATAGACATATCAAGAGTAGGGACAAGGAGGTTCTTGTTTCTCTCTATAACACTCTGGTACGCCCCCACATGGAGTATTGCACCCAGTTGTGGGCACCTGGTAATAAGAGGGATATTAGAGCCCTTGAGAGGTTGCAGAGGAAGGCAACTAGAAACATTAGTGAAGTTAGAGGTCTAAATTATGAGCAAAGGCTACAACAGTTGGGTATGTTTACACTTGAGTACCGTAGACTGAGGGGTGATGTGCCTGATCTACAGGGCCCTAACTGACGTACAAATGTGGGAACAATTGGGCTTGATATTGAGGATTCAGCCACATAATACCAGAGCTCACTGTTTCCAATTGTTTAAGGATAAATTTACTACAAAGAAAAGAAAATTCTGGTTTAGTATCAGAGTGACAGAGATCTGGAACATATTACTTAGCATAGTTGTAAACAGCAAAACCATGATAGTTTAAAACAAATCTTGATAATTTTCTTATTAACAAAGGCAATTAGGGCTATTTGTAATTTATGGCGAGCTAAATGGACTAACGTCTTTATATGCTCAGTACAACCTATGTTACCTATGTTACCATGAGGGGTTGGTACAGGCAGCAGCCTGTGATAAGGCCAGAATCCCTCTGTCTTCCCACCCCCTGATAAAGATTCCAGAAAACTGGATAATATGAGGAAAAATGGGTACCTGGCAGCCTTGTTGCTAGTGAGGCAGGCCAGTTATATGACATACACAGCACAATACCAGAAGGCCTTGTGGAACAATTTACTGGCACCAACAGATAAAATCCCAGGTGAGGCAGCAGTGGACCTGGCAGAGACTGCCAGGACAACAGTGGATGCCACCAAGTACCAGTTCCACATGACTGTGGATGCTAATGACACAGCAGCAAGGCTTATGGCACTTACTGTCTCTAGTTTGCTTGGTTTAGAACAACTAACCTGACCCAAGATACACAGCCAAAGGCCATGGATTTCCCCTGTGAGGGTGACTTTCTCTTTGGGGACAAGACAGAGGTCTACATGAAGAAAGTGGAGGAGTATAAAGAAACTTAAAGAAGTAATTCAGCTAAAGATAGACCCTCCACTTCTTACAGGTCCCAATGCAGGGGAGGCTGGGGTAGGGGCTCCTACTCCAGACCATTCTTTCAGACCTAAACAACAACAGACTACCAGCAGTCTAGGGACTATTTTAGGGGTAGAGGCAGATGGGCTATGAGGAGGCCAGCACAAGTGCATCAAGCTCAGACCCAGCCAAAGCAGAATCCCTGATGGGCAGGTACAGGTCACCTTCCCCCCCCCCCCACCAGTAGGAGGCAGACTGGCTCACTTCCTCCAAACCTGGCATGGCATCACCACAGACAAGTGGTTCTTGGAGGTTGTGAGCCAAAGGATGTCTCTGTGTTTCAAAATCCCTGCTCAAACTGAGAGCTAGGCATTTTGCCCCAGCAACTTCCTTGGAGTTCCTAGGGTGAGTTGCAACATTCTGGGAACAGGGCTTTCTCGGTGGTGGCACCTGCCCTGTGGAACTTCTTTCCTGCTTATTTAAAGGAGACTTCCTCTGTAGGAGCCTTTACAAAGGGCTTAAAAACATATTTATTCCAACAAGTTTTTATTGATTTATTGATTAACTGTTATTTTAAAGGGATGGACAGATGAATTTAAAATCTGTTTCAAGCTAAATTATTGTATATATATTGTTGTTTTATTGTACAGTGCCCAGAGCCCCTGGAAATGGGTACTTTCATAAATAAAATATCTATCTATCTATCTATCTATCTATCTATCTATCTATCTATCTATCTATCTATCTATCTATCTATCTATCTATCTATCCTCTGTAGACAAAGTTCTTCTGGAAACAAGTGGCAAAGATGTTAACCATCAGAGCAGTAGAACCTGAACCCCTACTACAGAGAGATAAGGGCTTTTACTCAAGATACTTCCTCACTCAAAAGAAAAATGGGGACTGGCGACTCATCCTGGATCTGTGACTCCAAAACAATCAAAGTTCAAAATGGTCACTCTGGCCATGATAATCCCCACAGTGCAGAAAGGGGATTGACTTAGACCTCAAGGATGCTTACTTCCACATATCAATAAAGCTAAGCCACAGAAAGTACTTAAGGTTCAGGCTCCCCTTAGGTCACTACCATTTCTTAGTCAGGTCTTTCAGCCTAACTTCAGCCCCAAGAGCATTCACAAAGTGTCTGGCTGTAGCAGTGACACACTTAAGAAGGCATGGAGTGACAGTATTCCCTTACTTTAATGCCTGACTAGTCGTGGGTCAGTCCCTGCAACACGCTAAGGACTCTCTGGCCCTAACAAGGTACACATTAGAGTTACTAGTATAACCCCGGGGTGGCGCTATCCCAAGGGATACTACCCCTGCCTGCACAGTAACCTTCAGGTTGAGGGGCCTGGGCTCTCGAAACGGGTGCCTCCACCCGGAGGACAGGGTTGTTGCCAACGTGATCATCCTGGGTACAGCCCTCTGGGACACTGATACCCCCATCCTTACCCCTAGTGGCTTGACGGCTTGCAGCTACCCTACACCAACACACTTTTACAACACACAGTGAATCCCTCTTTGTAACCATGTACCACCAGGGCTACATTGGCTGGTATGACCCTGGAGACCCCCTGTAAAACAAGGTCTGTAACAGTAAACAGAAATATCACAGTACTTTCAATACAGAGGTACATCACAACCAGTTTGGATGCAAAAAGATTTAGATTTGATTTATTAGTGGGATGTGAACAAGGGAGGGGCAGTAATCTAGAGGTTGATTTTAGATCTGATTGATTCAGGTTATAAGGCATGCACTCAAAGGTCCCTGTAATACAGTTCCATACACTCTGGGTACCCAGTTGTTGATGCAGGCTAGCTTGAAGCATTGCCTGGGGTAGGCCAGCGATGCAGCTGGTTGGGGCCCAGTGATGGAAGGAAACATGCATGCACTGTAACCCACAATTTGTAATCCAGAGCCAGATGGCTCAGTCCTAAAAAGCAATCAACAACCCACCCTTTAATCAAATAACACACTTTAAATTGGAAGCTTGGCTGCAAGGAGCTACCCTGATTTATTACTCACTTTACCCCAGACCAGGTGGTTCTCTGACGAAATAAGACCTGTAGACTCAGATGGCTGCAGATGGAGGTGAAGTTCTTCGTGGCCCTCGTCGACGATGCTGATCTCTAGGCTGACAGAACAATGTGAGCGGGCCGAGAAAACATGCAAAATGAAAGGTTTTCGAACTAATCGGCCGTGTAGCACTTATAACGACTCATACACATTCATATGTAAGATCAGCTTGGTCCTTCATGGTCCTTCCAGACGGGATGCAGGCTGATCTTCTTGTTCAGGAATTTGAAATTAGATGACCTGCAGCTGCAAGCTGCAGCTACCCAGGCTGGATAGATAGGGACCCGCGGACTAACAGCCAAAACACTGTTTAGGCCCAGGGGCCTGACCTCTGAGAGCTGGCAGGCTCCCCAGAGGCACACACATACACACACTAGCTCTCGGGCTGTCTCTCCAAAATCTGACCTTTTTCAGTCCAAACCTCCAAAGACCTTATTGGCTGTCAAATCTGTCTTAAACAGTTCTCAGAGGCTGATTGGCTTGTATTTTGGTGCCTAGAATTTGTCCCAGTTAATCCCCCATAAGTCTCTGGCAAATCTCCAGAAGCCCCTTTTGTCAATCCAGGCTTCCGATTGGTGACAAATCACTAAAAATGGTCGCTGCAGACAGTTCTTTCAAGCAACACAGTTCACTTTCCCACATATAATGCTCTGGTGCAGCCAGGCTTAACTTTATTTTAGTTTAGTTTCCCCACTGGGCTGTAGCCCCAACAGTCTCCTTTTTAACACGTCTACTTTGGTTTAGATAAACAGTCCAAACAGCTCCTGTAATACACTATCCCCAACAAACACACCACAGCTCATGAATATTAATAAGGGCATCCCTTGCCCTAACCTTTGCCCCTGACATTTGCCTGGTGCCCTGAAGGCAGCGCTTATGGGGGCTGCTGCTTTATTTTTAATTTTAAGCACATTCCTCCCCTTTTCCTGTGTCCCCAGTACCTATTTAACTTAGCCAAGGCACCAGGAACTAGAGGAGATGCACCAGAATTCCCCGACTGCAACGGTGGTCATAGTGTGCAAAGCACCTCCTCGACTATTTGGGCAGCGGGTGTGCGACATGCCAGCTGCTCGCAGATAGCTTCTGCGAGTCCTGTAGGGCTCAAGCACTGAGAGGGAAATGGCAAGTGCTGTGAAGGACAGGCAGATGCTGGGAGACAGCAGCAAGAGGCACCCGGAGGCACGACAGGTAAGTCCCCCAAATGGGGCAGGGAGGGCATTACACTCTCCCCTGCCTTGGAAAGCTTGGCATCTGCGCCAAGTCGTAAAACATAGTATTGATTACTAATAACTTTCTTGATATACTTTGCTAATACTCTATTACAATATATAACTGTACATATACTATACTATCATTTTAGTTCTTGTTAGTATTAGATGACATTTTGACTTCACTACATATACTTGAACAACTTAACATTTCTTCACACTTTAGACTGTTACATTTTCAATAATGTTACATCCACCACATCATGTTAAACATTTCACCTTATACTCCTGTCTAAACCTGTGTGCCCCCTTTTATACTGGGTGGAAGTCTTAATGTGGAGGCTAGAAGCAGAAGTGACCATTAATCTGGGCAAGGAATTGGTTACAATTACTGGTGACCCCCTTTAATAACCTGAATTCGGGCACAGTACAAACGCCATAACAACCTGAAATCGAGTTATTACGGCGTTTGCTAAACTTTTTTTCACCGCTAGTGTCCATTGTCTGTCATTCAAGAATGTCAAGCCACTTCATTGGCTCCACTCTGCTTGTGGGCGGGCCGAGCAGTATTGAAAAAATGGCGGCTCGGTTTTCCGTTTACCTAGGAGCCGCTTTTGTTTATTTCAGTCTCCCTATTCATTTTTATCATCATCTGGTTGATCCTGCCTTTCAAGCACAAAATAAATATCTGGTTGATCCCGCCGTGCCCCCGAATCGGCAGACAGGCCGACTCCAACTGAAATCCAGGAGGGACCCTACCTAGCATGAGCCGTAGCCAACACCTAACAGAAAAAAAAAAGAAATGTAAGCAGAGCGGGAGAAAGGGAAAGTGTAAGTATATGTGTGTGTGTGTGTGTGTGTGTGAGTGAGAGAGAGACAGTGTCTGTGAGGTAGTGTATGTGTGACAATGTGTGTGTGTGTGTGTGTGTGTGTGTGAGAGAGACAGTGTGAGTGACTGTACATAGGGAACACACTGAGCAAACTCTGCACCAGTAATTATAAAAAATAAAAAAATAGGCAAATGTGTGTTTTATGGATTTTTTTTCATTAACCCTCGGTGTGTGATGACCTCATAAACCTCTCGAGCTTCGCTCTGGAGGTTTATGGGTCATCACACACCTCGGGTGCGTAAAATAAATCCATAACACACAGTTGCCTATCTATTATTCTCTATGTGACATACACTCCTTTGTGGACAACATTCATAGGGAGATTGACTGATGTTTCTAAAGTATCATACATAAGCTTGATTCTTGGCTTTACAGACCTTTCTGAGCGACGTGGTGCACTCAGCACAGGAACTGACATTTCTATGTCAGCATTTGGGTTAGCTACTCTCTATCCATTGTCATGCAATAAAACAGCTTCGGTAGTCATGGGATCCATTGCACTTGTTTGTTGGTTGTTACTAGCTTCAGACACACTGGCTTGAGTACTATTGTCACTCTTTGGTTCTGTAACTTGAACAGTGCTATTTCCTTTGGACTCTTCAAGCTCATTCTCATCAAGGAGAGGTATGTCTGTAAAGTTAGAGTCATTCAAAACATTGCTGGTGTTTCCAGGAGTAGCTACCTTTTGAGATTTAAACAGTTCTCTTATTCCACTTAACCCATGCTCACTTTCAGGAGTAGTCACTGATCCACTACTTTCCTCCTCTGATTCAGGCATACTGACTTCAGATAATTCCACTATGCAAAGGGAGCCTGCCATGTCTGAAGCTATACTCTGTATGTCACTTTTGGATGGCTCAGGAATGACTGACATGGCGAAGTTACCAGATAATTCTGCACTTTCAGAGTCATCTCCTTTGTTAACAGCAGGGATTCCTTGGAACAACTGTGACAGCTCAAAAGAAGGGTAATACTCATAACCAATTCACTGTCAGCAGAGTCTGAGCTAGTTTCTTCATTAACAACTGAACCAATAGTTGAAGGCTTAGGCTGTTGAGGAACAGGGGATTGACTTAATTGCTGCTTTTTGACACATAATTGCTAGTAGGCCCATCTGGCTTATCATTTCAGGGAGCTAGGCCCACTGTAACTTGGCTGATTGGTAGCAAGTGGTTACGGTGCATTGTCTTTACTGCGGCAGGATTCCCTTCTGGCCTGATCTTGTAGACTGGCAGATCATTCAGTTTACTAATCACTACATAAAAGGTGTTGTTCCAATGGCCAGCTATTTTGTGCTTTCCTTGCAGGCCCAAGTTCCTTACAAGCACTCTATCTCCTGGCTATGACTCCTGCGCTTTCACTTTTCGATCTTACTGGGTTTTGTTCACAAGATTTCTTTTAGCAGCCATGGACTGGGCCAACTGATAAGCATGATGTAACTGATCTTTGAACTTTTCTACATATTGGAGGTAGCTGTCAGCTTTTCTTCCATTCAGTGAGACTCCAAAGCATATATCCATGGGCAATCTAGCTTCTCTGCCAAACATTAACTTATAAGGTGAGAACCCAGTGTCACAACCCCACTCAGCAGGTCAGCCCTCTGCTCCCAAAGTGCCAACCTCTGAGCGTAGTATTGTGAACAGTTAACAGAACAAGGTAACCCTCTTGTCTATTTTGTGGGTTCGAGTCACCTTTTATCCCAAGTTCTGGAGGGATTCAAACTGATAACCTCTTGTTAGCATACCCAATTGTCAGGCTCAGATAATTCTGTCTTAGGGGGGCCAGATACTGTATGTTTGCCTATGGGCACCTAACCAGGTATTACAAAATGAACCCTTAGAATGCTATGCAAGACCTAGAGAACTCTTTCCTGTTTCCCAGTTTGGTACCACAATAAGCTCATGCACAGTGTCAACTCTAACCATCTAAGCTTCACTTATAAAAAAAGAAGTTTCAAGGCACACAAGGAAGTTTCTGTTTTCAAAATATATATCTTTACTTTAAAATAGGTAAAAATAGGAAAACAGTACATACAAAACAAGATATCCCAACACATACAATCTTAAAAACAAAACAGGTTTAAAAGTGCAAATTCCTACAACCCATATACTAAGACTGGTCTTATCTAATGTATCCTTACTTTCTTAATCTTTCAGTGCTTTGATGTTCTCCTTTCTCAGTCAGTAAATGAATGTCTCTCTCTGTGACTCTAAGGTCTGCTCAGTATACTTAAAAGCAGTCTTGAGCTGGCCTTCTCTTGGAGGTCACCTAACTCCGCCTTGGTGTATTAAAATTTATATTTCATAACACAGGATGTCCTAATAAGATATTTAAAAAAAATAGGTGACATCAGTGAATCTCCTCTCTTCATGTGACTTCCCCAAACCAGTCTGTGATCTGCCTCACACAGACATCAAATTCTCTTTGATGTAATTAACTGGCTTCCTCTGATGATACCCCAAACAAATGCATATTGGACTTCCCAGTTTAGTCTGGGACCTGCTTCACACAGACATCAAAGTCTCTTTGATGTAATTAACTGGCTTCCTTGGAAGACACCCCAAACACATGCATATGCCCCTTTCTTCATGACACCTAGTGCAAATCAAAGGATTTCTTAGTTCCTGGCTTCAAAGCAAACTGACAAGCTAATTGCATCCCAGATATCTGTAGTTCAACCTACGTCCTGTCCTTTGAACTTATACCTGGGGTTGATGTATCATTTCAGCAAGACAGTAGTGTCTCCTGACAGACACTCCCCTACATATTTTATATTGCAGAAAAAATATCGTAGTGTAAAGAGAACCAGCTGTCCACGTGCCACACCCAGCAGCATCATTACGTGTACAGTTATAAGCATGTACCAATGCACTCACTTGCTGACTCCACTTAAGTTTATCTTTGGGATGGAGAGTGCCCAGCATATCTAACAGAGTGTGGTTAAAGCGTTCAGGCTGTGGGTCACCTTGTGGGTGGCACGGGGTAGTTCTAGACTTTTTCACTCCCCGCAAAGATAGCATCTCTTTGATCAAACTGCTCTCGAAGTCTCTCCCTTGGTCGGAGTGAATGTGCTGGGGGGTGCCATAGTGTAGAAAGAACTTTTGTATGAGCACCTTTACTACTGTGGATGCTTTTTGGTCCTTAGTAAGATAGGCCTCAATGTAGCGTGTGAAGTGGTCGGTTACTACCAGGATATTGCTTATGTTTTTTGAGTCAGGCTCCAAGCACAAAAAGTCTATGCAGACAAGTTCCATTGGTGCACTAGTTGAAATGTTTACTAGTGGGGCAGCTTTGCAAGGAAGAGCTTTTCTCTGTAAGCATCTGCTGCAAGTCTTAATGTACTGCTCCACATCTGCTGTTTGTTTTGGCCAGTAAAAATGAGCTTTTGCCAGCTCTATAGTACTTTCACTACCTAAATGCCCCATTTGATCATGTAAGGCCTTTAGCACTATTTGCTTGAACTTGCTAGGAAGGACCAGTTGTGCTCGTATAACTTTACCCTGTCCCACTTTGACTTCTCTGTATAGTAGGTTATCTTTTACTTTAAGCCTGGGCCACTCATGATGTAGCAAGACAGTTCTTTGGTCATCAGATCTCATTTTGGATACATTTGTCCTTTGCTTATGGCTTTCAATGCAGACCCAATCATGGGATCATCATACAGTTCTCTCATAACATCCACTTTGGTGAGCTGCAGCAAAGTGCTGAGGTCCAGAGCTGCAAAATTACAGTAGGCAGGGGGAATAAAAGTGTCAGGGGGGGTCCCAGGCAGTCAACTAAGCAGTTCACTGTATTAGAAGAAGGCTGTTCCCCATGATCAAACTTTAGACAAATAGCCAGGACTGATTGTTCAGACATCTTTACCCACTCAGGTTCAGCTGCTGGTCTCTGAGATAAACCATCTGCAATGGTGTGGATCATCCCAGGACGGTATTCAACTGAGTAGTTATAAGTGGATAGCACTGAGAGCCATCTGTGGCCTGTGGCGTCCAATTTGGCTGATGTCTGAATGTAAGTGAAGGGGTTGTTATCGGCCTTTACCAGGATTTTTGCCCTATACAAATACTCATGAAACTGGTCGACTACATAGAAACATAGAATTTGACGGCAGATAAGGACCGCTTGGCCCACCCAGTCTGCCCATTTCCCTACCTGATGGATAAGCTGCAGATCCTAGTTAACCAGCAGCCTACTTCTTCCTGCCCCCACCCCCTAGAATTGCCTTATGACTGTCCCATGCATGCTTGAATTCCACCACTGTTTTTGACTCCACAACCTCCTCCGGAAGGCCGTTCCATGCCATCCCTCTCTGTGAAAAAATACTTCCTTAAATTACCTCTGAGCCACCCCCCTCTATCTTCAAATTGTGCCCCCTTGTTCTTGCACACCTCTTTTGAAAGATGCTACCCTCTTGGACTTTGTTGATTCCCTTGAGGTACTTGAAAGTCTCTATCATGTCCCCCCTCTCCCTCCTTTCCTCGAGGCTATACATATTAAGCTCCTTAAGTCTCTCTTCATATGTCTTCCGGTGCAGACCCTGCACCATTTTAGTTGCCCTCCTCTGGACAGCTTCCACAGCCCACTTTAGAGCCAGGAACTCAAGCTTGTGCATGGGGTAATTTTTCTCTGAAGGTGTTAGGCTCCTTCTTGCAAAGGCCACCGGGTGCAATCCCTCCTCATATTCTTGGTAGAGCACAGCTCCAAGGCTGCTCAGGCTGGCATCAGTATGTAATACGTAAGGCTTGGCAGGATCAGCATAGGCCATGACCAGGGCATGAGTGAGCAGATGGATGATGTCATAAAAAGCTGTGTCACATTCTGGGGTCCATCTACTACCAAATGATTCGGTTGCCTTAAAGTAAACTTTGTCTTTCTCCTTGACAGTGTTGTTCCTATACTTGTGGTTGGTAGGAGGGTAACCTTGGGTTAAGTTTAACAAAAGCCTGATCACTTTGGTATAGTCTTTAACAAAACACCTGTAATAGCTGCAGAATCCTAGGAATCTTTGGAGTTCTTAAAGGTTAGTGGGCCTCGGCCAGGAGGTGAGTGTTTCAACCGTACTGTGGTCGGTTTGTATGCCCTCTGAAGACACAATGTGCCCCACGTACTTTACTGATTGCTGGAAAAATTGGCAATTAATCAATAGACAGCATGAGACCGTATTCTTCCAGATGATTAAGGACTTTGAACAGGCGAACCTCATGTTCTTCCATGGTCTTACCAAGAACTATTATATCATCTAAGTAGACCAGACATTCAAGGAGGTTCATAGCACCTACAGCTCACTCCATTAGCATCTGAAAGGTGGCCGGCACTCTGGCTATCCCCTGGGGCATATGTAAAAATTCATAGAAGCCCAATGGACAGATAAAGGCTGTTTTTTCCCTGTTCTCTGAGGCCAACTGAATTTGGTAGTATCCACTCCGAAGATCTAACATGGAAAATCACTTGCTTCCATTCAGATAATCTAGGGCATTTTGAATATGGGGCAAAGTGTATTAATCCTGGATGGTTCTTCGGTTCAGCATTCTGTATTCAACGCACATTCTCACAGCACCATTTTCTTTCTGGACCACCACAATCGGGGATGCATACAGACTGCGTGACTCATGTATGATGCATGCAGCAAGCATTTCCTGGAGATGACGTCTGATATTGTTGATGTCTGCCGGAGCCAGTCGTCGAGATCTTTCCCTGAACTAGGGCATGAACATTTAAGGCTTTTCCAGGCATAAATCACAGCTTTTCCTGACAACTGAGCCAGGAAGCTAAACATATGCGCTTTTGTACCAATTAACACAAGGATGCCATGGTGCAATCCAGAAGAAGGGCATATTAGAGCCAGAGTCTCCACAGGGTCTCCCACACCGGCCACAGATGAGGGAAATGAAAGCCATACTTTCAAGTAACCAAGGTAGGGGTAGGACGTTTCACTTAACCCCATACATGCAGTCCATCAAGAGGCTGAATGAGATGGTTGGCAAGGTGCTTGTCGTATCAATCTTTGAAAATTATTGTGACCTGAGACCTGCTGTCCAAGATGGCATGAGCTGGAATTTTGTTCAAATTTACTGTAGTGTCCATAGATGAGCCTACCAAGTCTGACCAGTTTAGAGAGGAATCATTAGGGACTTGAACTGCTGACCTTACAATATATGCATTCTGACATGACTGAGCAGGATTTCCCCGGGCACCTCCTGGCCACTAATACCTTTGTGCAATGAACCGATCTCTTACCTTAATGGGATCATCCCTGGACCAGACTCCTAATTCATGTTACCATCTCTACCACATTTATAGCAGAATAGAGCTTCCTGGGACCACTTTGGCTATGGGGTTACTTCTCGGTTGTCCTGAAAGTCCGGATTACTAGGTGGGGGAGAGTGAACATTAGCAGCTTGAACAAGGGCACTCGAGGCAGTAAATGCTGGTTGAGCAGTGGTATTGTGGCCCCTCAATTCTGTCACCAAAGCAGACAATTGGCTTAGCTGCGTCTCTAAGCTGCTAACTGTAAGGGGGGGTGGGGGAACAGACATCCACTCCCACCACTGTCGCTCTGCTCCCAGCATTCTGGGCTTCACCATTGGTAGTACTTGACTGCAACTTCAGTTTTCCATTCTCAGATTTCTTTAAGGACTTCCTGAAGTTTACTATCATACATCTCACCCCGTCTGGAATTGGGACAACATTAGCCACTGTCATATGGGGTCTCCCGAGTCCTCCTCCTCGGCCTTCCAAACTTCCTTCACCAGCACATGGTGGGGGGAGGGTTAGCTCTTCGATCATGCAACCGCAGTTTAAAGAGGACCCAGCTGGAATGTTTGGCAGACTTGAGCATGTGGTCCAGTCTTACTTGGTCTAGTTCACTAGGGGACACACCTCCCTTACATAAAATTCTCTGCAACAACTTTTCTGACTGGGCTAGATAGGCTGACAAAGGCTCATCTGGTTGCTGTCTAACAGCCTTGAATTTCCACATTAACTCCTCGGCAGAACTGGTGCTCCCAAACACAAACTCTAGGGCAGTTAAGTGCTCTTGTGCACTAGCATTTGAGTTAGTGGCCCCCAATGATCTGATAATGGCCAGGGCAGGCCCCCTCAGGCTTTCTCCTAAACGTTTTCTTTTCTCCACTTCAGAGCACTGCCGGTCCTGCACTAGAGTAGTAGCAGAGTCCATCCAGGTCTCCAGGCCATCTTCCCAAGGGGGCGTGGGAAGGATGCCTGAGAACATTCGTAGTTTGCGATACGAATCCTGGCTGTCAGTGTGCACATAGATAGGGGAAAGAGCTGGTACAGGCCCTGGGGTCAGCATGGGGATGGGTGAAGACTCTGGAGAGGGAGTACCCTGGGAGGAGTCAAAAACCTTTTTCAAGTCCCCTATGGTTTGACCCCCGGTCTGTAATAGTAGTGACAATTTATCCTTTAACCCTTCAGCTTTGGGGGATTCCTCAGCCCTAGCTGTGGCACTGAACATATGTACAACTCTCCATACCATTTTTGGTTCATCTATCACAATTTCGTGAGGTACCCGGGTGAGGTCTATGGGAAGGCTACATTCTGCCATGGCCATTAACATTTGATTAGCCCTATCCATACAGCAAGCCTTCACCTCAGTTTTACCAAGACATTTTATGTTGCCCAAAGCCCCCTCAATGGTGGCCTTACTAGTACCCCTAGGAATGTCTAACAGCATCAGAGCCTTATGAGAGTTTACCTCATTTACTTCATACCAGTTAAATAGGTACTATACAGACATATTAATTTCAACAGTTCTAACTCTTAGTTCAGACATCTGTTCCATTTTGGTTGCAGTGTTCATATTTAAAATTCTGCCTGGCAGTTTAGCCTCCAGCCACTAGGGAGCGCAAATCAAAGTGGTGCCTCAAAGATGTAACCCCAGGGTGACACTATCCCAAGGGATACCACCCCTGCTTGCACAGTAGCCTGCAGGTTGAGGGGCCTGGGCTCTCAAAATGGATGGCTCCACCCAGAAGACAGGGTTGTTGCCAACGTGACCGCCCTGGGTACAGCCCTCTGAGACACTGATACCCCCCTCCTTACCCTTAGTGGCCTGACTAAGCTTGCAGCCACCTCAAACCAACACACTTTTGCAACACACTGTGAATCCCTCCTTGTAACCACATACCACCAGGGCTGGATTGGCTGGAATGACCTTGGAGACCCCCTGTAAAACAAGGTCTGTAACAGTAAACAGCAATATCACAGTACTTTCAATACAGAGGTACACCACAACCATTTGGATGCAAAAAGATTTAGATCTGATTTATTAGTTGGATGTGAACAAGGGAAGGGCAGTAATCTAGTGGTTGATTTTAGATCTGATTGATTCAGGTTATAAGGCATGCACTCAAAGGTCCCTGTAATAAAGTCACACACACTCTGGGTACCCAGTTGTTGATGCAGGCTAGCCTGAAGCGTTGCCCGGGGTAGGCCGGCGTTGCAGCTGGTTGGGGCCCTGTGATGGAAGGAAACATACATGCACTATAACCCACAATTTGTAATCCAGAGCCGGATGGCTCAGTCCAAAAAAACAATCAGCAACCCACACTTTAATCAGATGGCATACTTTAAATTGGATGCTTGGTTGCAGGGAGCTACCCTAACTGATTACTCACTCTACCCCAGATCAGGTGGCTGCAGATGGAGGTGAAGTCCTTTGTGGTCTCCAGGCTGGCAGAACAATGTGAGCAGGCCGAGAAAACATGCAAAACGAAACGTTTTCAAACTAATCGGCCATGCAGCACTTATAACGACTCATACACATATATATGTAGCACCTATCTTGTCCTTCCAGATGGAATGCAGGCTGATCTTCTTGCTCAGGAATTTGAAATCAGATGACCAACTACCCAGGCTGGATAGCTAGGGACCTGCGGACTAATGGCTGAAACACAGTTTAGGGCCGGGGGCCTGACCTCTGAGAGCTGGCAGGCTCCCCAGAGGCACACATACACTACCTCTTGGTCTGTCTCTCCAGAATCTGACCGTTTTTCGGCCAGAACGCCCTTTTATATGGGGCAGAGTTCCAAAGACCTAATTGGCTGTCAAATCTGTCTTAAACAGTTCCCAGAGGCTGATTGGCTTGTATTTTGGCACCTAGAATTTGTCCCAGTCAATCCTCCATAAGTCTCTGGCAAATCCCCAGAAGCCCCTTTTGTCAATCCAGGCTTCCAATTGGTGACAAAGCACTAAAAATGGTGACTGCAGACAGTTCTTTCAAGCATCACAGTTCACTGTCCCACATATAATGCTCTGGTGCAGCCAGGCTTAACTTTATTTTAGTTTAGTTTCCTCACTGGGCTGTAGCCCCAACCGTCTCCTTTTTAACAAGTCTACTTTGGTTTAGATAAACAGTCCAAACAGAGAGTCGCAGCTCCTGTAATACACTATCCCCAACAAACACACCACAGCTCATGAATATTAATGAGGGCATTCCTTGCCCTAACCTTTGCCCTCACACATTTGCCTTTTTGGTGCCCTGAAGGCAGCGCTTATGGCGACTGGCGATTTATTTAATTTTAAGCACATCCCCACCCCCTTTCCTGTGTCCCCGGTGCCTATTTAACTTAGCCAAGGCACTGGGAACTAGAGGAGGTGCCCCAGAATTCCCCGACCGCAACAGCAGTCATAGTGTGCAAAGCACCTCCACAACTGTGTGAGCAGTGGCTGTGCGACATGCCGGCTGCTCGCAAATAGCTTCTGCGAGCCCCGTAGGGCTCAAGCACTGAGAGGGAAATGGCAAGCACAGTGAAAGACGGGCAGATGCTGGGAGAGAGTGGGAGGCACCTGGAGGCACGACAGGTAAGCCCCCCAAATGGGAGGCGGGCATTACACTAGGATTTCTGATAAATGTACAGAAGTATAAAATGGAGCCAATATGGCTTCTGGACTTC
The DNA here is from genome assembly GCA_016271365.2 of Neoceratodus forsteri. Classification (NCBI taxonomy): domain Eukaryota; kingdom Metazoa; phylum Chordata; order Ceratodontiformes; family Ceratodontidae; genus Neoceratodus; species Neoceratodus forsteri. The sequence goes on along the minus strand of CM057454.1, from coordinate 159,493,552 downwards.
ACTGACACAGAACTGGACACCTGCCAGGGAAGAGCATTTCTTCCACAGGACAGAGTGCACAGCATCTTGCAGTTAGCTGGGTCATTTCAGTTGAACAGAACAAGAACTCCAAGAGAATTTTTGCTGCTACCGGGCCACATGGCAGCTTCCACAGCAGTGGTCCCAGGATCCAGGTTTCAGATGAGGGACATACAGTTTCACTTAAGGGCTCATTGGTCCCAAAGAAAAGATTGCCTGGCCAAACTGGTACCAGTATCAGACACACTCCTGTAGGCCCAGCAGTAGTGGCTGGACTGAGAAAACCTCAGGGAAGGGATTCCCTTCCAAAAGGAACATCCCTCACTGGTACTCACCACAAATGCCTCTCTGCTGGAGTGGGGAGCACACATTCTGGACCTAACTGGCACCTTCCCTGTATCTCTTTTTGCTACGTCCATAAACACCTTTCTAACACTGTCTCTACTTCTATTTTTCATACCCCTCAACTCCACTAGTACTGGACACCCCCTCATTTACCAGCATCGCCACTCTATGTTGGGATATATCCCTTGGTGTACCCTACCACCATCCAAAACACACTACTGTGCTCCCATGCTTGCCTCCCTCAATAATAACCAAGATAATCTCCTCCCCATCCCCGAGTACCCCCTTCGCCTTCAATTACTCATGCCCTGCAGTAACACACCTGCTAAAAATCCATCAGAAGTAGACGGCATTCGGCTCACAAGCTCCTTGCTCACTATCTTGCTAGGATTGCACTTCTCCTCCTGCTCCTAGCTGGGAACATACACCCAAACCCTGGTCTGCCCACCTCAGCATACAAATGACACAAGAAACAAGGCTCCATCAATCTAGCGACTCTTAACATCTGCAGCTTGCCAGCTAAGCTTGATGCACTCCAAGTCTGAGTGTAACAACATAGGCTGGACTTTATAGCCCGTAACGAAACTTGGCTTTCTCTTAAGGTCCCAGACAATGCTGTATCCATTCCAGGCTATGCCCTGTTCTGACTCAACAGAATTGTCAAGAGAGGGGGTGGCTGCGCCATTTATTAAAGGGAACTCTTAAAAGGCTAGTCATCCCATTACCTCCCTCTGCAAACAACTCTCAAATCCTAGCAGTTAAAATAATCCTGGGCCAGCAGGGAAAATCCCTCACAGTTGCATCAGTATACATCCCCCCACGTGAACATGTTACAGGCTTCCAAATGATCACAGACTTCATGGACGACAGCACCTCACATGGCGAGACAATTGTAATTGGTGACCTAAATGTTAGCTGGCTAGCTCCAGAAGCTGACCCATATAAGGATGCCATTGCTGCCCTAGATATTGCTCAAATGGTCACCTCTCCCACTAGCGTTAATTATAAGTCTGGTAGAAGCTCCCTACTTGACGTGATCCTCACCTCTCATCCCAGCAGAATCACTAACATGGACGTTCTCCCAGATGCCCTCAGTGATCACTCCTCAGTTATTTGCCACTGGTCAAACAAGGCACCTAAACTCTTTCTCCTATAAAAGAATCTTAAAAGGAAAGCTTCCACAGTTCCTTGCTGCCCTGTCAATGGTTGACTGGACACCCCTTGACTCCTTGAGCAGTGTCGACCAAGCACTTGACTTCTTCATTGCCCAGTTTAACAAAGTTTGTAACAGTTTTACCCCCTACGTAAATGCAAAACTCAATCTACCACTAATCACTGTTTCAACTCCGAACTCATTTCCATGATGTGAAACCGAGATAACCTCTGGCACCGAGCCATGGACTCAGGGAAACCACACGATATGCAGCTCTATAAAGTGGCTAGGAACCAGTGCACAACAGCTAAAGTATACGCAGAACCAAGCAAGTCTTCTACTACCAGGAACTTACTAACTCCTGGAGAAATAGCAAACCCTTCTGGGAGAACATCAAGAGCCTCATGGATAAACCAAGGAAATCCTCCCCCAATATGATTGAAGTTAACAGCTACACTTTGCAGGACCCCAAAGAAATAGTGGACTCCTTTAACCTCGTATCCACTGATCTTAGCAGTGTCCTTCCTTCCCAACTTCTTTGACAACTCTGCCCAGCACTGCCTCAATAATAAAATCAATCTCCACAGTAATACCCCCCATTCTATTTTAAGAGAGTATCCATGTCTGAAACTAAAAGATATCTTAACAACGTGCTAAGAAAAGCCAGTTTCAGCAGCGAAACCCTTGACCTCAAACTCCTCTCTCTCTCTCTCTCTCCCTTGACATTGTCCTACAACCTCTCACTAAACTTCTGAATCTTTCACTCTCTTATAATCAATTCCCCCAGCTCTGGAAATCAGCAGTGGTCACACCTGTTCATAAAAGTGGTGATAGGTCTCTTCTCTCTAACTACCACCCTATCTCTATCCTCCCACCACTCTCCAAGGTGTTGGAATGAATTGTAGCTGACCAGTTGTCTGAACACCTCATTTGCCTCATGAGGCATGATGCGCCCCCCCCCCGATTTGTTGTGTGCTGAGGGGGTGCCCAGTCCCCCTTGGCACATGCACACTCCCCCCAAGCACACTGTATCTCCTACGGGTTGCTCAAGCCCCATCAGCTCCAGTGTCCCCCAAAAAACAAACTTTAAGGTGCCACACTGAGAGCCCACCCCAGCATGGCAAAAGTCCCATGTTGTCATGTGCTCCCTCCACGCACTGTATGGCCAATGGTGGTTGCCCAATCCCCTGTTGGCTCCACTGCCCTCCCAAACAAACTTCCAGGTGCCACACTGGTAGCCTACCCCAGCGTGGCAAATGTCTGGTGTCGTCTTTAAAAAAAAAAAACTGTAACAAAAGAAAATGGTCCCTCATTGACTCTTTTGCTCCCTCACCCAACCCGTGCCCACCCTCTGTGCACCCCACCTACGAACACCCCCCTTACCCCATACTTACCTCCGGAGGCTGGCGTGATGATCTTCAGTGGATCGGGAAAATGTCTGCACTCTTCAAAGCCGACCGCAAACTGAAGAAATGCTGGTAAGTTGTATAATGGCATAAATAGGTTTTTTTCAACTTTGGTTCATTATCTCGGTCATTTTTTTGAATTTTTGCACCAAATTTTCAACATGGGGTTCTTGGGACCCTATCTCATGAATTCAGTCACTGTCATCTGGTTATTCGGTCCTGAAAGGTGATTATGTGGTCACTGTGCAGAATCACCTTTTGGGACTAAGTAACAAAATAACAGTGCCACTGTTCATGAGGTGGGCTCTCAAAAAGCCTATGTTGCAAATTTGGTGAAAAAATTCCCCAAAATGACTGTTTTACGAGCGTGCATTGTGCAGTTTCCATGCACACTCACAAATTCATGAATTTGTAATATTTTCACTCCAGATTTCCAACATTGGCATTTTTCACACCTCCTTATAGTACAGCTGTCATTTCTCACATCCTGGCTGAAATGTGTTTTCGCACTTCCAGCGCAGAATAGCACAGTCGCTGTGGGAAATCAGTGTTCGGGACAGAGTAAGAAAATCACAGTGACACTGTTCATGAGACGAGATCCTAAAATGCCTATGTTGAAAATTTGGTGACAAAAGTCCATAAAATGTCTGTATTATGAGTGGTTTCTATGCACCCATGTAACTTCACGAATTTGTAATATTTTCACTCCAGATTTTCAACATTGGGATTTTTCCACACATCCTTTTGAACAGTACAGCTGTCATTTTTCACATCCTGGCCAAAATGTGTTTTTGCACTTCCGGCACAGAATAGCATGGTCGCTGTGGGAAATCAGTGTTCAGGTCAGATGAAGAAAGTCATAGTAACACTGTTCATGAGCGGAGGTTCCAAAATGCCTATATTGAAAATCTGGTGCAAAAAATCCTCACAATAATTGCGTTATGGGTGTGCGTTGTGCAGTTTCTATGCACTCTCGTGACTTCACCAGTTTTTTTATATTTTCACTCCAGATTTTCAACATTACCATTTTTTTACACTTTCTTATGAACAGTATAGCTGTCATTTTTCACATTGTGCTCGAAAGTGTGTTTTCGCACCTGTGGCGCCAAATGGCGCAGTCACTGCGCAAAATCACCTTTCGGCTAACAAACTGATAGTGTCACTGTTCATACGGTGGGGTCACAAAAAGCCCATGTTGAAAACCTGGAGTAAGAATACCAAGAAATGCCCAGGGCATTAGGGTTTCCGATCATAATGCCCTACCCTGTAGGGACTGACAGGTATCAGGGGTGTGACTTGGGACTGTCGACATTAATGCGCACGCCATTCCACCCCCACCCCCACCCAGCAGCCAGTGACAGGCATCAAAGTCTACCTTGTACTCTTTGGCCCCAGAGTTCACACCATTCTCCTATACTGCACCCATTTCAGTGTATTTTCTTATGGAATGAGGTGAGTATAAAGCCCGAACACCCCAAGGCACACCTCGACACTTGTCAATGTCTGCAGGGTAGGGTGAGGTGAAATGTCATGACCGTTATGGGTGACGACCCAAAGGCACACCCCAATGCCTGTCCATCTATACAGGGTGGGGTTGAGTTGGCACCAGTTCAGTACTTCACTGCCATTTCTATACTGCATCTGTCCAACTCCTGCACTTCCACTGCTAATCCCAGCAAGCAAACATCCGGCATTGACAAATGCTTGTTTCCTAGTGCTACTGTGCTGCTAGGGAACATTTTCTAATTTTGTGGATTTTTGTATAATACTTAGTTTACATTAGGTTTTACTTTTCTCTCTGTCTTAGTTGTGTGGGGTAGGGTAGGAGTGTAAAGCAGTGCAGGCTATTTCTAGCCAAGCAGATTGGTATTTACTCACAATTGTGAGTTATTTATTTATTTACTGTTATTTCTTATTAATTTTGTTATATCTTGACATTTATTTTTCTCTGAAAAGTTTCTCCGTCCTGTTTGAGAGAGTTCCTGCAGCTGTTAGCTGTGTTATGTATATACCATTCTTCCACTTTTAATTGTGAATTGACTGTGAATGATAAAGTTTTAAACACACAGAGCTGAGCCCTTATTTTATTTGTTTGTGGTTAATTCTGTTTGCTGAGGAGTGTTAACTTGTGTTACTAAAACTGTGAAAATTAATAGTTCTATTTTTTTTGTATCTTTAAGTACTTCTACTTGATCACTTGAACTTGTCCCTTTACAGTCACACTACTTTGTTGAATTATTCCCCTGTATGTTATTGCTGTAGCTTGACTCTGCACACTGTGCGGTGTTCCTGTTTTAGTTAACTTACCTTACCCTTTCTCTGTTATAGCATTGTTTGTGTAACACCTGACGTGTGCATTATAAAACCGTATATATTAAAATAGTCATTTTCAAGAGATTTCTTGGTGATCCCTCCTATCCGGATCACTACCATATTGTGGTACTTGCCTTTGTTGTGGTTTTATATTTGTCTCTGCCTATATATATATATATATATATATATATATATATATTTTGTAGTACTAAATAATAACACATTACAGTAATTTATTTGTCCAGAGACACAGGTGATCTGTATTTAAAGTTGGCCACTTGTGCCCTTTTTCCTTGTGTGTTTCTTTAATTCCTGTTTGGGGAGAAAAAAAGTTACCTTTTTTTACTAGAATAGGCTGATGCCCACCTACCATACATGGTATTAGTTGTACTCTAAGTGCTGGTACCTGTCCTGATTGTGTTTGGACTTCTAAGGAAGCCAGTACTGTAGGTGTGTGATGTCATCATTCATGTGTGAGGTGTTATTCACACAGTTAGTAGTAATACATCCATTCTTCAAATACTCCCAGAGAAAGGCAAAGCTTTGAAGCAGCAGTCAGCAAAAATGGCTGCTGAGAAGTGACCAAGTACAGGGGGGAAACATGGCAGGGGGGGATGAGGAAGCTAAGAAGTCTGCTGAAAAAAGTACAGTTTCAGTTCCAGTTCTCCATAGCAGTGAAAGCACATGTATGCCTGCATCAGTGTCTTCTGATGTGGGCCCTGGAGATGCGGCAGGAACCAACAAAGGAGTTGGTGGCAGAAGTGGGTTAGGCATACCTGTGTCTTACTTTTTTTAAAGCTCAAACTGTTGCAGCCATGCTAGTGGGGGATGCTGACAGTGAGAAGAAGAGAGGCACTAATACCAGCACAGGAACAGTGGTCCAGGACTCCTCGGAGGGTGATAAGTCTGTTAGTATGACTGTTCATGTTCCTGCAGGAGTTGGTGATGATAGTATTCAATAAAAGTCTGATAATCCTGGAGATAAGGAATGTCAGCCCCCTGAGATAGTTGTACAGAAAGAAAAAGGTGCCGTCCTCCAAGAAGACAGTGATGGGGGGAGGAGGATGAGGAGGAAGACAAGGACATCACTGCCATTGGTGGTGATGATGATGATTGGTATGATTCCACATGGGAGCTTGAGTTAAAAAAGGTCAAGGGTGATGTAGGTCACTTACATGTACAGCTTGTGGATGAGTCTGGGACTGTCACCAAGCCTATAAGCAAACCTCCAGCAGTCAAGTAACCCCCCCTTCCCAAATGTAGTTATATTGAAGTGATGAGAGCAGCCCAAAAAACACACACTCCCACACCTGTTTCTGAATTATCCCAGTCCCAGAAGCATCTGAAGTCAAGATGTCAAAAGTCCCTAGTTTGGGACTTTTATGTGTTAGATCCTGCTGATGAGACAATAGCAATTTGCCAACTTTGTCAAGCCTTTGTTAGTCGGGGGGGGAGGAAAGCCACATAGACACTGGTGGCCAACATTCCCAATTGAAAAATAAGCACCCACTGAGATGGCAGCAACGCCAGAAGGATGCCAGAGCTGTTGGTAGCAAGTTACATGTAGTAGAGCAAGAGCAGGAGGAGGGGGGGCAGAGTGGGTCAGTGGTGGAGGAGGAGGGTGAGTAATCCTTTGTCTCTAGTAGTGGGCATAGCAGTGGTGGTGCGAGTCCCAGTCCCATGAGTTTGAAAAGTATACCACCTCACCCACAAGCAACCAAAATAACTGGTTTCATTTGGTCTACACAGCCCCAAGAGTCAAATGTTACTCCTAAAAGAAAATCATTGCTGCCAGAAACACAGCATTCTGGTCGGACAGCCTCAAAGATGCAGCCCACTCTGAAAACCATCCTTGAGCAACAGACAAAGCATCCCCCCAAATCATGCTGCTACACAAGAGTTAAATGCTGCCACTGATGAAATGCTGCCCATCGATCTGTTGCCATTCTCATTCATAGAGAATGCTGGTTTCCGCAGGTTGATGGCCCGTGCCTGTCTCAAATGGCAAGTTCCATCGCAAACCTATTTTACTAAGCATGCCATGCCAGAGCTGAACAGTAGAGTTACTGATTACATCAGACATGCACTAAAGCATAGTGCATCACACTATATCCACCTTAGCATGGATATGTGGACCAGTGGACAACCAGCTACAAGCTCGTATCTGTACTGAAAAGCACACTGGGCACAGTTGCCTGGGGTGGTACTTGATTTTGGGCCTGGCAAAATGTGTGAAGCAAAACTGTGGTGGTAGCAACACACCTGGTATTCTGCAGCATTCAACCCTGAGTATGACAAGTGTTACAGGTTCTCACATGGCTGCGAAAATGCCTAATGTTCTGCTGGACGAGATTGATGGGTGGCTACACTCACAGTCACTCATAGTAGGATTCAACACAAGTGATAATGGCTCCAATGTAGAGAAGTGCATTAGCGATGGTGTTTTTTTCAGAGTGCCCTGCCTGGCACACTGCCTTAATGTTGTTGTTCAACAGTTTCTCAACCATACGGACATTACGGAAATGGTTACTGTTTCTCGTCGCATCTGTGTCCACTTCACCCATCCTGCAAAGGCTAACGATCATCTACGTGAGCTACAGCACAATAACAATCTGCCTCAGCACCGGATGAAGCTAGATGTTGTCACCAGGTGGAACTCCACACTGTACATGATTGACCGGCTGTATGAACAGTATAAGGCTGTGTCAGAATACCTGCTGCTGCACACCACCTGTGACAGTACTGGAGTGTCCATCACTCTAACGGAGCAGTGGCGCCAAATTGATGGGCTAATATGCATTCCCCATCCATTCAAGCATGCTACAGAGGCAGTGAGTGGGAACATTTCTTCTATAATTCAGTCCATACCCCTCATACGTGTGTTGAGGCAGACGCTAGTGAATGTGCAACACCAGACAGAGGCAAGTGAGGATCATGGCAGCTGTGATCTAATGGATCACATGATCCATGTGCTGGACACAAATACCCATGTATTTGGCATTTTATAGTCAGATGACTTTTTAATTGCCATCATGCTGGATCCATGCTACAAATGTGGCCTGCCCTCTATAATTGAAGGAGGTCATCAGTGAGTACAACAGTTGACAGAGAACCTCATTGGAAAGGTACATGCTGCACAAATGAAAAATGCACATAGTGCATCAAAAATTGGTGTTGCTACCACTACCAGTGGCTCATAGGCAACCCAATTAGAGAAAATGGGCAAGACACAGCAGAAAACAGCAAGCAATCCCATTTGGGATATTATCTTTCAGGTGGGAGTGGAAACATAGAATTTGACAGCAGATAAGGACTGCTTGGCCCACCCAGTCAACCCATTTACCTACCTGATGGATAAGCTGCAGACTCTAGTTAATCAACAGCTTACTTCCTCCTACCCCCCACTAGAATTGCCTTATGTCTGTCCCATGCATTCTTGAATTGGAATTGGAAGATATGGAAGAAAAGGAGGAGGAGACAGATGAGGCAGATTGACTCTGAGCAGCAGAACGAATGGTGGAGGCCTCCATAGGGGACCCAAAGCACCTTGCCATTACTGACGAGCCACTGCTGTACTGGAGCAGTAAAATGAATGACTGGCCAGCACTAACATCAGTTGCTGTGAAATACCTGAGCCTCCCACCATCCAGTGTCACTGTGGAACAAGTGTTTAGTGCAGCTGGGGCAATTGTGAGTGACCATAGGACCAATTTGTCACCCAAGAAATGTGTCTATGCTAACATTCATCAAATGAATGAAAGGCACATTCCACACAACACAGTGATGTCAGTGGTGTTGCCACAGGAACTGTGTCTCGGTGACGAGGATGATGATGATCCCTCAACTAAGGCATCCACCACCGCCGGCAGCAAGGTGGATGAGGCAGCAATGTTGAGAGCATTCTCACCTGATGAGAACTCCAGTCTTGAAGACTGAGCGGTGCTTTTTGGATGATGGGGAATTGGAAGTTGAAAAAGGCTGAGTTTACTCCAAGGCCCCCCCAACAACTTTCACCTCAATATGGTGGCTGGGGTGTGTATGTTATACCTTATTGTTAACTATGTACCATTGGACTGGTTATGGTAATGTGTTATGTGCTGCAGTGTGTATAAGTTTCATTAGATCACCCTTTGCCATAACCCGTTGATTGGTCACTCACCTCACCACCAGTCTCCAAGCCTATATAAAGCAGCAGCAATGTAATTACCATAACCATAAAGATTTTTCAGTTGCATGATTACAGTTATAAGGTTCTTCTTCCAAAAATATCTTACTTTTCATGTTGACTATCAACCCCATATTAAAGCAAGATATGTTTTCTGGATGTCCTTAAAAGTGCCCATGCTGGCAAATTCCACACTGCACCACCGCCCCCTCTCGACACCTGACCTGACACACCCATGCACTCCATGTGACTGAAAAAAAATGTTTCTGCCATTTAGTATTGGTGACATGTACAAGAACCCTAGCTCCTAGTACAAGTAGCATATGAATGTAACATGCTAATTCAACAGTTAACACCACAAGTTGAACACATTTTAAGAAATAGTGAATGGTGGCCATCTTTAATGATGCGAGTCATTAATTACAAAAGTAATCATGAAGAGGCTTAACAACCTACAACATCAAAGTCCCTCCAAAAGGTTACTTATGCTACAGTACCAGGTTAAGGTACACCAAAACTGCAATGGTTCCTGGGGGGGGGAGGGTCTTGCTGTCCTCACTTTGGATTCAAAATGTTCATGATTACTGCAGCTATGCAACCTCCATTGATTAGACAAGACATTAACCCCTGCCCCTCACCTAATTATTTAGTAAACACCTCACCAACCATCTCAACCATCTGTATTCACATATAGTTCCTCCCTGTACATGAGTGGCAGTGGTGAATACTCATTAATGATAATGGTATGGACATCAGTCCAGTGGCCAACATCGCAGTTCAAGCAACACCCTGTCTTCCATAGACACAACACAGCTCCTGCAGGGCCTGGATGGATGTAGTCATCAAGATACGATGAAACCTCAACAGAGGAAAATGACCTAAGCAAGACCAATGATAAGAAAAAATGATGTATACTCATCAATCTGCATACCTGGCTTTAGCAAACAAATTGGAAGAAGAAGCAGAGAAAAAAATGTATACTTACCATACCCCGTGATGTCATTAAACTGCGGACCTTCCCCACAGGAACATGCTGTGTGGTGCACATGATTACAGACCAAGGTCCATGATGAAGCACAGTAGCACTAGCAGGCATTCCCCTTCCCCTATCAGCACTGTGTACCTTGAAATAAGAAAGGACTACTGTGTGACTGGACTTCTCTGCTGGGACTAAAGAAGCAGAACTCTTGTACTTGGAACTTTAATTTAGGTTAAAAAAACTAACAAACAAAACAAAAAAAGCGTGTGTTTGTCTGAGTTAACTGAACTGAATGGCTATCTGAACAGTTATCTAGGTGTAAATCTCAGGTGATTGAAAGGACTTGATAGCTGTGAGGTTTAAATTTAGAAAGATCTAGTAAGTAGGGGAGTGAGCTTAGCTAGAAGAGCTACATTTAAAGACTGCCTTAGAAAGATTTTGCTAGTAGCTTGGCAGAAGACACCAGGAGAAAGGACTGCTGTGTGACTGGACTTTTCTGCTGGGACTAAAGAAGTAGAACTCTTGTACTTGGAACTTTAATTTAGGGTAAAAAAAACTAACAAACAAAACAAAAAAAAGTGTGTGTTTGTCTGAGTTAACTGAACTGAATGACTATCTGAACAGTTATCTAGGTGTAAATCTCAGGTGATTGAAAGGACTTGATAGCTGTGAGGTTTAAATTACTTGTAGAAAGATCTAGTAAGTAGGGGAGGCTTAGCTAGAAGGAAGCTACATTTAAAGACTGCCTTAGAAAGATTTTGCTAGCAGCTTGGCAGAAGACACCAGGAGAAAGGACTGCTGTGTGACTGGACTTCTCTACTGGGACTAAAGAAGTAGAACTCTTGTATTTGGAACTTTAATTTAGGGTAAAAAAACTAGTAAACAAAACAAAAAAGTGTGTGTTTGTCTGAGTTAACTGAACTGAATGGTTATCTGAACAGTTATCTAGGTGTAAATCTCAGGTGATTGAAAGGACCTGATAGCTGTGAGGTTTAAATTACTTGTAGAAAGATCTAGTAAGTAGGAGGAGTGGCTTAGCTAGAAGGAAGCTACATTTAAAGACTGCCTTAGAAAGATTTTGCTAGTAGCTTGGCAGAAGACACCAGGAGAAAGGACTACTGTGTGACTGGACTTCTCTGCTGGGATTACAGAAGTAGAACTCCTGTACTTGGAACTTTAATTTAGGGTAAAAAAAAACTAATAAACAAAACAAAAAAAGTGTGTGTTTGTCTGAGTTAACTGAACTGAATGGCTATCTGAACAGCTATCTAGGAGTAAATCTCACGTGATTGAAAGGACTTGATAGCTATGAGGTTTAAATTACTTGTAGAAAGATCTAGTAAGTAGGGGGAGTGGCTTAGCTAGAAGGAAGCTACATTTAAAGACTGTCTTAGAAAGATTTTGCTAGTAGCTTGGCAGAAGACACCAGGAGAAAGGACTACTGTGTGACTGGACTTCTCTGCTGGGACTAAAGAAGTAGAAATCTTGTACTTGGAACTTTAATTTAGGGTAAGAAAAACTAGCAAACAAAACAAAAAAAGTGTGTGTTTGTCTGAGTTAACTGAACTGAATGGCTATCTGAACAGTTATCTAGGTGTAAATCTCAGGTGATTGAAAGGACTTGATAGCTGTGAGGTTTAAATTACTTGTAGAAAGATCTAGTAAGTAGGAGGAGTGGCTTAGCTAGAAGGAAGCTACATTTAAAGACTGCCTTAGAAAGATTTTGCTAGTAGCTTGGCAGAAGACACCAGGAGAAAGGACTACTGTGTGACTGGACTTCTCTACTGGGACTATATTGCCCTCCTTCCTTCCCCTCCACCCTCCCACCCAAAGCTAGTTCTACTTTTATAGGCACAGCATTTGACTGACAGCAGGAACTTCCTGTTTGGGAGCAGGAAGTGAGTGATCACAGAGCCACCAAAGACCCACCATCCTAGAAAGGCAAGAGTAGCTCTCCTGCCCCCTCTAGCTGTTGGAGGTCTGCCTCTGAGCAAGTAAAGGGTCTACTGAGAAATATAGGATATTCTTGTCTCAGAACAGGACAATTAGGAGCTTAAAGGGCACACTGGCAGAAAGTAAGGAGAGAGAGAAAAAAAACAGAGGAAAGAGTAAGAATTGCAAACAGTTAAGGGGCCAGAAATAAGACATGATGGGAGTGGTGCAGTGCAGTGGCTGTGGAGCAGCAGTCTTCTGGGAGACGTTCTGGAAGATGCGGTGTTGTCCCATCTGCAGGCACCTCTCTGGGCTGAGGGAGGAGGTTGCTCCTCTCCAGGCTGAGTTGGCCAGGACTTGTGGGACCTCCTCTTCCATCCAGGGACCACCAGTGCCACTGCCGTTGCCTCAGAGGTTGCCAAGAAAGAGGAGCGGTTGGACCACAGTGGGCTCAGGGAGGGTGAGGATGGTGGAACAGAGGTGCATCCCTCCAGTTGTACCTCTCCACAATTCCTATGCCATTCTGGCAAAGCGTGGTTCCTCTATGGAGGCACCCACAGTGGAGACCAAGGAGGATGTTGGGAACCTCCACAAAGAAGACCCACAGGAGGGTGGCAGGGAACCCAGCAGGGGAAGGAAACAACTTCTGGTGGGGGACTCCATTGTTAGGAAGGTAGAACTGGGGGAGGAAGGGGAGAGTGAGGTAAGGTGCCTGCCTGGCGCCATGGCTTGGAGGGACAGGGAGCGAATCCTCAGGATTGCCAGAGCAGCTGCACAGGGGAGGGAGCTGGATGTCATTGTCCACCTAGGGACAAATGACCTGGCTAAGAAAGGGATTAGAGAAGTGCAGGAAGAGTTTGTGGAATTGGGAGGGTCTTAGACAAGTAGCATGCACGTAACCTTCTCGGAGGTGCTACCCATCTATGGCGTGGAGAGGCTAGGTGTTTCACACATGGGATTCAATCAGTGGTTAAAAACTGGTGTGGAGCTCAGGGATTTGGCTTCATTGGGGACTGGGGTCCACCTGGAGTGATGCAAGCCTATACTGGCATGATGGGCTGCATCTGTCCAGGAGGGAACCAGGATCCTAGGATAGGTTTAAATGCTTCATTGGCAAGCATTTAAACTAGCCAGGGGAGGCACTGGAAAGAAGAGGAAATCCTAGCCCCCAAAAATCATGGTGGTAAGTGCGTAAACACCAATATAGAGGTGTCGATAGGAGAAGGGCAGGAGTAAATGGAGAAAGTGACAAAGGCAAGAAGGACAGGGATGGGGCAAAAAGGAGTAAGGCCATCAGGAAATGGAGGGTAATGAGTACCAATGCCCACAGTCTGGGCAACAAGCTCCCTGAGCTGGTGGCCTTGATGGAAGAGGGATGCTTGGATATCGTAGCAGTTACAGAAACATGGTACACAGAGAACCATGACTGGGATATTAACATACCAGGGTACATAACCTACAGGAGAGACAGGCAGGGGAGAAGAGGGGGAGGAGTAGCTCTCTATGTAAAGGAAGGGATAAAGCAACTTAACAAAAGAGTAATCAGGGAGGAGAGGAGGCGCTGTGGGTCACCTTGGAGACTGGAAATAGCACCACAATCCGCACAGGGGTTGTGTACAGACCCCCATGTCAGGGGGAGGGAATGGACAAGGATATGATAGAAGGCATTCTTAGAATGGCAGAGAAAGGGGAGATACTGTTGATGGGAGACCTGAATATGCCAGATGTTAACTGGAGCACATTTGCTGCAGCCACGTCCAAGAGCAGGGCCATTCTTGATGCCCTACAGGTGTCAGGCCTCAGACAGCTAGTTTTGGAACCCACTCATGAGTGAGCAATCTTAGACCTTGTACTCTCAAACGGGGGCAGTGAGAGGATCTAAGATCCAGAAGTGGGTTGCCATCTGGGAACAAGTGACCATCAAACAGTGTGGTTTATGTTAAACTCAGCTACAGAGTCAAGCCATACAATAGTGAGGGTACTGGACTTCAGGAGGGCTGACTTTGGCAAGATGGGAGAGTGCCTTAGAAAAGCACTAGCAAACAGGCTAGAAGGAGGTGTGGAGCAACAATGGGGAATCATCAAAACTGCCATCACAGAGGCAACAAGCCTTTGTGTGAAGCAAATAAACAAATCAAATTAAAGAAAAAGCCACTATGGTTCTCAAAAGAGGTGGCTGTGAAAGTCAGGAAGAAAAAGATAGCATTCCGGAAGTATAAGGAAACACAGAAGGAGCAGGACAGAGAGCTGTACCAGTTAAGGCAGAAGGAAGCAGGGAGGGAAGTCAGAATAGCAAAGACCCAAACTGAGGAAAAGATAGCCAACTCAGTTAAAAGGGGGGAAAAAACCTTTTATAGGTACATCAGCGCGCGTAGAAAGACAAAGGGAGGGATAGTGAGGCTGAATAGAATGAACGGTGAGTGGCCAGAGGGGGACAGTGAAAAAGCAGGGATACTGAACGAATATTTCTGCTCAGTATTCACAAAAGAGGAGGGGGAAGTGCCTAATCCAATTAACAGAAGCACTCTTGATAGGGGGGTCGATCCCAGTCCTTTCACAGAAGAAAGGGTTCTGCAAGAACTCCTAAAACTGAAGGTGGACAAAGCAATGGGGCCTGATGGAATTCACCCCAGAATTCTAAAAGAATTAAGGGGGAACTAGTGAAACCACTGGCTACTCTTTTTAATAAATCATGGGAGGATGGTGTGGTACCCGAGGACTGGAGGAAGGCGGATGTGATTCCCCTTCACAAAAGTGGGACCAAGACAGAGGCAGGAAACTACAGACCTGTCAGTCTGACCTCTGTGGTAGGGAAAGTGATGGAATCACTTCTGAAGGAAAGAACAGTTGAGTACCTAGAGGCCAGTGGGGCACAGGACCCAAGGCAGCATGGGTTCACAGCGGGAAGGTCATGTCAGACGAATCTAATAGATTTCTTTGACTGGGTGACCAAAGTAGTAGACCAGGGAGGGGCTGTGGACATGGCCTACCTAGACTTTAGCAAGGCATTTGACAGTCCCACACAAAAGATTAATTGTCAAATTAACCAGCATGGGAGTGGGTCCCAGGGTGGTAGCCTGGGTAAAACATTGGCTGGACAACAGGACACAGAAGGTAATTGTAAATGGAGTCCACTCTGAAGAAAGAGGGGTTACTAGTGGGTACCTCAGGTTCAGTATTGGGTCCAGTCCTTTTAATGTCTTCATAAGTGACATTGCAGAGGGACTGGAAGGAAAAGTATGCCCTTTGCAGATGACACAAAGATCTGCAACAGGGTTGATACACAAGGAGGCGTGGAAAGGATGAGAAGGGACTTGGCAAGGCTGGAGGAATGGTCAGAAGTATGGCAGCTAGGATTCAATGCAAAGAAGTGCAAAATAATGCACCTGGGAAACAAGAACCCAGGGGAAGAATACACAATGGGGAGGTAGTAACAACAACAAAAAAGGAAAGGGACCTGGGGTAATCATATCAGATGACCTTAAGGTTAGCAAGCAATGTGAGAAGGAGTAGGGAGGGCTGGGGTATACTGGAATGCATAGGAGAGGCATCATCAGCAGAAAATAGAAGTTGTTACCCTCTGTACAGACAGTTGGTGAGACCCCATCTGGAGTACTGTGTCCAGTTCTGGAGACCCCATCTCCGCAAGGACATAGACAGGATAGAGGCAGTCCAGAGAAGGGCAACTAAAATGGTGCAGGGTCTGCAAGAGAAGCTGTATGAGGAGAGACTAAAGGAGCTTAATATGTATACCCTTGAGGAAAGAAGGGAGAGGGGGGACATGATAGAAACTTTTAAGTACCTCAGTGAAATCAACAAAGTCCAAGAGGGTAGCATCTTTCAGAAAAAGAGACGTGCAAGAACAAGGGACACAATTTAAAGACAGAGGGGGCGATTCAGGGGCAATGTGAGGAAGTATTATTTCAAAGAGAGGGTAGTGGATGCATGGAACAGCCTTCCTGAGGAGGATGTGGGGTCTAAAACTGTGGGAGAATTCAAGAATACATGGGACAGACATAAGGCCATTCTTGTGGGGGGTAGGAAGAAATAGGCTGTTGGTTAACTAGGATCTGCAGCCTATCCTGTAGGTAGGGAAATGGGCAAACTAGATGGGCCAAGCGGTTCTTATCTGCCATCAAAGTCTATGTTTCTATGTCTATGTTTCTAAAACAATAAGAACAGATTTTTAGGATTGTTAAAAAGTCCCCCCAGCACCCGTCCACCAACTCCCCCCACCACCACAAGAAGACCATAAAAAATGAAGAAATACTTACTTCAGGGTTAAGGACTGTGAAAGTGGAACCATCACACAATTAAATAAATCCCCCAGATCTAGTTGAGCACCTGGCAGCAGCAGTGAAAGCAGGACAGAATGAGACTTAACTTTGCCGGAATTCCTGATGTTGACAAAAGCAAAAAATAGCACAATTACTATCAAGCTCAGACAACCAGATGGCAGTAACAGACATACCACACTACTATGAAAATTCCAATACTTACAGTCTTCGTTAGGAAATTGGGAAATGCAGTGCATTCAAGGATCCATAGATCTCCCTCCAGGCCTGGCTTGATAATGATGTCATCCACAGCACACTGAAAAATAATATAAGAGCAGTACAAGCATATTAGAACTCAAGATGCCATAACACTAATCCACCAACACCCTTACCTTGCACAGGAAAAAAAATGAAGACAGATACTTACGTGTTCAGCAGCAGCAGCAGCAGTATGGACTGTGTGAAGATAATCCACCATAAACCATCCAGAACAGTAGTTCTTATGGCAGCTTGGTTAGTAGTAGTCAGAGACAGCAGCAGGCAGCAAGCTACAGTGCCCCAAAATGTCATTCTCTCCCCACCGCCAGGCAAGCTACTACCACAGAGACAGTCAGTCAACACAGCTAGACAATCAGTACAGCAGCATAGGGATAGGGAAATGATCATTGTAAATTTCTATCTCAATCAATTGAAACAGCAGCAGCAGGAGGAGGAAAGAACTGCAAGTAGCAGCAGTATTTTGCAGGAGGAATTCATTTTCTCTGGTCCCTGAGGTGGTGGCACACCATAACACATCAGGACTGATTCCACATTTCAGTCTCAATTTGATGTAACATTTTTTGGGAAACATTTCTGGACTTGTAGGCCAATTTGGCACCAGCAGCAGTGAGTTTCAGGCAGAAATATTTGGCAAACAAGCCCTAAAACAGCTATTTAATGTCTGGCTGGTGGGGGCACCATAAAACATCATGACTGAGACCAGATTTCTGTCTGAATTTAACGTACCATTTTTTAGGAAATATTTCTGGGCATGTACTGCCTGTGCTACACTCGCAGAAACAAGATGTGGCCTAAAAACAATTGTAAACAGTGGACCAAAGACCATCGTTTGGTCCATGTGGTGGTTTGGGCACCATAAAACATCATGGCTGAGACCAGATTTCTGTCTGAATTTAATGTACCATTTTTAGGAAACATTTCTGGACATTTACTGCCTGTGCTGCACTCGCAGAAGCAAGAAGTGGCCTAAAAGCAATTGTAAACATTGGCCAAAACAGCATTCTAATGTCTGGGTGCTGGTGGTGGTGGTGGGGGGGACACCATAAAACATCTTGGCTGAGACCAGATTTCTATCTGACTTTAATGTGACTTTTTGGGAAGCATTTCATTACCTGAGAGCCCTGTTTTACATGAGCAGAGCGAAGATTCACTCTCACATAGCTTTGGAAATTATGTTTGTTCATAGTAAAGCTGTTATACTTGACATTTGTGGATAGGATAGAAGGAGCAAGGAGGAAACATATAAAGAAAAATGGAGTAAGATAAAAGAAGAAAGGTACACAGTTTATGGACATGGTACTACTACAACAGGGGGATGGGGAGGCGGGAACCGGAGACATGCATGGTCAGGAGGACAACGTTATTCATATTCATATCTGAGAGGGGATGGGAAAGGGAGGGAGTATAAACAACTGGAAAAGATGAAATAAGCAAGAGGATATAGATCGGAAGACAAAGAGGACAGAAAATATTTTTTGTTTGTTTTAAATGGTTTTTTTTTTGTATGGTTTTTCTTTTTTAAGGAAGGCGGTGCAGAAGAAGAAGAATGACAAAGAAAGGAGAAGAAAAAGAAAACAACACTGGCCCACCACCACCACAGCCACAGGCCATTCATTGGGCACTGCCACCTGTGCCATCACCACCACACAGCTCCAACAGGAGGTCCAAGACCTTCTTCTGGTCTGCCATTATTTTTTGGAAGTCCATCCTGACCTCCTGGCAGAGCTGATCAATGTCCCAATGTACACTTTGGACCTCTGTGCGCACAGCCTAGAGGTCTGCTCTGGTGACCAGCACCTGACTTGAAGGGGCTGCAGGTTGCTCAGGGCAGGGGCGGCACTGCCGGGTCCTCCGCCATGCATTGCTGCTGGGGGTGAGGGATTCTTCTGTCTCTTCCGGCTCCGGGTGTGTCCTGCTGCTAGACCTCCTTCTCCCCTGGTATGGTGCTCCTGAGCCTCAGTGCTGCCTCCTGCTGTCTTTCACTGTTTTGAGAGCCACTCTACAGCATGGTGGTGCTGCAGGTGGCTCCTTTAACCAAAAGTCCCAAAGTAGGAGTCTGGTTCCCCCTTTTTACATTTTTTCCACAAAGGCTCCAAAAAACCACACTTACATCATTTGCCTTTGTGGTAAAAATTGTCCAAACTGATGATGATCTTTGGTGGTGGTGGGGGCCCTCTCCCTCTCTACATCATCATGTTGCTGGGAGCTGGCAGCTGCAGAAGCCATATGATCCTCCTGGGGGGCAATGGGCTCTGAGCCTGACTGCTGCTGCTGTTGGGTGGCTGTGGCAGGGTCTACATCCTGCTGCTGGGAGGGGAAGCTGCTCCTGCTGACAGTGCTGCAGACTGGGGGGTGGGGGAACCTGCTGCTGGTTCGGGGCCAATGACCAGCACCTGCTGCTGCTGGGGGGCAGAGGCTGGGACCAACTGCTCCTGCTGCTGTGGCACCCGTTAAAGTGGACACATCATCCTCCCCTTCCACTATGTCCAGCTTCAGAGTCAGACCCACTCCCTTGTATCATTATTTTTTTTTTTTTTTTAAGTTTTATTAAACTTCTAAAGAGAAAATGAAAAAATGGGGCGTGAAACACACAAAAGCAGGGGGAACTGACCTGAATAAATAGAAAAATAACCATCCATAGAAAGAATTCACTTGTTATCTGTGTGTGTCCTCTGGTTCTTGCACATCAAACATAATGTAGGGCAGCATCATATGGGGGGGGAGAGTTTTCACCAAAGAAATTCTCTCTTCTGTGTTCTATCACTTCTCTGAGTAAAAAATAATAAGGAGGATTTATTGAATATGCAAACACATTTAAAAAGTTGTATTAATGTGTAAATTTAGGGCTTAATTTTACCTTTCTATTCACTGCCCCAAATTAATACTTCTTTGGTAATAAATCTCTTTCTCCTTAAAAAACAAAACACAGATGTAAACAGATTTACAATGTCTCCAGTATACTTTCTTTATTTGAACTCAAAAGAGAAAATGCTTATTGTTAAGTTTGCCTTATCTCAGAACGATTGTTACTTTTCAGGCCTTCATATAGGATCATATATCTAAATGGTTCCAGTTCAAATCTCAAAACTGTCCTGTTTAATGTCAGCATTCTGTCTATATGAAAGAAAAGGATTAATTCAAACTTGGGGTTCCAAATCCAAAAACTCTGTCTCACTAAATAATATAAACATTACTGGAGTAAATTATTTCTCAGTTACCTCATTCTACGATGTTGCTTATGTTTTGAATTTCTGCAGTAGTTAGAATGTGCTTAAAAATCCCGAAGTACCCGCGGTTCAGCCGCCATGTGAGAGGATGCCACAACTGTGTCTGAAACAAACACACCTTCTTGCTAAAGGAGAAGGGGCCAGGCCGCCAGGTAAGCATGCCAAAGCGTGCTGACATCACAGACAGTGACGAACCTCAGGCGGCCCAGTTCCTAAAAGGAAAACCGCCGTAAGAGAGAAATCTCTCTTAAACAGGTGGCCCCCTTCTACATTTTAAGCCAACAATGGGTCCAAAATAACGGCAAATATCAAGAAGCAGAAAAAAATGGGAGAAGAGGGAAATTGATGAAAATTTCCTCAGCATTAAGCACAAGATTACCTTAGCAGAATGCCTCCTTGAATGGTTACAACCATAGAAAGACATGGATAGGAAGGGATAGTGGGGAATTTATATATAAAATAAAATAAATATTACAAGGAGAGAGCGACATGAGAACTGTATTTAAAAGCAAAGTATAACCTGATGGGTCTAAATTTACCAGAAGAAAATACAAAGGGTTTATACAAGAAAACAATTATTTTCTATTTTAAAGTTATATTACATATATGTCATAAATGTTTCCAAAATTGTAATACAAGCAATGTGCCATATTTTATGAAAAACGATCCAAATAAACATCCAAACTGGATTAGTGTGAAAGGTCTTTCAGTCAAAGCAGTCCATATGAGATTTTCATTGAGTCCATATCTTTCTTGTGAGTCCTTAGGGTAAATATCCACCAGGCTTCTCTTTTCAAAAGAAGAGATGCTCTGTCTCCTCCTCTCTGTGGTTGTAGTATTCTCTCAAGCCAAAATAATTTTAGAGATGATGCTTGATGATGTGCTTCTAGAAAGTGTCTTACCAAAGGGGATCTTTCAACTCCCCTTCTAATGCAGCTTTTATGTTCTATGATTTTTCGTTTCAACGATCTGGTGGTCTCACCTATATAATATAGAGAACAGGAACATAAAATGCAGTAAATGACGTAGTCAGAATTAGATGTTATCAGGCTCCTGATGTCATATGTTTTGTCATTCCATGTGCTTTTAATATTTTTGGTTCTGATACCACTATTACAGTGTGTGCAGTTTCCACATGTAAAAAAACTTTTATGTCTCTACTTAACCAAGTTGTGAGTAATGGTGTTTTTTCCAGTGTTGTGTTTTAACCGATTTGTTTCTCAATGTAGTAGTTTTTTTAGCTGTAATAATGTTTTTTTATGAATAATTTGAGCACTACTTTCTGTTGCTTGTAGAATATTCCAATTTCTCATAAGCACATTCTTTATCTTTCCAAAATTATCTGAAAATTGAGTTACCATAGTAATAACTTCAAAATTTCTTATATCCTGAGGAACTGATTGTAGAAATTCCTTTCTGTCTTTTGGTGCGCATTTGTATTCCATTGTTTCTAAAATGCCTGTTCTATAACCTCTCATTTTAAATTGTTGTGTCAATTCTTTCAAAGTCATTTCATATCGTGTTGTTCCTCTGTTTCTTTTAATTCTTAGCATCTGTCCATAAGGGATGCTATTTTTAAGGTTTCGTGGATGAAAACTCTGTGAATGTAATATGGTGTTTCTTGATATTTCCTTTTGATATAGATTAGTTTTCCATTCTCTTTCACTATCATTAGATCTAAATAAGGAATTTGTTGCTTATCAAATGAGAGCATGAACGATAACTTTTCTGTCGCTGTTTCCAAATAATTTTGAAAAGAAAACAAATCAGTTGTACTGCCCTTCCAAACAAAAAGTATATCGTCAATGAATCTCTTATATAGGACCAGATTGGATTTATAGACCTTTCACACTAATCCAGTTTGGATGTTTATTTGGATCATTTTTCATGAAATATGGCACATTGATTGTATTACAATATTGGAAACATTTATGACATATATGTAATATAACTTTAAAGTAGAACATTTTTTTTTCTTGTATAAACCCTTTGTATTTTATTCTGGTAAATTTAGACCCATCAGGGTATACTTTGCTTTTAAATACAGTTCTCATGTTGCTCTCTCTCCCTGTAATATTTATTTTACTTTATATATAAATCCGCGCCCCCCCACTATCGAATTCACACTGCACTTCTTCCTACTGACTGCAATGTTTAATACTGTATTGTAATACCTGTTTTTGGTATTGTTGTCTTACAATGTCCCTGTGTTCTGTTCACTTTATATTAACTCTTCACTACTATTTGCCTGATGAAATCTGATGCTTGTAAGATCCCTGTTGTGCTAATTCTATGTAATGTAATCCTCCACTTGTATTTGCCTGATGTTCATGTATGTACCTTGTAATCTCCCGGGTCGCACCTGAAAATAGGCACTTGGCTGTCTAGTGTGCTTACCCAGTTAACAAAAGTAAGTAAATAAATAAATAAATAAATATCCATGTCTTTCTATGGTTGTAAGCATTCGAGCAGGCATTCTGCTAAGGTAATCTTGTGCTTAATGCCGAGGGAATTTTCATCAGTTTCCCTCTTCTCCCATTTTGTCTGCTTCTCAATATTTGCCCTGTTATTTTGGACCCATTGTTGGCTTAAAATTTAGAAGGGGGGCAACCTGTTTAAGAGAGATTTCTGTCTTATGGTGGTTTTCCTTTTAGGAACCGGGCCACCTGGGTTACGTCACAGTCTGTGACGTCAGCATGCTTTGGCATGCTCACCTGGCAGCCTGGACCCTTCTTCTCCTTTAACAAGAAGATGTGTTTGTTTCAGACACAGTTGTGGCGTCCTCTCGCATGGCGGCCGAACCACGGGTACTTCGGAATTTTTAAGCAGCACATTCTAACTACTGCAGAGATTCAAAACATAAGTGATATTGTAGAATGAGGTAACTGAAAAACAAATAATTTATTCCAGTAATGTTTATATTGTTTAGTGAGACAGAGTTTTTGGATTTGGAACCCCAAGTTTGAATTAATCCTTTTCTTTCATATAGACAGAATGCTGACATTTAACAGGACAGTTTTGAGATTTAAACTGGAACCATTTAGATAAATGATCCTATATGAAGGCCTGAAAAGTAACAATTATTCTGAGATAAGGTAAACTTAACAATAAGAATTTTCTCTTTTGAGTTCAAAAAAAGAAAGTATACTGGAGACGTTGTAAATCTGATTACATATGTGTTTTGTTTTTTAAGGAGAAAGAGATTACCAAAAGAAGTATTAATTTGGGGCAGTAAATAGAAAGGTAAAATTTAGCCCTAAATCTACACATTAATACAACTATTTAAATGCGTTTGCTTATTCTATAAATCCTCCTTATTATTTTTTTACTCAGAGAAGTGATAGAACACAGAAGAGAGAATTTCTTTGGTGAAAACTCTCCCCCCCATATGATTGTTTGATGAGCAATAATCCGAGGACACACAGATAGCAAGTGAATTCTTTCTATGGATGGTTATTTTTGTATTTATTCAGGTCAGTTCCCCCTGCTTTTGTGGAATTTTTTAAAATAATTTTTTGAAAATTTTTTTGAAAGTTTACTTTTGTGATATAGATTTGTAAATATTTGAATATCTGTTTTTTGCAGATTCTCTTGTTACTTACACTTTGAATTCATTATAATATAAAAGACTTTCCTGTCTGATGAAGGAACATAATAGTTCTGAAACGTTACAATATGGAAATTTACTTTAAAGCCGTTTTGAAATGAAAGAAAAGAAGACACAATATAATGATATATAAGACACAAATAATTGAATCAAGAGAAGATTGAATTAATTAATGAAAGAAATATTTTAAATATTCCTTTGGGGTTGAGTTGAAATAGTTTTTGAATTGGGCTTTAAAATCCATCATTTCTTCTCCCCCATTACCTGAGAACTAAGAATGAGTTTCCTTTTTCCACCAATAAAATAAAAGAGAGCCTTGGGAGACACTTTTTTGGATTCTCTCTGTGAGAAACTCACACACAGACATACACACCCACACTCACACAAGGTAAAGAGAGAGAATAAAACACAAGAGAAAGATAAACTTTTGTTAAATAAAGAAATAGGGGATGAACAGAAGTTCAACACACACACACACACACACACACACACACACACACACACACACACAACACAAACTCTCACCCACAATTCACCAAATTATGTTTTTTTAGTCTCTGTCTCTCTCAGTCTATTCTACTGTCTCTAAACTCTCTATCCTACAAACTGCAGGAAAAGGATGTAGATTCAGTGGCTTCCTGTCTGAGTACAGGCACACATGTGACCTGTAGTCTGCTTCAGAGAGCAAGTCATGTGACCTGCCTTTCTTCCTAATTTCACCTTAATTAAATGCTAAGGCAAAATTTACCAGCAGAAGTGAAATTTAGAGGTAAAATTTTGCTGCACAATATAGGGAAAATGTCGCCTCACCATACAGGCAAAATTCCACCCTAAGGTCGTAATTTCGCAAAATGTTCCACAGGGCGAAACTGGTGATTTTGCCAGAATTTTGCTGGTGAAATTAAATTTTGGTGCATCCCTATTTGGCACAGCAGTGCTATAGAATCTGTTTCACAAATAGGCAAGGTGAATTTTATTCTTAGGGCACCCAATCCCTGAGGCTCTGGCACCTAATAAAAACATAAGGAATAAAACAGCAATTAAGATTAAAACATTGCAGATATAAGTAAAATTCAAATTTCTGTTTTACTGTCATCTATAATAATTAAAACAGTAGTATGGGTCTGGCCCAGTAGCGCAGAGGGCTGAGGTGCTGGTGCCTTGCCTCACACCATGCCGGCAATCCAGTTTCAGGAATGGACTTGGGGTGCCAGGGGTCGGCAGGGAGAGGAGAGGACTGAGCATCCTGAGGACTGCTCTTCTTTTCTGGGGTGGGCTAGAGAATCTGCATCACTCTGTAGTGGCCCCTGGTGGATACTGGGAGTACTACAGATGTGGCGCAATGCTTGAGGAAGCCAAGAAAAACTAAGAAAAATGGTGTCCTGATTGACTTGATGATGGTTGTCTGGACCTTCACATCCACAAAGCCCTCAGACCATTGGGGCCAACCTCAGCAGCACCCAGGACCAAGAAAAGGTAAGCCAGGAAGGCACTTTCTCCCTGGAAGGGGAGAACCCATCCGACAAAGGGATACATAATGTTACCCTGGGCTGGCTGCAATATGAGGCTGGGAGTGATGCTGGGAGGTTTATAGGGGATGCAGGGGGGGGGTTCCTTGACAGAGCCTGAAGAAGTGGCCGGTCAGGCACAGGGGAGATAAACAAATAATGCAAAAAACCCCAAAAAACAGTAGGATGTAAAATCATTCTGTAAAAGCCAGGCTAAAGAGATGGGTGTCACAGCGTGTGGAAATAAACTTCAGATGAGGCAAATTTACAGGTTTACAACACACCATGGTGTGATATTTATTTTTCAAAAGTTACAAAAATAATAAATGAAAACAAACAAATTCCAAAGAAAATCACTACTTAGCATCAGTAGTTTCTCACAAAATACAGTCCTGGATCTTAGAGCTCCTAAGACCCTTCTCATCTGCATTCAACAGCTTATCTGCCTCTCTCTTCCCTCAGGGCTGAGCCCCAGTGGACTGAAGGGAAGTGAACTCAGAGCAAAGGCTTTTATATCTTTTGGTGGGGTCACCTGAATGAGCCCTTACATGTCTGGACATGTTGTTTCAAAACCAAAGGGGGTTTTGTGTCAGGGGACTTCCTGGTTCAGTTAAAGGTACAGTGTATATATCCACAGATATTGACTCTCTGTATCTCTGATCCACAGTGACTAAGCACTTTTATACATAGAACCTTATACAGTAACAGGTTTCTAGTGTGAATTTATGAAAATACCTTAATGATTTCTTATAACTGTACTAATAATGGAATTATTGTTTTATATGGCTTCTAATCATTTTTCTTTAAAAAGATTTTATTAACTGTATTCATTCCTGCAATTTAAAATAGCCTTCATGCTTTTTTGTATACAAAATGCACTTATGCACTTTTCACAACACCTCTCCGGGTGTTTGGCATCATTCCAGGGACTGGATGGATGGAAATGGAAAAAGAATGAAAAGAGAGAACTAGTAGGGATAGTAAAGAGCTATACTAGGTGGCCAACCTAGGGTGGGAAGGGAAGAAGAAAAGCGTTAACTGTTGCTGGGAAATAAGGAGACAGAAAAGTGGTCCATCAGTCACAGCTGAGGGTGTAGCCTAACTCCGCCCTTCTCAAAACTATACTGTTTTTTCAAGAACACCCTCTTGGTCATAAATATTCTACCAAAACAGTAGACTGGGGGTTGGTTGAAACTTTTACCCTGTATGAGAGCTTCACCTCAGGGTCCCTTAATTCAGCTATTTTTAGTATTGCCCACCATACTCAGTTGCTGCAATACGACAATACTTTCACAACATTACCCTGGGGCTGTCATACAGTTCAGCACAGTACCTATCCATGCTCTCAGAGGATTTCAGTCTGTAGTGACTGTCTAACCCCTATTTCACTCTAGTTACTACAACTCAGACATTTCATATGTAATATCAGGCACCCATCAATAGGCATTGTTTTAGCACCCATCACTTAACATCATTTCAGAATCCATCACTTGGCATTGTTTCAAAATCCTGTGAAACAACTATCGTACCTTCATCAATACATTAAAAAAAGGAAGCAATATACAGCAGTTTTATGCTGACTTTGAGCTTCTTTTATACCCATCACTTGGCACAGTTTCAGCCCTGTGCACTCACTATCGTACCCTTCATAATTACATTAAAAAAAGGAAGTAAGACACAGCAGTTTTATGCTGACTTTGAGCTTCCTCCATACCCATCACTTGGCATCATTTTAGCACTGTGCACCCACTTTGTACCTTCATCAGTACATTAAAAAAGAAGAAGTAATACACAGCAGTTTTATGCTAACTTCAAGCTTCCTCCATACCCATCACTTGACTTCATTTCAGCCCTGTGCAGTAGAACCCCGATTATCTGAATGACATGGGGGACATCAATTCCATTCGGATAATCAGGGTTTGGGATAAACAGAAGCCACGATTCTTTAACCTTACTCAAACACTGCACTGACATGATGTTATAAATACAAGTCAAAATCTTTAATAAATACAGTTCATAAAGTGCAAATGAATTAAAAATGAATGGCTATGAAATGCTAAAGAACTTTGTTATCACATTCTGCTTTTTAGTTTGATTTAACTGCTCTACTGTTTGCATTCTAAGTTTGCACAGCAGCAGTATATATAGATAGTCAGTGTTCAGCTGGCTCTCCAGCCACAAGATGCACTGATTGAATGCATCTACAGCCTCTGAGGTTGTTGGTACCTGCATAGTCCCGTTATCTCCCACAGCATTGTCCTCCTGTTCTTCAGCTGTGGCTTCCATCACCTTGGGAGAGTTTTGTGCAATGTCCTCATCTGTCAGTTGTCCATAACCATCATCGTCTGTGTCACAGTTGATCCACTCCTGCACAGCCTCAGGTGAGCAGTTAGTACGCTGTGCTATAGTTAACAACTCATTTTGTGCCTCAGTTTCTTGCTGTACAACAACAGGTTCTTCTTGGGGTGCATTTAAGTTCTCAGATTTCTCCCAACAACAAACGAGTGTTTCAAAGCAGATTTCTGACCATGCTTCACCAAGGAGATAGCAGGCATCCTTAACTGTCAGTTTTTTTATCACCTCTGTCAGGGTTAGCTGGTCATTTTCGTCTGCAAGCACATTTGACAGTAGCTTCACTCGATACAGTCTTTTTAGGGTTGTTAAAATACCCTGATCCAGGGGCTGAAGTTCTGAGGCGGTGTTGGCTGGTAAAATAACGCATCCCACTCCACGTCTGCTGAAGTTAATTGTTCCAAGTCTGGGTAAGTGCCAGCATTACCAATTAGCAAAATTGCCTGGGGGGAGGGGGTTAACTGACCATAGGTAGGATTTCACAGTAGGCACAAAATCAGCACGAGACCACTGCTTCAAAATTGTTGAGTTCATCCACGCATTGCTTTGTGCAGTGTAATTGACCGGCATAGTGTCCATGTTAGTGTGTTTAAAGCAATGTGGATGAATAGATTTTCCAATGACCAGCAATTTTAAATGGTGGGTCCCGATTGCGTCGCAGAAACCTAACACTATTAGTCTATCTTTATTTTTTTTAAACCAGGAGCAAATCTCCCACTCCATGTTGCCAGTGTCTTTTCAGGTAATAATTTCCAATAGGCACCTGTTTCATCTGCATTATACATTTGTGTTGCAGTAAGTCCCTCAGATAACATGGTTTCTGATAATTTTTGTCTGAAGGGTGCAATGCTCTCATTCGAGGCAGACAGCAGCTCACCTGCCACAGACAGTTGCCGAATCCCGTGCCTTTTTTAAAATCGATTCAGCCAACCTGCGCTGGTGCTAAAGGTGTCATCTTGGCCATTAATGTTATTGTGGAAATAGATGGCTTTTTGTCTCAGTATCAGATCTGATATGGGGACACCCTTGGCACGATTCTGTACGAACCACAAATAAAGTGCTTTATCCAGTACCTCATCTTTACTCCCCTTCATACTCTTCCATTTACTGGGGCCATCAGCACAGTCCATTGTTGATGCATACTCCCGCAAGTTGTCTCTTGCTGTGCGGATATTGCAAACTGTGGCATTATCGATGTAAAATTTTTTAGCAATGGACATAATCTTCTCCCCATTCTTCAGGCACTTTTGTTCTATGTGCAGAACGCATTGTTTGCACTTTACTGACATAACACTGTCTGCATTGTCTCCCCGAATGAGCTGCTGACTGCCGGTAATGATACTGGTTTTAAACTGCGGTAATTAAGATTGATTACAGTCATTAGTCTTGATTACTGGCATTTGTACTGAATGTCTGCAGTGCTTGCTGTAATTAACTACTGATTGTGTCATTGGCAAACTTAACACATACGATTAACATAAGGAAAACAAACCATAATTCAATTACTGTACAGTACATGGTAACAAGTCAGGGGACAACAGCTGGTTTCGGTTAATCCGGAGAATCGGATAATGGATCTTTGGATAATCGAGGTTATACTGTAATACACAGCAGTTTTATGCTGACTTTGAGCTTTCTCCATACCCATCACTTGGCATCATTTTCACTCAGGGGCCCAATCATAGGTTCCACCCCATACCTAGATCCTCCATGACCCTAGGTTCCTCATTTTACATCATACAGTATAGACATTTCTTTTATGTTATACATTTCTTGTAATCATTTCATACATTTTATTTATCCATTTCCCTTTCATATATTTTCTGGCAGACAAGGAACCTTCTCATGCTGAACATCAACCAGCCAGTCCCTAACTCCCCAAACCTTTGGGGTTTCCTTATAGCCTTTATTTTTAACATACTGTCATAGGGTGTGGGACTTTCAAAGCATTAGACACAGGCAGACAATTCTAGGGTGCATAAAAAATGCCACAATAGCATTCATCATTTTACTAGATGAGAAGAGTTTTAACAGAAAAATAAAGAAGATTAGTTTTGCCACACAATGTTAGTGTGAGAGCACCATCTCACTAGGTCTTGCACCTCTCCTGGTCAGTTCTTCACTAACCACCCTATCTAAATTCTACCCCTAGTAGTAGGCTTTTATACAATCATACTAGTGACATCACTTCTGTGGGGCACTCCCACATTATGTCTTTTAACTGAAAACATATCTTTATGAGGCTCATAATCCGGCCTATACAAAACGAAAGGAGATATTTCTAAGCCTTGATTAACGAAAGGCCTAACATCAACTTCATAATCATTTTTGCCTAGCTACACATGTTTATAGAGGTGGAAAGCTTAATTTCCTCTAGCTCCGCCTCCTGGGTCTTGTTTTACATTTATTTTGCAAACTCTACGGTACTGGACAGGAAACAACAGGGGAAAGGGAATAGAACATAAGGAGGATTGCTGTTTCTGTCCTGCACTTTTATTTTTATTTGCTTCTGTGCTTTCTAAACATTTCAGTGAGTTTTGGGGGGAGGGGGGCTGCAGAAACCTCAGGGCACCCTTCCATTACAGGTGTCACTCTGTCACATTCCTCTCCACCTAAGAGGGCAACCATCCGATGGTTGTCCAATACAGGCTTACCTTCCCTAAGAGGGTATGGTGGAGCTCTGGCCCACCCTCACCGTAGAGCTCCACCTCCCTCCGTCATTGGTTCACTGCCAACCATCACCCACTCAGCCAATGGATGAGCCACATCAAGTCTGCCACCTGGTCTTTGGATCCATCACACTCCTGCAGTGCCTCGCCCAGGTCACCACCTCCAGTAGTCCACATCATATCTGGTGCCATGCACCGCTGCCTGTTTACCCCAAAAGTACCAGGGCTGGTACCACCTGACTGGAATCCCCCAGATTCACGGACTTCCAGCCAGATCCCACCACTAGCACCATATGTCATAGGGTGTGGGACTTTCAAAGCATTAAACATAGGCAGACAATTCTATGGTGCATAAAAAATGCCACAATAGCATTCATCATTTTATTGGATGAGAAAAATTTTAACAGAAAAATAAAGGTTAGTTTTGCCACACAATGATAGTGTGAGAGCACTATCTCACTAGGTCTTGCACCTCTCCTGGTGAGTGCTTCACTGACCACCCTATCTAAATTCTACCCCTAGTGGTAGGCTTTTATACAATCATACTAGTGACATAACTTCCATAGGACACTCTCACATTATGTCTTTTAACCGAAAATATATCTTTATGAGACTCGTATCCTGGCCTATACAAAATGAAAAGGGATATTTCTAAGCCTTGATTAACGAAAGGCCTAAAATCAACTTAATAATCATTTTTGCCTGGCTACACATGTTTATAGAGGTGGAAAGCTTAATTTCCCCTAGCTCCATCTCTTTGGCAGCGACCTCACTAACTGGGAGTTCCATAAATATAGGCAGCTGGAGGGCTGCCAGCCCTATAGTACAACTCTTGGGCTCCTAGCACAGCTTCACAGATAAAGAACCCTTTTTTTTATTCATGTTTTTTTTAAACACAGACAGGGGCTCTTTATTAAATGCCTTGTGAGATCCTGCCTAACTTCAGCAAGTCCCTATTCTTATCCCGAGGACTGAAATTACGGCTTTCAGTAAAACATTTCATGTGGGCCTTCCATTTTACTTTTTGCACCCCTCTGTTTTCTGTTTTCAATACCAGGCTGTTTACATGCTGGGGCTAATACAAGTTTATACAGTAGTGTGTAAAAACAGAGACATTCCTGTCCCTTTTATTGTGAACCATAACCACAGCACAGTAGAGCAGCAGCAGTCTTTCAAGTCATTCTGTAGCTGCTTCTGCTGTGGGCTTTTACAGGCTTATGTTAATGAGGAGGCTTCCCTGTCTCTTTAGACCCTACTGGGTTTTATTTTACATTTCTTTTGCAAACTCTGCAATACTGGATAGGAAACAGCAGGGGGTGCAGAACATAAGGAGGATTGCTGTTTCTGTCCTGCACTTTTATTTGTATTTGTTTCTGTGCTTCCTAAACATTTTAGTGAGTCCCGGGGGTGGGGGTCTGCAGAAACCTCAGGTCACCCTTCCATGACAGGTGTCACTCTGTCACACATACAATGGGTTTCCTATCAACCTTTATACCGTTCTGGTACTCTCAACTGACCGTACTCTGCACCAGCCTTAATGCTACATTCATTTTAAACATTACATGTTTCATACATTTCATACCATATCACAAGGGGTTCAAAACATGGGAAAGTCCATTCAACCACCATGGTGTCTTTCCTGTTGCTTGCAGTCTTCACCCCAGTATGCAAATGTTCTGAAACAGTCTTACCTGGGGACTTCATCTTATTGTCCTCTAAGTAGTAGCAGCTTGTAAAAATGGGCAACAACGGGATTTCAAAAGTGACTGGCAACAAAGACTCCATTAGCGGGGTCCTCCTCCTCTAGAACCCATGGATCCTGGTCCTCTGCCTCTGCCACAGAATCCTCTGGTCAGGAACCCTCCATCAACACCTGTCAGCAGTGCTCTGCCTCTGTCCGGAACTGGTCTATCTCCGCGTTCCATGGAACTCCAATCCAGGCAATAGCTCCTCTCTAGTTCTCCTCACCTGGGCTCTGGTATGCACACCGGTAACCCCCTTTTCCTCCTATACCTTGTCCTCCACAAGATCCTGTAGGTATGCCATCCTGCTCTTTGCCCCCATGTCTGGATACCAGGGCTGGTATCTGGGTACTGGTTTCCCCCTCATTTCTCTGGACAAGCAGTACTAACCCACTTTTTTTTTTTTCCCCCACTTTATTTCTCGCCCCCAACCCCAGAACTCTCTCGGGCCACTTCACTCACCTAACCTGCTCTACCACCTGCTGTGTTCCCTGCCTTCTTCAAGGATGTTACAATTCCTCCCCAGGACCGGGACAGCTACAGCCTGGGGAGACTGAAAGGGCAGAGGCAGGGAACCAGCATTGGGTGTGTGGCGGTGGCACTGGAAGGGCCATCGCCTATCTGAGCTGAAGGGGATTTTTCTTGTATATCCCTGAGGTCCTCCCAACCCCTCAGTGCGTGGTGCACTCCTGATGCTGTGGTGCACGGCAACCCTGTCTGCATCAGCCACGCTCCCTACATGCAGTCCAGCACTCTGCTGCACCCCTGGTCTCCACCGGGGGCTGCTGGAGTGCTGGACAACCCCACGTCCTCCCCCGAGAGAGGAGAGCAGCTTGGCATGTGCTCAATCTTCTCCTTCCCCTGCCAACCCCTGGCACCTGAGCTGGCTCCCGAACTCAGGTCGCTGGCATGATGTGAGGTGTGGCGTCCAGCGCCTCAACCCTCAGTACCACCAGGCCGGCACTATCCCACTTCTAACACCAAGTTTATCACAGCGTATGGGAATAAACTTCAGAAGAGGCAAATTTACAGGTTTACAACACACTGTGGTGTGATATTTATTTTTCAAAAGTTTGAAAAATAATAAATGAAAACAGAAAGGTTGCAAAGAAAATCACTACTTAGCATCAGTCGTTTCTCACGTAATACAGTCCTGGATCTTAGAGCTCCTAAGACCCTTCTCATCTGCATTCAGCAGCTTGGCTGCCTCTCTTCTCCCTCAGGGCTGAGCCCCAGTGGACTGAAGTGAAATGAACTCACTGCAAAGGCTTTTATATCTTTTGGTTGGGTCACCTGACTGAGCCCTTACATGTCTGGACATGTTTCAAAACCAAAGTTTTTTTTTTTGTGTCAGGGACTTTCTGGTTCAGTTAAAGGTACAGTGTATATATCCACAGATATTGACTCTCTATAGCTCTGATCCACAGTGACTAAGCACTTTTACACATAGAACCTTATACAGTAACAGGTTTATAGTGTGAATTTATGAAAATACCTTAATGATTTCTTATAACTGCACTAATCATGGAATTATTATTGTTTTATATGGCTTCTAATCATTTTACTTTAAAAAGGCTTTATTAACTGTATTCATTCCTGCTATTTAAAATAACCTTCATGCTTTTTGTACACAAAAGGCATGTATGCACTTTACACAACACCTGTTTGGGTGTTTGACATCATTCCAGGGACTGGATGGATGGAAATGGAAAAATAATGAAAAGAGAACTAGCAGGGATAGTAAAGAGCTATGCTAGGTGGTCAATCTATAGTGGGGGAAACAGAGAAAAGCAAAGAGAAAAGCATTAACTGTTACTAGGAAATAAGGAGATAGAAAAGTGGTCCATCAGTCACAGCCGAGGGTGTAGCCTAACTCTGCCACAGTGGGCTTTTAGCCTTCGGTTGAAAATACCAATCAAGGGGGCCTCCTGGACTGCAGGTGGAAGCGTGTTCCACAGGTTCAGCCCAGAGACACTAAATGCTCGGTCACCGGATGTCTTGAGCCGAACTCTGGGAACATCCAGGAGGCCCTTTCGAAGAGGAGCAGAGGGAGCGAACAGAGGCTACAGGTATCAGGGGCTCTGACAGGTAGCCAGGACCCAGTCCATCTAGAGCCTTATAGATGAGCAAGCTCACCTTGAAAAGGACCATCCGCCTGTCTGGCAGCTTGTCCAGAGCACGCAGGACCAGGGTCACATGATAGGACCTGGGCAGGCCCATCAGTAACCAGGTTGTCACATTCAGCACTGGCTGCAGCCTGTGGAGGGTCCCTCCTATGATCCTGAAGTAAGCATTACAGTAGTCAAGCCTAGCAGTGACAAAGGCATGTACCAGTGTTGGCAGATCCTCGGGTGGAATGAGGAGTTTGATCCTGGAGATGTTTGGCAAGTGGTAAAAAACACTCTTAACTACAGATGAGACCTGATATTCAAAGGTCAGCCTGCTGTTCATGATCACACCTAGATTACACACCCTCGGGAAGCCACTAATGAAGCAGACCCCAGGAAAAGACCTGTGTCTGCTCCAGGTTGCAACCCATCATGCCCGCGACCGGCTCTATCACTAGCACCTCTGTCTTATCCAGGCTTAGTCTCGACCAGCTGGAAGCCATCCAGTCATTGATTTTAGCCAGGCAGATGTTAAGCATGTTGACAGCACCGGATTTTCTGGGTGCAAATGACAAATACAGCTGGGTGTCATCTGCATAACAGTAAAACTCCATGCTGTATTGCCAAATTATCTCACCCAGGGGCAGCATGGACACCACTGAACAGCATCAGTGACAAGATCAAACCATTGGCATTGGGGAGGAGGAGAATTTCCCCATCACTACCCGCTGTACCCTATCAGAGAGATAGGACTCAAACCATGTGTTGACAGCACCGGCGAGTCCACAAATCTTACAAAGCCGATCAAGAAGCACAACGTTGTCCACAGTGTCAAATGCTGATGAGAGATCAAGGAGCACAAGAACTTACCTGTCTCCTCTATCTCTAGCCCTGAATAGGTCATTATGCACCCTAACAAGAGCTATTTTTGTGCTGTGTTTAGCCTGAAAACCCAACTGAAATAGCTCATAGATGTCAAAGGACACAAGGCGATCCTCAAGCTGTTGTACCACCAATTTCTCAACAACATTGCTCAAAAATGGCAGGTTGGAGATTGGACTGTAATTCACCAGGACGTCTGGGTCGAGGGAAGGTTTCTTAAGGAGGTGTCTCACCAGCGCTTCTTTCAAAACCACTGGGAACACCCCTTCCACCATCAAGCACCTTGCAATCCTGGTGAACACTGGGCCAACAGCCTCAGTGCATCCCATCAAGAAACGCGTATGGGCTGGGTCCAGTTCACAAAATGTGTGCTTCAGCTCTAAGATCATCCCAGTCACTTCAGACACATCCACTGGCCTAAGCTCCTCCCAGACAGGCAGATTACCTCAGTTCCCACTAGTCCAGCTACTGCAAGGCATAAGCCACCCTGCTGGAATCCCCAACCAGAGAAATGACACTCTGTCAGAGAAGAACAGAGAAAACTCTTCACACAAAGTGGATGAAAAAGTCTCCCTCTGCTGTAGACAGGCAGGACAGAGAAGCCTGTCCATAGTCCAAAAAAGGTCTGTCTTCCCTGTGGCAATCTCCCTGGACAGGAATTCTGCCTTCTTATGGGAGATTGTCTCCTGGTACTCATTGTAGTGGCATGTAGGTCCAGTTTGTCAGCATCCTGCCAGGTGTTCTGCCAGTAATGCTCCAACTTCCAACCCTTGATCTTCATTGCTATGAGATCCCCATCAAACCAGGGGATCTCTAGTGAGAGGATCTGGGTCATATACGAACTGGAGCGAAGTCATCCAGTGCTTTGGACACCACCTTGTTATAGGTGGCCACCACCTCACCAGTGCCAATCGCACAAGTAGCCTCAACTCCAGATAGGTCAGCTAATGTCAGTAGTCCCTCCAGGTGTAAACCTCTTAAAGGGTGGTAGCTGACCATCTCCAGAGAGGATGGACTATCAGGGAGAGCCCAAAACCTGTGAACCCCACGGTTTAATGACAGGACCAAAAGACCCGATCAATCTTCAGGCTGTCAACCCCAAGACCCAGCTAGAACACCAGATCAAGTGTGTGGCCATGCTGATGGGTCACAGAAGCAACTGCTTGTGTCAGTCCCAGTGATGACATCAGCTGGAGGAGGTTCTCTACCCAACCTCCAAAGACTCTGCTCGGTAGTCTGCATTTGTTTAATCATAATGAGTGATTCCTAGGGTTAAAAGAACAAATTACTCACCGTAGTAAGTTTGTTTCTTCCAGGGGATCATTCAATATGATTAAAGCTTCCACCCTGCCTCCCCTGCATAAACCTATTAAAAGGGAGAGAGAGATCCAGTTTATGCATCCCTGCTGGCTTTAG
The DNA here is from genome assembly GCA_016271365.2 of Neoceratodus forsteri. Taxonomy (NCBI): domain Eukaryota; kingdom Metazoa; phylum Chordata; order Ceratodontiformes; family Ceratodontidae; genus Neoceratodus; species Neoceratodus forsteri. The sequence goes on along the minus strand of CM057454.1, from coordinate 159,457,174 downwards.
GGACAGGTTGTCTACAGTTGATGTTACAGTTCTTTTACCAGTTGTCTCTTCTTGAGGGATTTTGATGTTTTATGGGGTGTGATTAAAAAAGTGGTTGGCCTTGTGGTGCTGACGGTTGAGGAGCTGGACGCCACACTTCGCACTACACCAGTGACCCAGTTTTGGGTGCGAGCTCGGGTTATTTGGGGTTGGCAGGGGAGGACAGGATTGAGCATCAGGCGGACTGCTTTCCCATCCTAGGAGGGAGGGGGGATCTGATTCCATGCTCTGGTGTCTCCTAGTGGTGACTGGGGGCATGGTAGCTCACAATCCAGCAACCAAGGGGATTGGCTGCGGTGGCATTCCTGTGGGTGCGCACTGGAGCGTGTGCACCTGTGCTGGATGCTTTGCATGCCCGAGCCTAGGGAAGGGGAAGGGAAGAAAAGCTGAAAATCTCCTGGCTCTCCAAGGATGCGACGGTGACCCAAGTGACTCAGTCCACATCTCCAACACCGGACTTTCCTGGCTGGTTCCCCTCTGGCCCAACTGGCTCCTGACCTGGCTGTCTAGATCTTTTTTTATTTTAGTCTTTGGTAACCGGGTAAGCTCACTAGACACAAGGGCCTGTTTTCAGGGGCAACCTGGGAGCACTGGGCAGTTAACTGACTTGCTTAGAGCAACACAGTATGCAAGTGGAGGTTGTGAGAATCAAACCCAGGTCTGGTCTGCTGGATGTACCAAGCTCGTTCACAGCTCGTTACTCCTTTAGGCTATACTGCCAGCCCAAGATTCCAGACAAGGACACCTGGTAAGTGGATGGGTGTCCCCACCCTGGGGGGGGTATAGATCCGGGGGTTGGCTGTGATCAGTGAGTTGGGTGATGAACCTGACCAGGTAGTTTCAGGTGGGGAGTTAGGTGCTAAGTCGGGTGGGTACACCAGAGAGATGCCCTGGAAGCTCAGGTGCTAAAATACAACTTACAAAAAAAGTTATTTTTTTATCTTTAGTATTGGACAGCTAGAGGGTCTTTACCCTTATATGCTGCGTAAGAGTCTGAAGCACTCAAGAGTGTAGCAGTTACTAGGAGCAGCAGTTTCAAATTGTCATGAGTCATTTACAGTTTCACCATTTGCGTACATTCCATCTCTCCGTGGCATACAACACTCAACACTGACTGCATTTGTTTAATCTTAATGAGTGATCCCCTGGATGAAACAAGATTACTATGGTGAGTCAAATTTTCTTCTAGGGAGGGTGTGGTTTAGCCACCGACAAGATAGAAACTTAATTCGTGAGCTTTCTCCTGGCTAAAGCCCATCCGAGCTTAGATGCCACGATCCCATGGAGTTTCTACCCCCTGATCACAACTTAATGCATGGGTGATGTCCTGCTTACTGGGCGGCGTGTTTTTAAGTGGACTTCGGCGTGATTTGTGCCTCTCTGCAGCGCCGTTATCCATGGTACCGTTGACTAAGTTAGGCCGCACAGGCCCCATGCACTACAGCGGCTCCCTGCCTACCCTTTAGCCAGTGTTTTTCAGCTCAACGGTCATCCAGATGACTCTGGAGCATTCACTCATCTACCACCTTAGCAGTATGGACCCCCCCATGGCAGCCCCTCCTTTAAACAATGCGAATCCTGGTGTCAATCAGCCAGCATCCGTGGGGGAATCACTACAGTACATAACCAAAATGCTGGAAGCCTTACTTTTGAGGGTGGATGACATCAGCCTCTCCCTGTCAGGTACCTTACAGAAGTTAAACAACTTCAAGACAGGATGAATGTCACCGAGCAGCGAGTAGAAGCCTGCGAAATGCAGCAAGTGCAAGTCTGGCAGCGCTTTCAACAACATGAGGAACACCTCGTGGGTCTCTGGAACAGAGTCAAAGATCAAGAAAACAGAAACCGCCACAATAACTTGCAGATTATTGGACTCCCTGATGGGGCTGATGGGCAATCGATGGAGAAATTCCTCAATCATAATCATCCTCACATGCTGGGGGAACGCTGAAGGGGCCCAGTAGATGTCAAGAGAGCTCATAAATTCTCTACTCACCCTAACAGACATGCTGACACTTCCAGACCAGTAGTGGCTTACCTGCTCAGATACTCAATCAAGGAAAGGATTTTTCGTGCTGCCAGGGACATTGCTGAGATTAGATGGCAGGGTGCTCAGATATCCCTCTACTGGGATTTCGCCCAAGACACTGCAGTGAAGAGGAGAGCCTTTGGCTCTCTCAAACGTTTCCTTTATCAACATGACTTTCGCTTCAATTTTAAAAACCTTACCAGGCTCTGTGTCTCTAAAGAGGGGCGTGAAATCACTGCAGACCATCCTGCTGAGCTTGAGCACTGGATTGCAAGGTTCTGGTCAGGCCTGCACACTCCATCTACTAATCCCAGGAGGCTGTGGGAACCCTCCCAGGTGAAGCCCTCTAGTGAGAACTCTTCTTCTTCTGCTTGTGCAACTCCAAGGGACCCTTTACCAGCTCGACCGTTCCCCCACCGGCTCAGTCCCCCATCGATCAATGGCCCTCCTACAGCTCCTCCTGCCCTGGCTACTGCAGCGACTCTGGCATCTCAATCTAATTTTCCCTTTCTCTCCCTCAACGCTCAGGCAGCTCATTTTCCAAGTCCAGACAACGAGCTAGGAGTGGACCTGAATACTTGCCAAGCAAACACTCCACAGTGCCGCCTGCAAAAATCTCTAGAGGGGATCTCCCCCTACCTTGGATCCAGTAGACTCAGAACTACCTGACTCCCAGGAGATGGATACTGCACAACCTGTAGACTGGGATGACTTCCCTGATGCCTTCCTCATTGAGGCGGTGAACACTGTTTCTTCCATGAGACCTGGGCTAATCAGTTATGCAGCAGCAGCAGCGAAAGTGACTGGATCCTGGTGATGTCCTTCAGGGTTATCCCGAGCAGGCCGAAGGACTAACTGCCTCAACTATTCCCATGTTCCTCTCTAACTAACCTTTATTTGCATATTATAAATGTATGAAGGGGTGTCATCATAGCTATAACCCCCCTCCCTTCTCCTCCCCCGCTCTATACCTGTTAATGGGTGCTTGTGGGGTTTAGGTGGCGCGGCAGGCATCTTAACCTTCCCTTAAGTGCCTACCTGACTGGCCCTCCCTCCCTTTCTGCCCCCATTACCCCAGTTTATGGCCTCCTCTACTTCGTCAAGCCCCCATGTTCAGGCTCCTTATTTTCAGCCCTGGGTATAGATGGACCCCCCCCCTTTCTTTTTTCTAATTAACCTTGATAACAGGTAGTGACACACAACTCCCACAGTTACGTTCAGGCCTTACACTTGATATGTGCCCGCAGGGTCTGTTGCTTCAGCGATATTGGTTGTTTACCAGTAGGTGGACGCACCCACCTCCTTCCCTTAACCCTCCTCGCACAACCTGTAACTCCTCCCCCCCTTCCTCCTATCCCCTCACCTTTCCCCCCATTCCCCTCCACTCCATGTGGTCGGGTGCCCGACCTTGGATAACCTTATGGCTCAAGACAACTCCATTTGGTTGGACATCCACATAACACCCCCATACTGAGCGTTGGAGATAGCATAGCTGTAGGATAGTATACTATCTTTGTTTGCTTTGACCTCATTCCTCATAGCATGTTTACGCTGTTGTGTCTTCTTTGACATCTGTTTGTTAACTGTCGGACTACTTCGCCCACAATTCTGTTTTTTTATATTTGTATTCTAATTGTTCTCTCTTTGTTGCTCTTTTCTGCAGCCTCAATTTGTCAAGGACAACGTTTTTGAGCTCTTCAGTAATGCTTGTACCCCCTCTATTTATAGGCTACGGAGTTGCAGTTCTGTTTTGCTTAGTGTGTCTTCCTACTTCCGGAGTCTTTGCATACCTGCTCCCCTTTTCCCTGGGCCCCACAGTAAGTACCCTTTACTACTCTTTGGGCGGGATCATGTTAAAGGGCTTAATCATTCAATTAAACGTACAAACATTTTACAGCATCTACGGTCCCTATGGGCCAACGTCGCACTTCTCCAAGAAACACACCTGTTATCCATATCAACAACATGGTTGAAGAAATCCTGGGTGGGGGAGGTTCTGGCTAGCTCATCCACAACTAATCCAAAGGAGTGGCTGTCCTTCTCCGATGTGCTTCCCCTTGGAAAGTGGAGGGTGTCAGGAAGGACACCCACAGCAGGTGGTTGGTGGCCAGACTATCTTCTGCAGAGGGTTCCATGTTGTTGGGCAATGTGTATGCATCTAATGTTGATCATGTGGACTTTTTCCTGGCGGTAAATCAAGCTCTGTCAGAGTTACAGCCAGACAGTCCACCCATCCCAATTGTGTTAGGTGGGGATTTCAATATGGTACATTACATTTTTCTTGATAAATAGTGCCCCACCCCTCATGCCAACCCCAAAGCCAGGCAGTCTCTCCAGGATCTGATAGATGAATGGGTTCTCACCGATGTTTGGCGCAGAGACCATCCCACTGGTTGGGATTACACATTCTACTCTATGCCACATCAATCACAATAGCCGCATAGATTTTTGACTGGCTAATGAAGTAGCAGCCAGAGGCATGTCTGACTACAGCAGTGGCTCAATTTTGATATCTGACCACTCACCTATCCTGTTTACTTGTACACCCAATGGCCACCATCCCCCTGGAGTCTGATGGCGATGTAACCCCCTCCTTTTTAAGGACCCTGACTTTCGCCCCATGTTAATTCAGGCCACCAGAGACATTTTTCCCTCATCTCTGATTGTGGAATATCCCATGGCACAGTCTGGGAGGCCTTTAAGGCAGTCATTCGGGGCCGCATTATTGCCTTCTCTGCAGCCTGGGATAGAGCCCGCAAGGTGACCTTGACCAAATTGCAGGCCGATCTAGCCACCTTGGAATAGCGCTTTAAGTCCAGCCCCCAGGCTACCCCCGATGGCACCTTATGTCGTCAAATTGTGGGCCTTAAATACCAGATCAATCTTATCTTGCATCAGAATGCCAAATGGCTACTCCTTAGATAGAAATAGATTTTCTGGGCTAGTGGGGAAAGGTCTGGTAAGCTTCTTGCTTTTCGACTTCACAAACAGCAGGTGGCCACATGGATTCATGCCCTCCGTACTCAAGCAGGCTCCATTGCCTCTAATCCCAAAGGTGTTAATGACACCATGAGGCAATTTTATGAATCCCTCTACCAGTCTCGCTCCACTAATACTGATGCACAACTCCAGCAAGGTGCTAAAACCTTCTGCCAGCATACCACCCTCCCGGCTCTTACCCTGACCACATAAACCATCTTGAAGCCCCCATTTCATGTGAAGAGCTACATCTGGCATTGTCAAAAATGGCTCGAAGGAAAGACCCTGACCCCGATGCTATGTCTGTAGAACTGTACCAGGCCCTAGGTCCAGATATTCTTCAACCACTCTAGCTCACCTTACAGGATTCCCATAAAAATAGATCCCCCCCCCCCACCACGAGAGACATGCTTATTACTCTCCTACCAAAAAATCCACAGACCCACTGGACTATGCTAACTTTCAGCCTATATCTTTGTTATCAGTTGCTACAAAGATCTTAGCCAAGGCTTTGGCCACTAGAATGATGTCTGTCCTTCCATCAATTATCCATCCTACACAAGCTGGCTTTATGCGGGGCAAAGCTGGGGTGGATAACACCAGTCTCTTGCTCAACCTTAAATGGTTTGCATCCAAATCATCTCACCCCATGGCCGCCTTAGCAATTGATTTTTATAAGGCGTTTGACTCCATAGAGTGGGATTACCTACTTGAGGTCCTTCGCCTCTATGGCTTTGGGGCCCACTTTAGACATTGGGTACCTACCCTCTATTGTTCCTCTATGGCCAGCATCCTTACCAATAGTGACATCTCCCTTTCCTTTCCCCTTCACAGGGGTACTAGGCAAGGCTGCCCCCTCTCCCCTCTCTTATTTTTAGTAGCCCAGGACCCCCTTATTCAGGTCCTTGTTGCCTCCCCGCAGATCCAGGGTAATGAAGTTGCTGGTCACTCCTACGCAGTGGCGGCGTACGCTAATGACCTCCTTCTAACTCTATCTAATTCCCAACAATCCACCCCAGAGGTACTTCAGGTCCTGGATAGCGTTGTAGCCCTGTCTGGCCTGCGGGTCAACCAAAAAAGGCCACTTTGGCACCCTTGAATGCTCACTGTACAAATGCTTGTCTCCAGGGCACTAATCTCTCCTGGGCTGCCCAGGGTTTTGCCTACCTTGGGGTACAGCTACCGACTAAATGGTCTGACTTGAGTTGGCTGACTTTTCCCCTCTATTTTCACAACTGTCCACAGAAGTGGGAAGGTGGCAGAAATTGTAACTCTCACTACTGGGTAGAGTGGCGGCCATCCGTATGCTCCTCCTCCTCCCTTGACTAATGTACCTGTTTAATAACCTACCCATCTGTCTCTCTCTCCCAAACTCTTCACTTCGGTGGAATGTTTGGTCTTCTGCTTCCTATGGGACAGTTGGCCGCTTAGATGGAGTAAGCAAGAATTGAGAGCACACTGGTCCCGAGGGGGCTCAATGCCTCATGGTTCTTAGGCTACCACTTGTCCTGCATGGAAGCACGTGCAACCAAGTGGTTCATACCCAGCCCACTAGGCACCCCCCTCTGGGTTCAGTTGGAAACAGACCTGGCAGGTGCGATAGCCCTCTACTCTCTCCTCACGCCAAGCTCACAACTGCCTCAGCACCTCCAACCCACTGTTACTGCCACAGTCCATGCCTGGCAGCTTCTTATGTTTAAATCACACATGCCTAAACACGCTTGGTATCCACCAGTGCAATATGCCCCACTGTGACATAATCCCCTTATTCAAACTGATGGGTCCCCAGTATATTGGCCCTCATGGCAAAAGTGTGGTATCCAGACGATTCAGGATCTTTCCTCACCTGGCCCCATTTCTTTGCTATCCTTTGCTCAGCTGCAAACTAAATTCTCCCTGCCACATAAAGATTTCTGGCAATACCTCCACATTCGTAGTGCCATACAACCTCTCCTTACTAGACACCTGGACACCACATGTTGGCAATGGTTAACTACTCTTCATACTCAGTCCACCTCGGAAAGTCTTATGGGTCATTTTTACAACACTTGGAGGGACTCCCAACCAAATGCCACCTTATCCTGTAAACTGAAATGGGCTGAGCAGTTAGACTCTCCCATCTCTGAAGAACAGTGGAATTCCTACCTCAAGGATACTCATCATGTCTACAGAGACACCAAAGTCGTTTCCTTCAGCTCAGAATTTTGCTGCTATGATATCACACCCCAGTGGCTCTTCTTGCAAGAGGTTTGCTCAGCCACATCCATTGCTGGCGGTGTTCACAAACCGATGCCCACCTCATGCATATCCTATGGTCCTGTCCCCACTTGTCCACATTTTGGAACATGGTGGCCTCTGACCTTTCCAAGGTGTTGAAATTCCTGATTGCCCTCACTGATTCAAAGTTGCTCCTGGGTGACACAACCTCCTTGACTGGCATACCCAAGCCTCTCAGAGACTGGGCCCTCTTAGTCCTTTTAGAGGCAAAACGTCTTCTTTTGATGTACTGGCGCCAACCCACACTCCCTACTAGGAAAGCATGGCATGCAGCCCTAGCTCATCTATCCCTCTTTGAAAGACTATCCTACCTTCAAGGGAACAATATGCACCACTACCAGTCTAAATGGGGACCGTACTTACAATCTGATTTTTGCAAGCTCCCTGCACCACCTGTAAATCATCCTGTGTGATTGACTGTCCTATTTACTTATATTAGTGTTAATGTAGAGGTGTAAGTACTTGTTTCTACTTACCTGTATTGTATTTAATGTTCCAGTAGGATCTGCACGTAAATATACTTTCCTGTTAATGCTCAAATTAGGAAATCTCATAATACCACATCAGACATGTTTACTTTTGTTCTTGACTATGTATATCTTTGTATGCCTATCCGGCTGTATTACTTATTGTGCAATGCACTAAGAAAAACTCAATAAAAACCTTATACGCTAAAAAATTAAAAAAAAGTATTCTAGGGATATGGATATGTTGTTCTACCCACAATATCTGGCAGAGTTCTGTCCTCTTTAAGAAGTGCCGGAGAGTCTTCAAGCTGGCTACTCCCACCCACCTGGGTGGTATATCCCCCGGCTCTGCCCTATGATGCCAAATCTTCCTTTCAACAGGGCTGCACAAGGTTGAGGCTCTTCCTGCTCAGACGCCTCAGAGTTGATGTCCTTGCCTCCGCCCGCTCTGCTCTCTTTCTGGCGGGTTCTGTCCACAGCTGCTCTGGCTTTGTTAGTACAACCCATTTTTGTAGTTCTGGTAAAGGCACTGCAGAAATTTTTGATTCTTGTGTAGTCTGGATATAAAACTCCCATTTTTTATCAGTCGAGCTAGGTTTACAAGCTTCAAAGTTTAATTTAGATGCTAAAATAGGGTCCTATGTGTGGAGCTGTGTAAGGAAGCTGTTCACAGCTCAGCTGCTAGCCACGCCCCTGGCCCAGGCTCATTTCTGAACCGGATCATCGAACTAGCGTGAGGTGTGATGTCCAGCACCTCAAACCTCAGCGCAACCAGGCCAGCTAGTCTGTTCAGTGTTAAACCCCTAACTTTGCGCATTAATATCTTTGGTGTTTGATGCAATGAGCTGATATTTTGTATGTGTTGTCTAACAGCAATGTCTTGATCTGTGCACATTTTTTGTATTGGCAGCTTGTGCAGTTTCTAAGATCCACATGTGTCTATTATTTTTTGTAATTGTCTAACTTTTTTCCTATACTTTAACATGGTTTGTTTCTGCTATCCCCTACAGCCTACATGGAATGGAATTTGTATCCCAAAACTTGCAGAGGACATGTGTCATGTCCTAAGGGAGTGTCTTTGATAGGTCTAGTGAAAAAAATATTAAAGGCTTGCCAAGTTATAAGGCTTAAAATGTTGTGGTTTCTGACCTCCGCATGCACAGTAGGTTTTTCAGATAATGTTCTGAGGCGAAAGTAAAACTTTTATGCCACAAATGCACAATTTTGCTTTTGCATGACTAGATTGGCAGGGCACCAAACATTTTTTGTGCTGTGCCAACTGCCATCTTGTTGACATTTTTCCATGAACTAATAAACATGGAAAATACATACAAATGCTGGGATTTTAACAAATATACAGCAGAACCTAGCTAAACGGGCACTGTTTAGCTAGATTCTGATGGATTAAGGTCTAGAAACACAGGTTACTCACCTGTAACAGGAGTTCTAGGAGTGGTATATGTCATTCATCCACACTTGTTGGCAGGTACCTTGTTGCTTTAAGATAGGCCGGAAGGTCTTCAGGCTGGCTCCTCCCACCCATCCAGGTGGTAAAATCCTTGGCTCCACCCCATGACGCTAGATCTAGCCCTCTGGAAGCCAGGTTGTGTGCATCCGCTGCCGGGGAGGTCGGGTGGAACCATGTGGATGAACAACATATACCACTCCTAGAAGTCCTGTTACAGGTGAGTTACCTGTATTTCTAGGGACTTGGATATGTTGTTCAATCCACACTTGTTGGCAGACTCCTAGCAGTTCTCCGGGAGGTGGGAGGCAAGGCACACACCCCCTACTTAGGAAAGAGGGACTGGAGAACTGAGGCCCCAAAACCAGCATCCCGGCATGACTCAAGGTCGATGTGGTAATGGGAAATGAAGGTGTGTGCTGACTTCCATGTAGCAGACCTGCAGATTTCCTGGATAGGGACATTCACTAAAAGCAGCCACTGACGCAGTGGTATGGCAGGTAGAATGAGCTCTTATCTCTCTGGGAGGCTCCTTGCCTGCCGACCTCTAGCAGAAATCAATGCAGGAAGTGATCCATCTGCCAATCATCTGCTTGGCTGCAGGTCTGCCAGGTGTGGCTTTAGCGTAGGTGACAAACAGCTGGCGAACCTCTCCCCGAACTTCCGCCGTATGCTCTTTATAGTAGGCAAGTACTCTTCTCAGGTCCAAGGTACGGAGCCTATATTCAGCCTCCAAGGTGTGATTCGGGTAGAACACTGGTAGAGTAAGCACCTGATTCAGGTGGAACTCTGACACCACCTTCGGAAGAAAGTTTGGCTGGGGGCGCAAGTCAACCTTGTCCCTGTGGAAGACCAGGTAACGAGATTCAATGGAAAGCACCTGGAGCTCCCCGATCCTTCTGGCTGACATGATAGCCACCAAGAAGGCGGTCTTCCACGATAGGTGGGAGATATCACACCGGTGCATCGGTTCAAATGGCTTGCCCATGAGCTTGGCCAATATCAGCAGTAGATCCCATGGAGGCGGAGGTTCACGCACCAGAGGGGATATATGATCTAAGCCTTTGAAAAAGCACCAGACCACCTTCTCCTGCACCACTGACTGCTTGCAGCCCATGCCTGGTAAGCAGAGATGGCTGCAAGGTGCACCTTAAGGGTCGTTGACCGAAGCCCTTGATGAGAAAGGGACCACAGGTAGTCCAAAATGCTAGCCAACAGGCAGGATGAGGGGTCCAACCCTTTGTCCTGACACAAAATGGAGAATATCTTCAGGTCCACCTGAGGCATGCCCCAGAGGGAGAACAGGTCCTGCACTACCTCTGGCAGGAAAGACCACATGTGAGATGCATCACCTATTCGGCTAAAGGCATCCTCCAGACTGTTCAAGGCTCCTGCCACATGGATGGCTAGGAGATCCGCCTCCAGGCTGAGCACGGAGACCATATGCGAAGAGCCTTCTTGCACAGAGGCAAGGAGTGCATCCCGCCATGTCGGTTGTGATAGTATGTGGTTGTGGTGTTGTCTGTCTGGACCTGGACCACTTGACCCCAAACAAATGGAGCGAAGGCAGTTAGGGCTAGCCACACTACTCGGAGATTCAGCAGGTTGTTGTGGCATCAGGACTCCTGAGGGGACCAGAGGCCATGGGCCCTGTGCTCCCCTAAATGGGCACCCCAACCCATCAGAGAGGCGTCGGTCATCAAGATGACTGTTGGCCTGCGGGAGACAAATAGGATACCCTCCTGCAGATGAGCTGGGATAAGCCACCACTGCAGGCCATCCCACATCTCCTGGGTCATGGAGACTGGCTGGTCCAGAAGCCCTGAGTGTTGAGACCACTGGGGAGTCAGCCCCCATTGCAGGGGGCGGATGTGTCAGTGGGCCCAACAGAGAAAGTAAAGTAAGTAAGTAAAATTTTATTTTTTAAATGGACTGTGCTGGTGCAAGCCGCCATGAGGCCCAGAAGGTGCAGAAAGTCCCGGGTGGGGTGCAGTTGCCCAACCAGAAATGATTGGGCAAAGGAGGAAAAGACATCGGCCCTGTCCGCCGGGAGCTGGAGAGAGTCGAGCTCTGCCCTGATGAACTGGATCACCTGCGAAGGCATGAGTTCCGATTTGGCCTAGTTGATAAGGAGGCCTAGTTGAGAGCAAACCAGGAGGCTCAGATCCCTGGACCGCTCCGTCTCCAACCTGGAGGGGGCTGCCATCAGCCAATTGTCCAGGTAAGGGTAGAACTGGACCCGTCGGTGCCACAGGAATGCTGCCACCACTGCCATGCATTTGGTGAAGACCCTGGGAGCTGAAGAGAGGCCAAAGGGCATGGTCCAGATCTCGGAAGAGATTCCCTTCTGCTCAAAAGCGGAGGAACCGCTGATGGGACGGACGGGTTGGGACATGAAAGAAAGCATCCTGAAGATCCAGGGAACAGAACCACATGCCCAGTTCCAGGGATGGTATGATATGAGCCAGAGTGACCATTTGGAAGGTACGCAGCCTTAGGAACTTGCTCAGGTCATGTAGGTTGAGAATGGGGTGCCAGCCCTGTCTGTTTTGGAACCAGGAATTACCTGGACACAAACCCTGGGCAAGGAGGAGGAGGATCCACCACCTTGCTGACTACCCCCTTGCGGAGGAGCAGAACTGTGTCATCTCAGAGAGCCAACAGGGAGGCTATGGATCTGGTAGCCCCACGCAGGGTGCGGGCTCAAAAGGGAGGGGACCTGCTCGAATTCCAGAGGCAGTCCCCTGCTGACCACCTTCAGCACCCAGCAGTCCATGGTGATAGTGGACCAGGCAGAAAGGAAGTGCCTGAGCAGGCCCACCACAGGGAGACCCAGTGGAGGTGTGATGGGGTTGGGATGGCACCCAGCAACCCATCACTGGGAAGGCTTAGAGGAGGAGGAACCAGCCGAGGGACCACCCGGACCCTTCCTCCCGGGCTTCCTGACTGAGGAAACAGTGGTCTTGGCTTTGGGGCACCAAGAATGAGCCTGCTGGCCCTGCTGCAGGTGCTGCTAGGTGGGTTTTGTTGCAGGAGCAGAGGAACAAAAGGGATAATGCTGCAGTTGGAGACCTTTGTCCCTCTGAGCAGATGTGACCGAGTCTAAGGTGACATTAGACTTCTCAATGCACTGCAGGTAACCCTCCAACCCCAGGCTGAACAGGTCGGTCCCAAGAAAGGGGACAACTGTTAGCTTGTGTTGGGTATCAGCCATGAAGGTCGAGATCCGCAACCAAGCCCTACTGCGCATGGCCACTATGGCTTCAACTGACCTGGCACAGGAGTCTCTGATATCCAGAGCTGTTTGTAGCTGCTGTTTAGCAACAGCTCTTCTCTGATCCCAAACCTGCTTGACTGTGGTCTGAAGATCGGCTGGAAGAATAGGGAGCACCTCATCCAGGGAGCCCAACAGGGCATGAGAAAAGTGTGCCATCAGGACAGCTGAGCTAGCCTGACGAAGGCCTAAGGGGGTGGCAGCGTATACCTTCCTCCCAGAGTAGTCCAGCTTTTGGGACTCCTTGTCTGGGGGCTTGTCCACATCCCTAGTGTTACCGGAGTGCCGGAAGACGCTGTTGGCCACCAACCCCTCGGCCGAGGGGTGCTCTGAGAAACCAGAGAGAGAGCCGGTAGGGACCGCATATTTGTGGGCCATCCTGGCCGAAGGCGCAGGACAAGAGGCCTGGCACTGCCAGAGCTCTACAGCCGGACCCACAATGGCCTCAGCCACTGGGAAAGCCTCCAAGGGGGAATTCCCTTTGTCCAGAATCTCCGTGAGGGGATATCTGGCCCACTGCTGCACGAGCTCAAGCAGCATCCTGATGGATTCCGAGATGAGTCGAAGAATACCCAAGAACGAGGAGGGGCCCTCATCCATGGACAGACCCCCCCGAGGATTCCAATGGACTGGATGGGAATGCAATTAGGAGTCTTTGGACCCCGAAGAGTCCGCATAATGCTGCCGACTGCCTAAGCCACCCTCCACTTGCCGAGGATGATCGGGGGTGAGGATGACTGACAATCGATGGGGCAGTCCTTGCGCAGACCGAGAATCCTTGGTTGGAGCCCCAAAAATTGGCTGCAGAGGCGGTGGTTCCACCACAATGGGCGAGGCAGCCGGGTCGGAGCCTAAGCCAGGTCCTTGACCGAGGAACCGGGGCCGGGAGACTGCTTTGGCCATTCTGGTGACAGTCACGTAAACGTTGGTGAGGGAGCCGGAGTCGGCTTGTTGCTGACTAAAAGAAGTTGCTGTCACATAAGATCCTCATAGCGCTGACGCAACTTGCGTTGGAGCCTCTCAGCCGAGGAGGAGGAGCAGTGGCACCGCTTTCCACGATGTTGGGACTGGGACCGCCGATGTCGGCGGGACTTACCCGAAGTGGAAGAGTACTGAGACCTCAGCCATCAGGGGTACTGATGGCAGGCCGAGGAAGGAGTGGGGGAAACCTGCAGCTCCTCCAGTTCAGGGTCCTTGACCGGGGATGTTGGCTCAGGAAGCCAAGACAAGTCCTCAGAGGGAACTGGGGGAACGGGTGTTTGAGAGCTGTTGGCCTCCTTGGTTGACAACCTGTCAGTGGGCTCGAGAAAAATCTCTGCCTCGTCAACAGGAGTCTCGACCGGCTGGTCTGTCGGGGACTCCGAGAAAGCAGCGGCCTGAGCCGCAACCTTGACCGAAGTCAAGAGACAACGATCCGGGGAGTGAGACCTCTCCTGCTCCCACAAACATCGACACTGAGACTTAACTTTGTGGTCCTTCTTCTTCAACCGAGAGGTATGAGACCCAGAAGGACCCTCCCCTTTGGTAGAGAGGGATTGACAAAGCTCCCGAAAGGAAGCGGTGTAGGAGGATCCCAGGGAGAGTGGGATAAAGGCAGACTCCAAGGAGGATGAAGCCTCGGCCTGAGCCGCCTCCTCCTTGAGGGCCGTAAGCTGTTCCAGCTGCTCTGCAGAGCCCGTGGCCATGGACACCACCTAGTGGGCCTCCTTTGATTTAACCGGCGGGAACTGTTTCTCCGGTCGCCCCAGTTGGAGTCGGGCAGCATGGTCCTCGAGCACCAAGTGGGAGAAGGACAGACAGGGCCGCAAGCCTGCGGGTTGTGGTGTAGTCCAAGGCAGTAAATGCACGTGGTGTGAGGATCAGAGTGAGACATCTTCTGCCTACAAGGGCACCGACTGAACCCAGGAACAGATTTAACCTCCAATGCAGCCACAAGGGAGTCGAGTGAAGTAAACTTGAATACACGTTTAGGAAAATGCAAAGATTTAGGATCCAGGCCTACAAAACGCAGAGCGCTAAGGAGGGAACCTGAGCTTCCAAGCGGTTAGGAAGATCTGGTGCCATGGGGCAAAGCCGTGGATTTTACCAGCCGGGTGGGTGGGAGAAGCCAGCTTGAAGGCCTTCCAGACCATCTTAAAGCAGCAAGGTACCTGCCAACAGGTGTGGATTGAAAAGTGTATCCACGTCCCTAGAAATACAGGTTATTCACCTGTAACAGGAGTTCTAGGAGTGGTATATGTTGTTCATCCACACTGTCTGGCAGGTTCCTTGCCGCTTTAATTCTTGCCGGAAGGTCTTCAAGCTGGCTCTTCCCACCCACCCGGGTGGTAAAACCTTCAGCTCTGCCCCATGACACCAGATCTAGACCGCTGGAAACAAGGTTGCGCGTTGAAGCCGGGGAGGTTGGGTGGGTTGTGTGGATGAACAACATATACCACTCCTAGAACTCCTGTTACAGGTGAGTAACCTGCATTTCTAGGGACGTGGATATGTTGTTCAATCCACACTGTCTGGCAGACTTCTAGCAGTTCTCCGGGAAGAGGGAGGCAAGGCACGCACCCCCACTTGGTAAATAAGGACTGAAGAACCAAAGTCCCAAAACCAGCATCCCGGCATGACTCTAGGTCAATGCGGTAATGGGAAATAGGGTGTGTGCTGACTTCCAGGTAGCAGCCCTGCAGATTTCCTAGATAGGGACGTCCCTAGAAGCAGCCACCGAAGCAGCGGTATGGCGGGTAGAATGAGCTATTATCCCTTTAGGAGGCTCCATGCCCGCCAACCTATAGCAGGTATCTAGGCAGCAGATGACCCACCTGCTTATCATCCACTTGGCTACAGGTCTGCCAGGTGCGGTTTCAGCGTAGGTGACAAGCAGCTGGCAAACCTCTCCCTGAACTTCAGCCATCAGCTCCTAATAAGTGAGCGCCCTTCTAGGGTCCAAAGTACGGAGCCTATATTTGGCCTCCAAGGTGTGATTGGGGTAGAACACTGGCAGAGTCAGCATCTGGTTAAGGTGAAACTCCAACACCACTTTCGGAAGGAACTTCGAGTGGTGGCGAAGGACAACTTTGTCCCTGTGGAAGACCAGGTAGGGAGACTCGATGGAAAGCACCTGGAGCTCTCCCATCCTTCTGGCTGACATAATAGCCATCAAGAAGGTGGTCTTCCACGACAGGTGAGAGATGTCACACCTGTGCATCGGTTCGAATGGCTTGCTCATGAGCTTAGCCAATACCAGCAGTAGATCCCATGGAGGTGGAGGTTCTTGCACCGAAGGGGATATGTGGTCTAGGCCTTGGAAAAAGTGCCCGACCACCTTCTCCTGTGCCACCGACTGATTACCAGCCCGCGCCCAGTAAGCAGAGATGGCTGCCAGGTGTACCTTAAGGGTCTTCGACTGAAACCCTAGCTGAGAAAGGGACCACAGGTAGTTCAAACTACTAGCCAATGGATAGGAAGAGGGGTCCAACCCCTTGTCCTGACACCAAATGGAGAATCTCTTCCATTTCAAGGCATAGCATTTTCTGGTTGACTCCTTACAGGACACCTCAAAGACGTTGAGGACCTCGTCGGAAAGACCCAAGACCTGGAACTCTAGCCGCTCAGGAACCAGGCCGTCATGTGCAGGGACTGAAGGTCCGGATGGAGAACCTTCCCCTTGTTGACTGAGATCAGGTCTGTGCAGGCTGGAAGCTGCCTCGGGAGCCTGGAGCTGAGGCTGAGGAGATCTGGGTACCAGAACTGGCAAAGCCAGTCTGGGGCTACCAGAATCACCTGCGCCTTGTCCCTCTTCACCTTGAGGAGCACCTTGTGGATCAAGGGAAATGGAGGGAAGGCATAGAAGAGGCCCGGGGTCCATGGCCTCAAGAAGGCATCCCCCCTGCAGCGAGTCCTGCTGAGTGGGGTGGGCATGAAACAGCCTTAGCTTCGTGTTCTCCCTGGAGGCAAACAGGTCCATCTGAGGGGTGCCCCAATGGGAGAACAGGTTTTGCATTACCTCTGGCAGGAGAGACCACTCAAGAGATGCAGTGCCTATCTGGCTGAGGGTATCAGCCAGACTGTTCGAGGCTCGTGCCAAATGGATGGCTAGAAGATCTGCCTCCAGGCTGATCACAAGAGACCAGATGTGGACAGCTTCCTTGCACAGAGGCAAGGAGTGCGTTCCGCCCTGATGGTTGAGATAGTACATGGTCGTGGTGTTGTCCGTCTGGACCTGAACCACCTGACCCCATACAAACAGAGTGAAGGCATTGAGGGCTAGCTGAACCACTTGAAGTTCCAGCAGGTTGATGTGGCATCGAGACTCCTGAGGAGACCAGAGGCAATGGGCCCGGAGCTCCCCCAGATGGGCACCCCAACTCAAAGCGGCGTCATTCATAAGAGTGATCGTCGCTCGAGGCAGACAAACAGGATACTATCCCTCCTGCAGATGAGCTGGGATGAGCCACCACTGCAGGTCATCCCACATCTTCTGGGTCATGGTCATCGGCTGTTCCAAAGGACCGGAGCACTATGACCACTGGCAGGCAAGCCCCCATTGCAGGGGGTGCATATGCCAGTGGGTGCAACAGACTACACTGGTGCAGGCCGCCATGAGGCCCAGAAGGTGCAGGAAGTCCCGGGCAGGGTGCAGTTGCCCAACCAGAAATGATTGGGCAAAGGAGGAAAGGACCTCGGCTCTGTCCACATGGAACCAGGCTCTGGCTTGAAGAGAGTTGAGCTCTGCCCCGATGAACTGAATCACCTGCAATGGCATGAATTCTGATTTGGCCTTGCTGATCAGGAGGCCAATTTGAGAGCAGACCTGGAGGGACAGATCTCTGGACTGCTCCACCTCCAACCTGGACGGGGCTGCAATCAGCCAGTCATCCAGGTAAGGGTACACCCGGACCCCTCGGATCCGCAGGAATGCTGTCACCACTGCCATGCATTTGGTGAAGACCCTGGAAGCTGGAGGAAGGCCGAAGGGCATGGTCTGGAACTCGTAAAGTGATCCCTCTGCTCTGAAGTGGAGGAATCGCTGATGAGACGGACAGATTAGGACATAAAAGAACGCGTTCTGGAGATCCAGAGAGCAAAACCACATGCCTAGTTCCAAGGATGGAATAATCAGAGTCAGAGTGACCACCCTGAAGGCGTGCAGCCTTAGGAACTTGTTCAGGTCATGCAGATCAAGAATGGGGCACCAGCCCACCATCCGCTTTGGGACCAGAAAGTACCTGGACACAAACCCCGGGTTTGGAGGAGGATCCGCCACCTTGCTGATTACCTCCTTCTGTAGGAGAAGAGCAATATCGGCTCGACAAACCAACAGAGAGGCTGCGGAGCCCGGATCCCCCCCAATGGGGCAATGGCTCGATAGGGAGGGGACTGCTCGAATTCCAGAAGCAGACCTCTGCTGACCACTTCCAGCACCCAACGGTCCATGGTAATAGCGGACCAGGCGGAAAGGAAGTGGTGGAGCTGTCCCCCCATGGGGGGAACCTGGGGAGGAGTGACGAGGTTGGGGGTGACACCCCTCAACCTGTCACTGGGCAGGCTTGGAGGATGGGCCGGCTGAGTGGCTGCCTGGACCCTTCCCTCCAGGCTTCCCACTAGAGGAAGCGGCAGACTTGGCCTTGGGGTGCCAAGTGTGAGCCTGCTGGTCCTGTTGCTGGTGCTGCTGGGCTGGACGTGCTCCTGGGGCGGAAGGGTGAAAGGGCTTACGCTGCTGCTGGTGGCATTTGTCCTTCTGGGCAGACATGATCGAGTCCAAGGTGGCATTAGACTTCTCGATCCTCTGGAGATGGCCTTCCACCCCCGACCTGAACAAGTCAGTGCCCAGGAAGGGAACATCTGCTAGCTTGTGCTGGTTATCCGCCGTGAAGGTGGAGATCCACAGCCAAGCTCTGCGGTGCATGGCTACTGCGGCCGCTACTGACCGGGCACAAGAGTCTCCAATGTCCAAAGCAGTTTGGAGCTGTTTGGCCACTGCCCTTTCCTGATCCTGCACCTGCTTGACCATCGTCTGAAGGTCAGCCGGGAGATGAGAAATCACCTCATCCAGGGAGCCCATAAGGGCGTGTGAAAAATGTGCAATCAGCATGGCTGAGCTAGCCTGTCAAAGACCTAGGGAGGAGGCAGCGTAAACTTTTCACCCCGAGTAGTCCTGCTTCTTGGACTCCTTGTCGGGGGGCTTTACCACATCCCTAGCATTGCCGGAAGACGCTATCAGTTACCAGCCCCTCAGCAGAAAGATGCTCCGAAAAACCGGAGAGGGAACCAGTGGGAACTGCGTACTTGCGAACCATCCTGGCCAAAGGCACAGTACAGGATGCAGACTGCTGCCACAGCTCCAGGGCCAGAACAACAATGTCCTTGGCCACAGGGAAGGCCTCTGTAGGAGAATCTCCTCGGTCCAGAGTCTCCGTGTGGGGATATCTGGCCCATTTTTATATGGTTCCAGCTGCATCCCAGTGGACTCTGAGATGAGCTGAAGGATTCCCAGGAATGAGGATGGGCTCTCGTCTACCGACTGACCCATGGAAGATTCCAGGTCAAGAGGCCTGGAATACAAGGAGGAGTCTTCGGATTCTGAGGAGTCCACAAACAGCTGGCGAGCACCTGAGCCACCCTCCACTCGCCGAGGCTGATTGGGGGTGAGGGTGACTGACAACCTGTGGGGCAAGCCCTGACCCGACCGAGAATCCTTGGTCGGGGCCCCAGTCTTAGGTTGTGGAGGCGGTGGTTCCACCACAATGGGTGGAGCAGCCTGTTTTGGCCGAGCAATCGGTGCCAGAGTCGGCTCCTCGACTATAAAGAGGGGTTGCTTCGGTCATTCGAGCGAGAGCCATTTAATGGCCAATGAAGGCAATGAAGTTGGCTTATTACCGGCTAACAAGAGTTGCTGCCACATCATGTCCTCATAGCACCGACGCAACATGTGCCAGAGCCGATCCTCTGAAGAGGACGATGAGGACGAGCAGCAATGCTGCTTTCTGTGATGCTGGGACCGAGACCGCTGATGTCAGCAGGACCTACCCGACACGGAGGAGGACCAAGACCGAGACCTTCGGGGTCACTGATGGTTGGTCGAAGAGGGGGCTGGGAAAACCCACTCATCCCTCAGTTCAGGGTCCTTAACTGGGGACTTCGGCACAGGAGGCATGGGCAAGTCCTTGGTAACCACCGGGGGAACTGGTGAAGAAGGGTCGTCGGCTTCTCCAGTCGACAACCCGTCCAAAGGGTCGAGAAAAATCTTGACCGCATCGACGGGTGTCTCAGTCGGCTGACCTGACAAGGACACAGTGAAGCCAGTGGGCTTAGCCACAACCACGACCGAAGTCGAGAGCTGACGGTCTGGGGAAGGAGATCTCTTCCGCTCCCATGAACTTTGATGGTGGGACTTACCTTTCAGTTCCTTTATCTTCAACCTACTCGTGTGAGTCCCCGAGGGTCCTTCTCCTTTGGGCGGAAGGGACTGATAAAGCTCCTTAAAAAAGGCAGAGTAGGAGGAGCCCAAGGAGAGCAGGATAAATGCTGATGCTGAGGAGGAAGAAGACGCAGCCTAGACCGCTTCCTCCTCGAGGGCGATCAACTGCTCCAGCTGCTCCGTGGAGCCCACAGCCACGGACACCGCTCAACGGGCCTCCTTCGACTTCACCGGCGGATCCTGTTTCTCGGGGTGCCCCAGTTGAAGTTGGGCAATGCAGTCTTCCAGAACCGAAGTCGTAAAGGACTTGCAGAGATCGCAGGGCTGCGGATCATGGGTAAGACCCAGGCAGTAAACGCACATGGTGTGCGGGTCGGTCTGAGACATCTTCTTCCCACAAGGGCACCAACAGAAGCCGAGAGTAGATTTCGTATCCATCGCAGCCGCGAGGGAAGATGAAGACATACGTCTAGTAAATTTTAAAATTATTTTCGGAAATTCCGAAGGATTAGGATCCAGGCCTACAACACAGAGCACTAAGGAGGGAACCTGAGCTTCCAAGTGGTAAGGAAGATCTGGCATCATGGGATGGAGCTGAGGGTTTTACCACCCCGGTGGGAGGGAGGAGCCAGCTTGAAGACCTTCCGACAAGAATTAAAGCGGCATGGAACCTGCCAGACAGTGTGGATTGAACAACATATCCACGTCCCTAGAAATACATTTGGGGCATCCAAAACCTTGGATGCCCAGCTTAGCAAGAGGAATGCTCCCTCGCATTCTCTGTATGGGAATAATGGGAATTTCTTGACTTCAGCAGCCGCAGCTGAACTTTTGTCACTGTCTGCAGTGTGAGCCGTGAACTGCCATCTCCCTGGTATTTGGTGGTACCCCCTGCCAATACTCCATTGACATCCCTGCCTCTGGGCAGCCCATAGCGAAGCAAAACCCATTTCCTGGTTTTCAAGAATCAGACTTTGGTCAAACAAGAGGAGAGTACTTAAAAATGGCATGACCAGCAATGAGATAGGGCTGAATAAAACGTCAGTAAATGTGGCCATGGGAGGAGCACAGAAGTTCAGCCCCATGCATGATTCGGTTTTTGGGAAAACTCAGCCCCTGGACTGCAAACCCGGGTCAAAACTTCTAAAATAATTTTATTAACTGACTAGAGCCCAAAGAAAAAGTCACAGTGTTTTCTTCAAGTTGCCAGGGCTACAAGACCACAGGGTTGGTGCAGACAAGGGGAGTGATTCACTCCAAAGTGCCCCCCATCCAGAAGAAATGTGTCGCCAGCATTGGCAGTTGCTACATCTCCAATCACACCTTAAACAAGCCCTCTGACCTAAAGCAGCACACCTTCGATTTCAGGGTCATTGACCTGTAGTGTCGGAAACTGAAGCTAAGGAGCAGCTGAACCCTTTCAAATGGATCCGCCGATTGCCATCCCCTTTTCTTATTTTATTCCATGGTGTCAAGTGGCACCATACCTCTCAACTGTCCCTGATTTTCAGGGATGGCCCTGATTTTGCCTCAAATGTTTCCTCTGTCCCTCATAAAATCTGTATTTTTGTGACAAAACAGTGGGGATTAAAAGCACAAAATACTTTCAAACATTAAAGTTACAGACTTGTTATTCTTCAGAAAATGCATCTTAACACAAATCCTTTTATTCTATCTGCTTTCTGAGCGAATAGTACCAGATTTTAAGATGCGTCCCTGATTTGGGGACTTTGTCCCTGATTTTTTTAAGCCTTGTCCCCGATTCATGAGGCAAGAGGTTGAGAGGTATGCACCCCCACCCTCCAATCACCATTATCATTTTCCCTTTGTTCCCTAATGTCTAGTGGCATCCCCAACCCTCCCAATTCAGGCACAACCCTGAAATGAAGAAAACGGTACCGCAATTTTTTTTTTACCTGAAAAAAAAAGAAAACTGTTAGAGATGCAGCGAATTTAAATTCCGCTGGCGAAGTGAAGCAGCAGGAGTGGGGCACTTCGTGTTGCCACTCCTATGTGGAGTGGGGATAATGCAAAGTGCCTTACTCCATTTTGTCATTACTTCACTTTGCGTTAAGGCAGAATGGCAACGCAAAGTAAGGCAAAGTCATTGTTTTTAATGGAGTTCGGCTCCTCATTATGATTCTAAGTGATCCACTTGGTGTTTCAGACTTGTCAGCCCCCCAAAAAATCACATGACGTACAGTACTGTAAGTCACATGTTCTTTAGCTAGGCAGGAAGAAAGTGAGTCATACAAGCAGACACTTTTACTTTCTTCTGTGCAGACGGAGAGAAAGAGAGTAGTGTGTTTTGTGACTGCTGATACTTAGAGATCACAGCGAGGAGGAGATTTAATCTTTGATTTGGACCCAACAGCTTTTTTAAAAGCTACATTTTTTTGTCTTTTCTGTACTCTGTTTTACTTAATTTGTTCTTTCTGTAATTTTTTTTTTCTTACCTTTATAAGTAGTTAGTTGTTTGTCTGTGTCTGTGTGACTGTGCATGTGTGTGTGTTGTGTGACAGTGTGAGTAGTGATTGCTCGGACTGAGGGAGCTCAGTAGGAGAGATGGACCAGGGTGAGGGAATGTCTGGGGTGGGTGTAGCTCTGGGAGAGCGCGGTAGTGGTAAGCATCATACTGTGCACATGTGTGGAGGGCATGGGCACCCATTCCTGTTGGATCCGCTCAAAACTTGTGAGTGTCCCCCCCGGAAGCAGTACCAGCACCACCTCCTATCCTGACTCTGAGGCAGTTGAACCACCACCACCACCAAGTCCAGCACCAGGTCCTCTGGAGCAGGATGTGCCTGTTCCCCTGGGCCCAGGTGTGGATCACATCCCTGTTCAGCACCATGACCAGCCGGCTGCCAGTTCATCTGGCCATCCCCTGCCTGTGCCTGGTCCTCCCCGCACCTCCGTTGTTTGGCAATTTTTTGACTGTGTTGGGGGGGGACAGCAGTGTGGTCAAGTGCCGCCTATGTGAGGTGGAAGTGTGCTGTGGCCCCGGGGGGACTCACCTGGGGACTGGGGGTCAGCACACCCATATGCTCAATCACCAGCAGTTGGAGTGGCAGGCTGCCACAGAACGGACCATGCCTGCACCTGCTGGCCATTCTGTGGCAGAGGGTGCAGCTGTGCATTGCGGCATCCCTAAGAAGAGGAGGGCCACAGCAGCACCTGCTGCTCCACCAGCACCCCAACCCCCCCCACCACCACCAGCAGGTCAGCCTGTAGAAAATGTGGACCCCAGAGAACTGCATATAACACAGGCTGACTTGGCAGTTCTCTGGAGTCGTGTTGAGGATAACAATGAGAGCGTGGGTGCTGTGTAGCAGTGGCTGGATCACATAGAGGAACATCAGTTGCAAATTATGTCCATGCTGGAACTGCTGCTGGATCACCATGGGATCCCACATTATTTTTTTTTCCTCATACCATGTGCCCCCCACACCTTCTTTGCTGTGTTATAAAATGTATTCCTCCACCATCCCTGACCCTTGTATGTAATTATGCCCTTTTTTGTTGTCTTCCGTATGCGTGACACTTTGTATTCTGAGCAGTGCAAGTATACTGTACTAAACTGCATGTGTGCATTCAGTCTTCTTTCCAGTCTGTGTATGTACTGCAGACACTGTCCAACTCCCTGACTTAAAAACAAACATTAATGAGTACAATGGTGGGGTGGTGAAGCATGGAGAGATACTACAAAACAGGCTTACAATACATCCAATTAACTATTAAAAAAAATTAATGTTGTGATTCATGATGTGAATTGTAATTTGTGACTGCATTTGTGACCATGATGATGAAGAAACATTAATGCCTACCGCCTATGGCTGTACTTCTCCGATGAGCTGTAGCTTAAAACTCCCAGACTTAAAAACACATATCAGTGAGTACAATGGTGGGGGTGGTGAAGCCTGGAGAGATACTACAAAACAGGCTTACAATACATCCAAGTAACTAGAAAAAAAATTGATGTTGTGATTTGTAATGTGAATGATCGTAAATCGCGATTTGTGACTGCATTTGTGACCGTAATGATGAAGAACATAATTTGTATCACGAGTGACTTGTTATGATGGTCCTGACCTAAAAACGCATATTAATGAGTACAATGTTCATGCAGAATTAAGCGCCACACCTGTCCAGTACTCTGAAGGGAAGTCAAAGAAACAACTGTGACTTAAGTTACAGATGGAGATTGGGCCCTAAAGAGATGCAAATGCACAGACAGATTAAGATTGCGCTGTGCATTGAAGAGATGCAGACACAAAGGCACAACACCTAACCAGTGCTCACCATCAGAAATTCAAATCTGGAAAAGAATACCTTTGTCGGTTGAGGTGGGCCGTGGGGAAGGGGAGGGCAGTGTAATGCACTGCTGCAGTAGCAGTCACTAGTACTAGTACCATTAAAGATACCACAAAGAAGTACAAATATCACACAGCTGCAGTGGATAGCAGCTTCCCATTGCTGAAATTATTATGTGGTACAATAAAAGGTGTCTGATTTGATGACACACGTCACACACATACTCACACACACACACACCCCAAGTAATGCATAGCAAATTGAAAACTTCAGTACTATAACCACATATTTTAAACAGACTAAAATTATGCACTGTGGCAGTAACAGTCACTAGTACTAGTACCAGTAAAGATACCACAAAGAAGTACAAATATCACACAGCTGCAGTGGATAGCAGGTTCACATTGCTGAAATTATTATGTGGCACAATAAAAGGTGTCTGATTTGATGACACGCGTCACACACAAACTCACACACACTATGTAATGCATACAAATTGAAAACTTCAGTAATATAACCACATATTTTAAACAAACTAAAATTATGCAATGCTGCACCACAAAAATCAGCAAAAAAAATGGCAAGAAATATTGAAAATATTACTGTGTGTACATTAACACAGTTATACAAGAAAACTACGACCAAAACAGAAAGCATGTCTTTTTCACCAAGTTAATCTACCTACACCACAGATACACCCTTCCCCTAAAGCACACTTCCACTGTCTCTCAGCACACAAACTGAATGTTGTACATTAACATTCAAAATCTATACACAAACAATAAACGCTCGATGATATGAGCACAGGAGGGTTTCCTATAATTGATGAACTAAAGTTTCAGCAAAAAAATAGACTCAAAAATGCTTTTTTAACAGCTTTTTGGAGGTTTGAATTGCAGAGAGCTCTCAGAGCAGATTGTCTCCTACAGCTTCCTACACATGCTACCCCAAACTGAGGCTGTGCAGAACAATCTAGAGCCCATGTGACCTGAAATCCCATGAAACACTGCAAAATTCACCTTTGGAGCTTAAAACATATGAGTAAGGCAAAGTACATTTTTTCAATGTATTTCGCTTTAAGAATTGGTGGAGTAGTGGTTTGGGAAGGCAGAGTAATGCAAAGTCATTGTTTCAATGGACTTTGCATTACCATTAATGCGGAAGTACACTGCTCGCGTTGCAGAGCACTCTGTGAATTTGCCTTCACTCTGTGAATCACTCCGCGTAGCGAATTGGGGCCACTTCGCCCATCACTAAAAACTGTCCTGTGCTGATCAGCCCACCTCCCACACCCTCACACACCTGAACATGTCTCCGGTTCTAGCTCCACTCTCCGCTCAAAGACATGTCTTGCTGCTGGAACCGGCGACTGCAATATGAGAAACTAAGGTAAATGCAGTTCAATGTATTTCAATGGGGTTTCAACTTTTGTACATAACGTAACTGTTTTTTTTACATTTTTTTTATTGACACTTTATCTTCTTGCTTCTCCTGGCTGCCCCCTTCTGACCGACCCCCCAGCGCCGCCATGCTGGTATCACTGGGACTTACCTTCCAGAGTTTTTCCCAGTCATCTGGTGCAGAGGTTGTGGAGGGTTGGTGGTCATCTGCAGCCAGGAGGTGTTATCCTTTTTCTCCCATCCTTGTTGCTGGGGTGCACATGCAGGATGTGTGTGTATGTGGAGGTGCATGCACGTCTGTGGAAGTCCCCCTGCACTCTCACTTCCATGGCTAACAACAGTCCTGCACTACCCCTGGTCCTCCACTTGGGGACAGCCATTTGGCGGGACTGCCAATCCTCCCTCCCTCCCCAGAAGAGGAGAGCAGTCCTTCAGACGCTTGATCCTCTTCCTCCTAAGCTGACCCCCAGTGGCATGCTCGCACTGCAAACACAGGTTGCCAGCATGGCAGGAGTTGAGGCATGGATGCCTCAGCCCTCCATACCACTGGGCTGGCTACAATATTTTGACATTTTGACCCTACATTTTCAACATGGCCTTTTGGGGAACCACCTCATGAAGAACATGACTGTCATTGCGCAAAGGTGATTTTACAGCTGCTTGATGAATGAAACTTTTTGGTGGTATTTGAAAATGTCCCATGTCCTTGTTCATGAGGTGGGGGTCACAAGAAGGCTATGCTGAAAATTTTGGGTCAAAATATGTAAAAATGGCAGAGTTATGACCATTCGTTGCAATTTCACTACACACGTCATAACTTTAGAAATGTTAAATATTTTGACCCCAGATTTTTAACATACCCTTCTTATTACCCCACTGCATGTATGTCATTGCTGTCATTTATGAAATCCTGGCCAAAATGTGTTTTCGCACCTGTGGCATGGAATGGTGTTGCAGTTGCACAGAATTATGTTTTGGCAGGGGATTCGAAAATTTTCTGTACTGGGTACATGAGGTGGGGTAATACAAAGACTATGCTGATAATTTAGTCACTGTTGTCCTTTAAATGAAGCGCAGGGCCTGAAGGTACCTGTGTTTCCATAGCTACATACATATGCACATCTTTGGGGGGATGGGAACGCAGGGCCTGGAGGGCCTTGTGTTTTCACAGGCAAATAAGGATATGATTATGCTATCTCAAAAAGTAAGCCAGTAAATTGAAAAAAAAATTGTTAATGCTCTAGTTAAGGTTAAAGCCACAATAGTAGGGAAATGTAGCTTTAGGGTTTCCAAACCTAACACCCATACCATGCTGCACAGACCAACAGGCATCAACAGGGTGCCTTGGGGTCATCAGCTCTCTCACCCCATTCTCCTATACTGTACCCATCTCAGCTTATTTACTAATGGGGTGGGGTGAGCATTTGGACTGATGATCACAAGGCACCCCCAACACATTAATGAGTGCAGCGTGGGGGTGGGGTGGTAGGTTTGGAAGCCCTAATCCCACATTATACAATGGCAAGAAAATTTCCTGACCTCTGATTGGTCAGTGTGTCCCTGGCACAGTGAGGTTATCCTAGCACAACCTCACAGTATTGATTTGGATGCCTGGGATCATAAATTGGGTTGATGCCATACACTTAGGAAACAGATATACTACCTCACTAAAAACATTTTTAAATTATTTTTATTTTGTATAACAACGAGCCATTGTATGATAGCAATAATGCACTCCTGGGTGTGGGTTCTGCTGGGATAACCTCACTTCTGGGATGTTGGATGCACTCGGCCTGCAATCTCGTGCCCAACCACCCAGGTGTGAGGTTATCCCAGCACAACCCACACCCTGTCATGCATTATTGCTTAATTTCCCTACTTTTCTGGCTTTAACCCTAACTAGAGGATTAACAAAGTTTTTTGCAATTTGTATGAACATACATGAGTAGTTTAATACGCTATGCACAGTAGCCTGCAATACACAGAATGAACATAGCTACGTTACATTAATTACATGTATAAATGAAATAGCAAGCTTTATATCTTATCTCATCCACAGTACAGGGATGATGCTTTCAACCTAACACTAGGGCACAGTGAGAAAAGCAGGCACACAGTTAAAATCCAGCAAGGGAGAGCCCGGCTGTCCTTACCAAGCTGTCGCAGTCCAATAGTGGAGTTGACTTCACTGGGATGTGGCTGGAATTTGAAAGCTGCCACTGCTGCTCTGAACTGACTGTCCCACCCATCAACTAGTCACTGCCTCCACTGGAGAAACAGTGCACTAGGGCGCAGTCACAAAAGCAGGCACACAGTTAAAATCCACCAAGGGAGAACTCAACTGGCCCCCTTACCAAGCTGCTGCAGACCAACAGTGGAGCCCTTATATCCTTATTTACTCATACCATGGCCCCACTCCACTTGGCCTGGTAATTAGGAGTGTCTCCCCCCCCATTGTTCAGGGTTCATAAAAACAGTGTGACCCGACTTGCTCTTGAGTCCCACTTCCAAAGCCCAGTTCTTTTCACAGCACACTTTATCCTTATGGGGAAACCTACACCTTTCCAGACTTCATCCCTGTATCAGAGGGGACATCCTCAAGCTATTTTTCTCAGGGCTGCATGTCTCTACATAACAATCCCAGAGGGGGCACTCCTTTGCATCCACAGTGTGCCTTGTTCCCTTCAATTTAGGAACAACTCTAGTTTTTTTTCTGTCACATGGTTGGACAGGTCTCTCATATGACTTTGGGCAAGCCTGCACTTCCACATGACTTTCTTTGTCTGAGGACATGGGGTCCTTACACTTTTGCGTTCCCTCTGTCTTTCCCTCTCTCTTGCCTTTCTTCTCTCAATTGCCTACCCAGCTGTCCTGGTCATCCCTGGCCAACCTAGTGCCTCTGTCCAAAATAGATTTCTTTCTCTTTTCATTTTTTTAATCATTTGTTCAGTTTATATCCTATATCCTTTTACCTGCCCCTGTGGCTCCCTTGCACCACTCTTTTTTCCTGTGGGTGAGCAGAACTGAGGAGACTGGGGAGCTGGCACGGGCTATTGAGCAGTCCACAAGCACCACGTCATATGTCTACCTCATAGGTGGCAACATCCCTGATGTTGGTTCTCCACTCCAAAATCCTTGTAGCTACACACTCCAGCAGGGTCCTGGTGCCTCCGCTTGAACCCATCCAGTGATGAATGGTGAAGATATTCTAGAAGTTGAACAATTACGATGAGTAGATCATTTTTTTTTTTTCATGTGGCATCATTGCGTCTTCATGACTCGTGCTTGGTAAATGACGAATACATAAGAGCTACCTGCTCTATTAAATAAATGTTTTAACATACGTATGTGTATTGTCCAAAGGTGTATATGTAGGCATTGCAAACTGATGCCTACAGAGAGGGAATGGGTCTGCTGCAGAGAAATCGCATAAGTGGTTGACAAAATAACAGATCTAGAAAATGCGTCCCCTGGCGTACTGATGTGTGATTACATAACAAATCAACCTGGATTCCTTGATGTATGCTTTAGCCAGAGGGCCCTGGAGATGGCGTTAGCTAAATATCATCAGTATCATGGCTGTCAGAATGTCCCTGCAAATGAGTAAGTATGCACTGATCTATGGAACATTTGTGTACGTGAAAATACACGGCCAAGTAGCTAACAGTAATGCTATCAGCTCTGTATGTGTATATGTGTACATTTCACCATGATTTGGCTGACTGTGGAAAGCCTACATGTGTCCATGTACCAATGATGCATGACAGAGATGCTGTTTTGATGTGGTAATGGCATTCCATGGGTGGATTGAAGCATGAGACAAACCAGACCCATGCTGCCTTTACACAACAGAGACTGCCACAACAATGTAATACCCCTTGTACTGAGTTATGGTGATTCTGAAATGTGTCCTTTTACTACACTGGAGGTATTTTGTAGACACACTGTAGCCATGACACTGACCTTTGTGCATGGAAACACACAATGTTAATAAAGTACCAATTCATGCAACTGATGACACAGTATTTACAGAAACACCATTGGATCATTGTCACAGTGGTGCACACTATAATGTGATGGCATTAATGGCGACAAGTCACATTTCTGCACATGTGAAATTGGCCACACTGTAGTATTGTAACGGTGTGGGATTTTTAAAGATGGACAAAACTCCAATAAGGTGCAACCCACTTAGCTATGTGGGAATTTTATTATAAAGGAAAAAAAATATATATAACTCAGTCTTACGTCTGGCACCTTTTTCAGTATTCACTTCATCTTGAACCAGCTTGTTACAAAATCACAGATTTTCAAAAGGTAAAACAAAAGAAAAATACACAGATGGTCTATACTCAAAAATGGTGGACCCTTCCTCCACCACTGATCAGCAACAACTAACCCACGATCCTTTGAGACCTGTTCAGGTAAAGTTTTTATTCCCTCCCACCTGATCAGGTGACACTGTATCTTCAGCAGAAAGATAACTCTTTTAATAGCTTTAAAACAATATTGTACATTTTAGATTGCTATATTCACACTAAGCAATCTATTGCAATATTCTCTCAAAATAATGTATTGTGCTAAGGTTTTTCTATCCCATAGTACATTCCCTGTGTTTGAGTGACAGGTCCTAATTATAAAAATAGCCCACAAGGGCCGCTGATTCACTATAGTCCAAGCCAGAATGCAGCTGACTCTCGCCACAAACAGACTTCTGGAGGTTGAGAAGAGCTCTGCTTCAACTATAGCTACTAACCAAAGGTATTTGTTTTAAATGACAGCTTCCTTTATTTCCTTTAAACCATATTAACTTTAAACCTGTGGAGAAACCATATGCAGTAAATTAACATTACTTAGGTTGGTAGAACACCAACTCCCAGTTATGCAGACCCTTTTTATTAAGGTGTGTCTTCTTGTCTTGCAGTTGTAGAGGATACAAACAGCTAAAACCTTTCTTGGACCTACCTAAATGTACTTGGCTAAGACAGCCTTAATTATATTACACTCAGACTGCAGGACAACAAAAGGAACCTCTTAATAAAGGTCTGGTAAAGGGTTCAGGTTTTCCAGCTTTTGGACAATTTGACTTAGCTCAAAGCTACTGGCAGGAACAACTATCGGCTTGCAAAATTAAGCTGTTAGCTGAGCTTTCTCCCAGTAGCAGAGAAACTCAGAGAGCTGTAGCTCTCTCTTTTTAAGCAAAAATGGCATTGTGATTTTCTTGAGAAACATTTCCAAGAAGAGCCTAAATGTAGCTCAAGTCCTTTACTTTAAAGACAAATAAGTGCTATCCACAAGGAACAAACATTTCTGCCAAACAACATGAGCTACTTCAATGTTTGTTCAGGGTGTTGCTTGCTGCTTAGGCAAGGGGGGCTGGGTTACTAGAATGGAATATGAACCAAAATACTCAAGAACAACAAGTAACCCAGTCTGTAATATAGGTGCCATTTATATACTGGCTAACTCTACTGCAAAATGCCTCTCTCTTTATTTCAGAAGCCCTCCAATTTGTTATCCTTTGTTCAGAAGTATTTATTTACCTCACACAAACCTTGCTCTATTCTTAACCAGATTAGATGCAAAAATAAAAAAAATATCATAGCAGACATTCTTGTTGTCCTTCCTGTTTGCCTGCAAGGCTTTTTGCCCATACCACCATCAAGTTACCTTATTCCAATGTACCATGCTAGAAAAACAGAGAAAAATAAGAAAAGGGGAACAAGTTTTTTGGGGGTATGTGTAAGGAGGTGGCCAGTCTCCATACAGAAAATCACAGGGATAGCTTCAGAAGAGGGAAAGATAGTGGTTGCAACCAAAGACAAGATAAAGAATTGGTACATTTTGGAAGTGGCAGGGACTAATTCTGTCACAAGTATGATGGAGTGAAACATCATTCCATGTACCGTTGCACACCACCAGTGCTAATGCCCATGATAACGACAGTCTCCAGATTAACAACAGTCTCCATGCTATCATTTCCTGTTAAGAAGTGGAGCATACCACTAGATGGTCCATCCTCCTTCCCCATACCCACCTTCCAACACCATATATATATATATATATATATATATATATATGCTTATAAGCCATTTCTCATGGTGACCCTGGTTTAGCAGTATCACTTCTGCTGGGCTCCCTGCTACACATCTCAGCCTAATGTTCTCCCACTCATCTTGGTAGCAAGAACTCTGTCTTGGTCAGGAACTGCTATTGTCTTCTTCATGAGGACTGCATCGACCATTCCCTCCTTGTAGTTTGCTTATCAATGACAATGCAAGTCACTGTTTGGGTCATCCCAGTATCACATTCATACTTCTGCTTTCATGACAGCCATATAGTGCTATTTTCATGGACATGTGATTTCGAGTTAGTAATGTAATCTTTTTGTCTTTTTTCTACAAGAGACACTGTTTCTTGACTTACTGGTGCTTTACAAGGTGGTGCTGGGGATGGTTAGGTAGACATGTCTGTGTTGTCCTCCCTGCTTGTGTTGCTCTTGCCATCAAGGAACGCTGGCCTTCACAATATTATACCAGATATCATGATGCCAACTGAAGGTGCTTATTTTCCTTGTCATATACTTTTAGACGTCGGTTCATGCAGCTTTGGCAAGCAAATGTCACGCCACATCCTCACCCAACATCTAAAGCCTACCCATGGTTACCTCAGCTGGCCTTTACCTGTGATGGAGTAGGTAATGTTGCATCACCTACATTGGGCTGCACATGGTCTCCACCACAAGTGTTCATCCAGTATGTCTACCAGGTAACATGGTCTTGAGGTTCTTGTTTTCTTATCCTTCAAATTGTACTTGATGCCTGCTTTGTCAACCTTGTCCAACTGGTTCTGTGGGCCTCCCTATTCAGGAGGTGGCAATGGGGATGTATGCACAAGAAGCCACCCATGCAGCCTTGAAAGAACAGGTTACTCACCTGTAACAGTAGTTCTAGGAGTGGTATATGTTGTTCATCCACACTGTTTGGCATGTCCCCTTCCACTTTAAATCTTGCCGGAAGTCTTCAAGCTGGCTGTTCCCACCCATCCGGGTGGTATATAGCTTGGCTCTGCCCATGACGCCAGATTTTAACCTGCTGGAAGCAAGGTTGTGTGCCTGAATCCAAGGAGGTCGGGTGGGTGCGTGTGGATGAACAACATATACCACTCCTAGAACTACTGTTACAGGTGAGTAACCTGTTCTTCTAGGAGCGTGGATATGTTGTTCATCCACACTGTTTGACACACTCCAACCAGTTCTCTGGGAGGAGGGAGGCAAGGCGCACACCCCCTACTTAGGAAACAGAGATAGGAGAACCGAGGCCCCAAAACCAGCATCCCGGCGTGACTCAAGGTCGATGTGGTAGTAGGTGATAAAGTTGTTAGCTGACTTCCAAGTAGCAGTCCGACAGGTTTTCTGGATAGGGATGTCCCAGGAAGCAGCCACCGATGCAGCAGTATGGTGGGTAGAATGAGTACTTATCCCTCTGGGAGGCTCCTTGCCCACCAACTCATAGCACAGACCTATGCATGATGTAATCCATCTTGATATAGTCTGTTTGGCTGTGGGTCTGCCAGAAGCAGCTTCAGCATAGGTGACAAACAGCTGGCGAACCTCTCCTTGAATTTCTGCTGTCCTCTCCTTGTAGTAGGAGACAGCATGTCTCAGGTCCAGAGTATGGAGCCTGTACTCAGCATCCAAGGTGTAATTAGGGTAGAATACCAGCAGAGTCAACACCTGGTTATGGTGAAACTCTGACACCACCTTCAGAAGGAATTTCGGGTGGGGGCACAGGACAACTTTGTTCCTTTGAAAGATCAGATAAGGGGAGTCCACCAAAAGCACCTGGCACTCCTCTGTTCTTTTGGCTGATGTGATAACGACCAGGAAGGCTGTCTTCCATGACAAGTGTGACAGCTCGCACTTGTGCATTGGTTAGAATGGCTTGCCCATGAGTTTTGCCAATACCAGCAGTAGATCCCATGGAAGTGGAGGTTCATGCACAGGAGGGGATATGTGATCCAGGCCTTTGAAGAAGCGCCTGACCACTGTCTCTTGTGCCACTGTCAGCTGACTGGCCTACGCCCGGTAAGCAGAAATGGCTGCCAGGTGCACCCTAATGGTCAATGACAGTAGACCCCCTTTGGAGAGAGACCAAAGGTAGTCAAAAATGTTAGCCACAGGACAGGATAAGGGGTCCAGACTCTTACCCTGACACCAAATGGAAAACCTTTTCCATTTGAAGGCATAACATTTCCTAGTCGATTCCTTTCTAGATACCTCCATTACGGTGTAGACATCTTCGGAAAGACCCAAAGCCTGGAACTCTAGCTGCTCAGGTACCAGGCTGTGAGGAGCAGGGATTGAAGGTCCGGATGGAATACCTTCCCCGGGTCCAGAGATATCAGGTCCGGGCATGTACAAAGCTGCCCCGGGGGCCTGCAGCTGAGGCTGAGGAGATCTGTGTACCAGAACTGGCGTGGCCAATCTGGGGCTACCAGAATCACCTTTGCCTTATCCCTCCTCACCTTGAGTAACACCTTGTGGATTAAGGGAAATGGAGGAAAGGCATAGAGGAGACCTGGGGTCCACGGCCTCGAGAAGGCATCCCCCTGCAGCAAGCCCTGCTGAGGGGGGTGAACATGATACAGCCTCAGCCTGTTGTTTTCCCTGGAGGCAAACAGGTCCACCATCGGTTTGCCCCAATGGAAGAACAGGCTGTAAGCTACCTCTGGATGGAGAGACCACTCGTGGGATGTCTGGCCTATGCAGCTGAGAGCATCTGCAGCTGGTTTGAGGCTCCTGCTACATGGATGGCTAGGAGATCTGCCTCCAACTGGCTTACAAGGGTCCAGATGTGGAGCTACGTGCCACCCTGCTTGATGAGGTAGTACGTGGTCGTGGTATTGTCAGTCTGGACTTGAACCACTTGACTCCAGAGCTGAGGAGCAAAAGCTGACCGTGCCAGTCTGACTGCTCTGAGCTCCAACAGGTTGATGTGGGTTTGGGACTCCTCGGGGGTCCAGAATCCATGGGCCCTGTTGTCCCCCATATGGGTTCCCCAGCCCATGAGCAAGGCATCAGTCGCAAGGAAGATTGTCGGCTCGGGGCGGACAAATGGGATCCCTTCCTGCAACTGGTCAGGGTGGCCACCATTGGAGAGTGTCCCACATCTTCTGGGTTACAGTGATCAGCTGGTTGACATGATCATATCACTGAGTCCACTGGGTGGTCAGCTCCCATTGAAGGGGGCGCATGTGCCACCGGGTCCAATGGACCACTGAGGTGCACGCCGCCATATAAACCAGAAGGTGCAGAAAGTCCCGGGCAGGGCACAAATGCCCAACCAGAAATGATTGGGCAAAGGAGGAGAGAACCTCCACCCTGTCAACCGGAAGCCGAGCTCTGGCTTGACAAGAGTTGAGCTCTGCCCCGATGAAGTCCATCACCTGAGAAGGCACGAATTCTGACTTGGCCTCATTGATCAGGAGGCTGAGTTGGGAGCAGGTTTGGAGGGCCAGACACCTGGACCTCTCCACCTCCTGATGGGTGGAACCTGCCAAGATACAATCGTTGAGATAAGGGTAGATTCTGACTCCTCGATGCTGAAGGTGGGCCGCCACCACTGCAATGCATTTGGTGAAGACCTGTGGGGAAGATGACAGGCCAAATGGCATGGCTCGGATCTCATACAGGGTCCCCTTGACCCTGAAGTGGAGGAACTGCTGATGGGATGGATGGATTGGGACATGAAAGAATGCGTCCTGTAGATCCAGTGAACAGAACCACATGTTTCGCTCCAGGGATGGTATGATCTGGTTCAGAGTGACCATCCAAAAGGTGCGGGACCTGAGATATTGATACAGGTCGTGGAGATCTAGGATGGGGCGCCAACCCCCCTGTCCGCTTGGGCACCAGGAAGTACCTGGAAACAAAGCCTGGGTCTGTCAGAGGATCTGGCACTGGAGCTATGACCTCCTTGCAGAGAAGCTAAACTACGTTGTCTCAAAGAGCCGACTGGGTGCATGCAGAAATCCGTTCCCCCGAGGGGCGCGGGCTCAGCTGGGAGGGTACTGCTCGAATTCTAGAGGCAGTCCCTGACCGACCACTTCGAGAACCCACCTGTCTGAAGTGATAGCGGTCCAGGCAGAAAGGAAGTGGTGGAGCCAACCCCCCCACAGGAGGACCCAGAGCTGGCGTGACGGGTGTAGTGCTGGCCAGCCCCAACCCATCACTGAGCAGGTTAGAAGAGGAGGAGGAGGCTCAAGGACCTGAGCCTCGGCCTCCTTTATGGGGCTGCTGAGGATCCTGCTTGGGCCAAGGGTGCCAAGCTTGAGCCTGCTGCTGCTGTTGATGTTGCTGTCCTCCTTGATAGGAGCGCTGCCGGACCACAGGGGACGAATGATGAAATGGCTTCTTCTTTCTCTTCTTTCTCTTCTGTTGGTTCTTGCCCGAAGAACCCTTGGCAGAAGTAGCATCCAGAGTGGCACTGGACTGCTGTATACGCTGAAGGTGACCGGCCCCTCCTGGACCGAACAAGTCGGTACCTAGGAAGGGCACGTCAGCAAGCTCATGCTGAGTATCTGTCAGGAAGGAGGAAAGCCTCAGCCAAGCCCTGCGGTGAGAGGCCACTGTGGCTGCCAGCTAGTGGACACAAGAATCCCCGATATCCAAGGCCATCTGGAGCTGCTGTTTAGCAACAGCACAGCCCTGGTCATGGACCTGCTTGACCGTGGTCTGCATTCTGGTGGGAGATGAGGGAGGACCTTGTCTAATGACCCAAGAATGGCATGAGAGAAGTGTGCCATAATGACAGCTGAGCTGGCCTGACGAAGGCCCAGAGAAGAGGCAGCACAGACCTTGCGGGCAGTGTGGTCCATATTTTTGGACTCCTTGTCTGGGGGTCAGTCAGAGTTGGCCAAACTACCAGTATGCCTGAACACAGAGGCAGTCACCAGGCTCTCGGCCGAAGGGTGCTCTGTGAACCCTGCAAGGGACCCCATGGGCACTGTGTGCTTGCGGGCCATGCGGGCAGATGGTGCTGGGCCTCGGCCACTGGAAAGGCCTCCGTTGGGGTATCCCCCTCTCTTGAGAATGTCAATGAGAGGGTACTCCACCTTTTTCTGGATAAGCTCCAGGGGCATTATGGTGGAATTGGAGATGAGGTGGAGAATGCCCTGGAAAGAGGAAGGGCCTTCCTCTATCCCTGCGCCAACCGATGGCTCATCATCCCCGGGATGTGAGTGCAAGCTGGTGACGTCCGAGACTGAAGAGACATGATACAACTGTCTATCACC
This sequence comes from Neoceratodus forsteri, assembly GCA_016271365.2. Taxonomy (NCBI): domain Eukaryota; kingdom Metazoa; phylum Chordata; order Ceratodontiformes; family Ceratodontidae; genus Neoceratodus; species Neoceratodus forsteri. The sequence goes on along the minus strand of CM057454.1, from coordinate 159,420,227 downwards.
TAAGTCACCCTCAATCTGCCGAGGGCGGTCCGGGGTGACTGTTATCGACAGACATCGGGGAAGCCCGGTGTCCTGTCGGTCCTCTTTTGAGGGCGCCCCTCCCATGGGCTGTTTAGGCAGTGGTTCCACCCGAATCGGTGGAGAGACTGGAGTAGACCTAACCAGGAGATGGCCTGGCCCCACGGGTGGAGGAACCGAGGGCTTCGGTTCCAGAGGCGTCAGCTTTGGCCTAAGAGGCAAGAGCCAAGTGATGGCCGGAGTAGGTGGTGGAGCTGGCTTCTGCCCGGTCAAGATCAGCTGCTGCCACATAAGGTCTTCATAACGCCGGTTGAATTTCCACCGGGCCTCTCCTCATCTGAGGAGGATGAGGACCTGTCACGTTGCCTCTTTTTTGAGTGCTTATGGCTCTTTCTCGGTCATTCGGCCGAGGGGGTCCGAGGGGGTCCTGGACCGAGACCAAGACCAGGAAGGCTGACTCGGTCAGTTGGGAGACACCGGAATAGGTGAGACCCAAGGGTCTGGGATGGGTCCTTGATGGGGACACCAGCAGGCTGGGTCTCCTCATCTGGAAAGACCAGGACCAGAGTCCGTTCCAAAGAGTCGTCGAGCACAGCCAGCAACAAGAGGTCGATTGGGTCAAGGATAATTTAGACCTTGTCGGCCACTTTCTCAGTCCCTTGACCAGACAGAAGGTCCAAAAATCCAGCAGCTGAGGATGCAATCTTGACCAAGGTTGCGATCATTTGCTCTTGGGACTCAGACCTCTCCCAGTCCCAAGAGCATCTCCATCAAGACGAAGACGCCAGGTCAGGGGGCACAATTTGAAGATGGGGGGGACGGCTCAGAGGTAATGTGAGGAAGTATTTTTTCATGGAGAGGGTTGTGGATGCATGGAACAGCCTCCTTGAGGAGGTCATGGAGTCAAGAACAGTGGAGGAATTCAAGAATGCATGGGACAGACATAAGGCAGTCCTAGTGGGGGGTAGGAGGAAATAAGCTGTTGGTTAACTAGGATCTGCAGCTTATCTGTCAGGTAGGAAAATGGGCAGGCTAGGTGGGCCAAGCAGTCCTTAACTGCCATCAAATTCTATGTTTCTATGTCCTTCTCCCTCTTTTGAGAGCGGGAGGAGTGCGAGCCTAAGGGCGCCTCACCCCGAGTGCAGAGAGAGACTGGCGCAACTCCTTGAAGGAGCCCCGTAAAAGTAGAGCCTAGGTTCAGCGGGACAAAGTGTGAGAAATTCTATATTGCACTTGATATCTGCAACAAACGTGCACTTTTGCTTAATTCTGTGGGAGGTGAAACTAACTACCCTTGGTAATTGCTTTTTATTCACATATTTATTTAGGGTTTAACCAAGAAGGGGCTTGTAAACTCTGTTTATCTTGTTAGTAACTTCAGAAGGATTTAAATACTGCATTTGGGTAGGTCCTTGGAGGTAGCTAGATTGTCTACTAGGATTTGCTGACAGTTAAACTATTTTTAAATTTCAGGTGGCTGAGGAGTTGAAAAGAAACTTGCAAACTCTGCTTATCTTGAAGTAACCTCATAAGTGTTTAAATACTTCATTCTGGTTGTCCCTTGGGGTAGCTGGATTGACTACTAGGCTTTTGGGACTGAAACTATTTTTAAATAATTTACTGGTGCGTAGGAGTTTGTGATAGTTAAACTCTTTTAAACAGAGTTACTGGGGTTAAGGAGTGGTCACAGAAAACCTGCAGTGTGAAACAGGAAAAGACGGTCTTTCAAGCAACAGAGGGTGGTGGATTAAGGTTTACGTTTGTTTGTTACAATTCTTAAGATTTTCAGTGCAGGAAGAGTTTAAAGCACAGCTGACTTATTTTGGAGGGACAGCTCTCAGAGCACAAACCACCAGGCCTGTTTTGGGGCTAGGAAGGTTTACCTGTGTCTGACTTGGATGTGTGGATTTTTCTGATTGATTAGCAGGGTATTTTCTATCAAATTGTTGTGTAGGGCATCTTCCTGACAGGAAGGCACTCATTGCAGCAGTGGGTCAAAGCTTCTAGCTGATTGTTTTGCGAGGCACAGTTTAGGCCCAACCCTTCCCACCCTCACCCCACCCACCCCTGGAAATAGTTCTTTATACCTGGGGTTCTGACATCATTTCCTCGAGTGCAAGGTGCATGTCACTGTCATATCCTCTCTAGCACACTGCACTGACAATATAAGCATAAACATTGTATAATATAAATATATATTTCTACATTACAAACCAATCACACACAAAAAAAAAAATGTGGGGAGTAGTGCAATGTAATGGCTGTGGGGCAGCAGTCTTCCGGGAGTCTTTCTGGAGGCTGAGATGCTGCCCTATTTGCAGACAACTGTCTGCCCTGAGGGAGGAAGTTGCCCGTCTTCAGGCCACACTGGACAGTAGTACGGGGACCTTCCCCCAGGCCACAATGGACAGTAGGAAGGGAACCTCCCCCATCCAGGAGCACCAGAACCACCACCACTACCTCAGAGGTTGCCAAGAAAGCACAGCAGTTGGACCACAGTGGGCTCAGGAGGATGAGGATGGTGAAATAGAGGCACACCAGTCAGATGTTACACACCACAATCCATCGCCATTCTGGGGAGCATAGCTCCCCATAGATACACCATAGAGGAGACTAAGGAGGCTGAGGACAACTGTCACAAGGGAGGCCCACAGGAAGGAGGCAGAGGACACCACAAGGAAAGGAAGCAGCTCCTGGTGGGGGACTCAATTATTAGGGGGATAGAACTGGGAGGAGCTGGGAAATCTGAAGTAAGGTGCCTGCCTGGTGCCATGGCTTGGAGGGACAGGAAGCGCATCCTCAGGATCACAACAACAGCTGCAAGGGATTCTGAGCTGGACGTAATTGTCCACCTAGGGACAAATGACTTGGCTCATCATGAGGTTAGAGCAGTGCAGGAGGACATTGCAGAGTTGGGGAGGGGCCTAAGACAAGTAGCAAACACAGTATCCTTCTCAGAGGTGCTGCCTGTCAAAGGCATGGGGAGGCGAGGTAATTGGCACCATGCAGTTTAATGAATGGTTGAAAAATGGGCGGAGCACAGGGTTTGGCTTCATTGGGGACTGGGGTTCCACCTGAGGGACACCAGCCTATACTGGCAGGATGGTCTGCATCTGTCCAGGAAGGGAACAAGTCTTTTGAGCAATCGGTTTAAATGCTTCATTGGCAAGCTTTTAAACTAGTCAATGGGGAGGCACTGACAAGCAGCAGAAAAATCCCAGCCTCTCCTACAAAACAGGGTACTAAATGAGAAAAGACCAAGGTAGAACGGTCAGTGGGGATGCTGCAACAGAAGGTAAGGCCATCAAAAATGGAGAGCAATGAGTACCAATGCCGTAGTCTAGGTAACAAGCTTCCTGAATTAGTGGCCTTGATGGAGGAGGAACATCTGGATATCGTGGCAGTCACAGAAACATGGTACAACAAAACCATGACTGGGACGAAACATACCAGGATACACTATCTACAGGAGGGACAGGGAGGGTAAAAGAGGGGGAGGAGTAGTTCTTTACATAAGGGAAGGAATAAAAGCAGCAGAACAAAAGGGTAAACAGGGAGGAGAAGAAGCACTGTGGGTAAATTTGGAGACAGGCAATGGCACCACAATCCGCACAGGGTTAGACAGAGACCTCTCTCAGGGGAGGAAGTGGACAAGGAAATGATAGAAAGTATACTTAGAATGGCAGAAAAAGGGGAGATATTGCTGATGGGTGATCTGAATATGCCAGATGTTAACTGGGCGCAGTTGCAGCTGCCACTTGAAGAGTGCAGTTATTCTAGATGCCCTACAGGGGCATGCCTTAGACAACTAGTACTGGAGCCCACTCGAGAGGGAGCAATATTAGACTTGATACTCTCAAATGGAGATGAGAGAGGATCACAGATGTAGAAGTGGTAGCCATCTGGGAACTAGCGACCATCGAACAGTATGGTTCACAATAAACACAGCAATAGAGTCAAGCCATACAAAGACAAAAGTACTGGACTTTAGGAGGCTGACTTCAAAATGGGTGAGTGCCTAAGGAATACACTAGCAAATGGATGGAAGGAGGGTGGAAGAACAATGGGGAATAATAAAACTGCCATCACAGAGGTAACGAGCCTTTGTGGAAGCAAATAAACAAAAAAGACGATGTAAGAAACCACTATGGTTCTCAAAGGAAGTAGCAGTGAAGGTTCAAGAGAAAAGAAAGCATTCAGGAAGTACAAGGAATCCAGCAGGAGCAGGACAGAGAACTGTATCAGTTAAAGCAAAGGAGGCTGGGAAGGCAGTCAGAACAGCAAAGGCCCAAACTGAGGAAAAGATAGCCAACTCAGTTAAGAAGGAATAAAACCTTTATAGGTACATCAGGAGCAAAGGAAGACCAAGGGAGGGATAGTGAGGCTTAATAAAGGGGAGGGAGGGTGGGAGAGGAGAATGTGAAAAGGCAGAGATACTAAACAAATATTTTGCTCAGTATTTACAAAGGAAGAGGGGAGCTACATAAACAAACAGTAGTAACACTCTGGATACAGAAGTTGATACCAGCCTATTTACAGAAGAAAGGGTTCTGAAAGAACTCTTAAACTGAAGGTGGACAAAGCAATGGGGCCTGATGGGATTCATCCCAGAATTCTAAAAGAACTAAGGGTAGAACTAGTGACACCACTGACTACCCTCTTTAACAAATCATGGGAGGATGGGTGGTACCCGAGGACTGGAGGAGGGCAGATGTGATTCCCTTCACAAAAGTGGGAGCAAGGCAGAAGCAGGAAACTATAGACCTGTTAGTTTAACCTCAGTGATAGGGAAAATGATGGAATCACTTCTAAAGGAAAGAATTGTCACGTATCTAGAGGCCAGAAGGGCACAGGACCCTAGGCAGCATGGATTCACAGCGGGAAGGTCATGCCAGACGAATCTGATAGATTTCTTTGACTGGGTGACCAAAGTAGTAGATCAGGGAGGGGCTGTGGACATGGCCTACCTAGACTTTTAGCAAGGCATTTGACACAGTCCCACACAAAAGATTAATATATAAGTTAGCCAGCCTGGGAGTGGGTCCCAAGATGACAGCCTGGGTAAAGAATTGGCTGGAGAATAGGACACAGAGAGTAATAGTAAATGGAGCCCACTCAGAAGAAAGGAGGGTTACTAGCGGGGTACCGAGGGTTCAGAGTAGGACCAGTCCTCTTCAATATCTTTATGTTACATTGCAGAAGGACTGGAAGGAAAAGTATGTCTCTTTGCAGATGACACTAAGATCTGCAACAGAGTTGATGCACAGGGTGGGGTGGAAAGGATGAGAAGGGACTTGGCAAGGTTAGAGGAATGGTCAAATGTATGGCAGCTTAGATTCAATGCTAAGAAGTGCAAGGTAATGCACCTGGGAAACAAAACCCAGGGAAGAGTACACAATGGGGGGTGAGATACTAACAACAACAGAAATGGAAAGGGACCTGGGGTAGTCATATCAGATGACCTAAAGGTGGGCAAGCAATGTGAGAAGGCAGCAAGGAGGGCTGGGGGGATACTGGGATGCATAGGGAGAGGCATCACCAGTAGAAAACAGGAAGTTATTATCCCTCTGTACAGACAGCTGGTGAGACCCCATCTGGAGTACTGTGTGCAGTTCTGGAGACCCAATCTCCGCAAAGACATAGACAGGATGGAAGCTGTCCAGAGGAGGGCAACTAAAATGGTGCAGGGTCTGCACCGGAAGACATATGAAGAGAGACTTGAGGAGCTTAATATGTATAGCTTCGAGGAAAGGAGGGAGAGGGGACATGATAGAAACTTTCAAGTACCTCAAGGGAATCAACAAAGTCCAAGAGGGTAGCATCTTTCAAAAAAAGAGGTGTGCAAGAACAAGAGGGCACAATTTGAAGATAGAGGGGGCGGCTCAGAGGTAATTTAAGGAAGTATTTTTTCACAGAGAGGGTTGTGGATGCATGGAATGGCCTTCCGGAGGAGGTTGTGGAGTCAAAATCAGTGGTGGAATTCAAGCATGCATGGGATAGTCATAAGGCAATTCTGGGGGGTGGGGGTAGGAAGAAGTAGGCTGCTGGTTAACTAGGATCTGCAGCTTATCCAGTAGGTAGGGAAATGGGCAGACTGGGTGGGCCAAGCGGTCCTTATCTGCCGTCAAATTCTATGTTTCTATGTTTCTATGCTTCGATTGGCCAAAGTGCGAGCTGCTTCTTCCTTGAATGCCTTCATCTGTTCCAGCTGTTCAGTGGACCCTGTGGCCATGGAAACCACCCACCTAGCCTCCTTCGATTTCACCAGCAGGTTTCTTTCTGGTCTCCCAGCTTCAAGCGTGCCTTGTGGTCGTCCAGGACATTGGGATGGAAGGCCAAGCAAAAACCGCACGATGAGGTGTCATGTCCGACACCTATGCAGTAAACGTAGGTGAGGTGGGGATCGGTGCATGACATCTTCTGGCCACAGGGGCACTGGTGAAATCCTGGGGAAGATTTAACCTCCATAGTCGATGTGTCGAAAGCACAATCGCTAACTGGAACGAGTTTGATTTTCGGTAAAACTGACAATTTGAAAGCCAGGGCCTATGAAATGCTGAGAGCACAAGGGAGCCTGTATCTTCCAGCGGAAAGGAAGATCTGGCATCATGGGGCAGAGCCAAGGTATATACCACCTGGGTGGGTGGGAGGAGCCAGCCTGAAGACTTCCGGCAGCATTTAATGTGGAAGGGAACATGCCAAACAGTGTGGATGAACAACATATCCACGCTCCTAGAGCAGCAGTTCCCCCTCCCCTGAGTTACAGCCACCAACAGTATTCTATGAAGTAACAGGCCTCTATCTCAGGACCAGCTTTACCCACGACTATAACATTCTAAAACCCAGAGTGAACAGCTGCCTCTTGGCTGTTCAACACAGATCATTCTATTTCAGCACCTGGTGCATCACCATCCAAACTCATTTTGCTTGACTGATGAGACTCAGTGTACACAATGCATTTTTTTGGCATATATTTTTACCTCCTCGGCTGGTAGGGTGGTCCTACAGCTCCCCCTTTGATCTGGCCATCACCCAGTGGCACTGCATCGGCTGCAGCTCCTGTGCTAAACCTCCACCACCCATTCTGTTGAAGGTTACATCAAAACGGGTACATGCCCTGCATGTTGCAGAAGACCTGAGGGACAGATGTGGAGGGAGCAGCTGGGTTGCACCCTGGTGCAGTGCCAATGGGGCTCAGCTTTAATGCGCTGGAGGATTGTTTGGTCCCTTTTTTGTGGTCCGCCTCTGGTGCAGGCTTGCAGTGCCCCCAAGGAACACGCCACTCACACTTCCATGAATCGCACATCCGATGGATGCCTGTGCCAGCCCCTATGTCGGCTGCATGCACCAGCCCCTAGCCTCCACCAGGAGCTGGTAGTGCAGTGGCTGAGAATCTGCCACCTTCCTCTGAGGAGGAGTGCCGTCCTGGGATGTTCAATCCTCCCCCCCAGTCGACTCTCTAGCTGCCTGGGTCACTCCTGAGCCCAGGTCACTGTTCTCGCAAGCGGTAAATCTACCGCTGTGCCAACAGGCCAGCCATGCACATTGCACTAATGCTCATCAGTAACTGGTCTGTGTTAAGGTTACCATTTCAGACAGTATTAATATACTCTAAAATGTCATGTGTCACACTGCTACTGTGATTATTGCTGTGTTTAGTACTACAACTGTGTCAAGAAATGCAAGTGGTCACGGCATATCAGTAACACTGACAACATGGTAAGGATCATTAGTTCTGTGTATTATTCATGTGAAATACTAATTGCAATGCATATTTCTAAAGGTTACTTGAAAACCTGCACCCAAACAACACCACCACCATCATCAGTGTTGGCTAATATTTATATTTCCGTTTGTTTCTATTCCATTAAGTTCATTTCTAAACAATAAATAATTAATAGGTTACAATGCTAACAGTAACTCACACTTATGCTGAAAACGTGTACATCAACAATGAAAACTGCAGAACACAGTTACTTTAGATATAAATGTACCTGCTACACCCCATGCCACATTACACCCCCGGGGTGGTTAACAGACCATTAACATAACCCTTAGACATACCTTATTGCTTAAGTATAAGGCTGGGATCTCCATATGTTTTTGAAGATGCATTTTTTGCACTGCTGATCAATTTTCACAAATGAACCTTTTATGGTGGTAATTACTGGATGGCATGTTTCTTTACAAATGGGGCAGATGGAAAATAAAGACAGAATACAAGATTCAAAAACAATAAACTTCCATTCATTGCGGTATGTTGGGTCACATCCTGATTCTGCAGGTTTCTCCCTGAAGAACAATGCATAAAACAGAAGAAAAGGAAAATGCATCTGGAGTACAGGATTGAAAATGACAGACGCCAGCCCAGGTGGCACAGAGGGCTGAGGTATTGGATGCCTTACCTCGAGTCTGGGAATGAGCTCAGCTCATTGGAGAGCTGGCACCAGGGGGGAGGGGAGCAGGATTGCGCAGTCGAAAGGCAGCTCTACTCTCTTGGGGAGGCACCCTGTCGCATGCCATAGTTCCACTGCCCTAGATGGCGGTCCAAGGGTAGTGTAGGTGGGCGGGCAACAAGTAGTGGGAGGGCATCCCAGTACCAGGGTGTGAGTGTGCCTCCACACACACGTGCACTGCCGGGACGAGGGCGTGCCGCCAGGACAAGGGCCAAAATGACAGACAAGGTAGTAGAAAGGATAGTTTCCAAAACAGCTGTGAACAACAGTTTATCAAGAGTTTAAAATAATTTCTTCAGAGACAAAGTGTGATGAACATAGTGTCGTCAGACACTATGCACAAATCAGTCACTATCAATGACAGACTAACTTGGGTTGATACATTTGGTGACAGAACTTGATGACCATTCTCCCCAGCCCATAATGAGGAAAAACGTCAGCTGTGAACGGTCCTTCTGTGTACACACCCCCTGACACCATGGCCATGATAATTATTCCAGTATGGAAGAGTGGGATGTAGACCAATGTACAGCAGGTATATATGTATCCTTGCAGTTAGAGGAGTGGGGGCACTGACTACACACCAATATTCAGTATAATACTGTGGGACATTAGTGATGTACTTAACAGCAATGTCTACATCAAGATGGGACAGCCATAAGAACTGGGGTTGTCTACAGGCCCCCAGACCAGGAGGAGGACATAGACACATTACTGTTAGAAGATATACAAAACATGACAGCTAAAGGGGAGGTTCTGATAATGGGAGACTTCAACATGCCAGATACAGATTGGTCAATACCAGCAGGAACATCTGCCAGAACTAGACACATAGTGGATTCCCTGCAGGGGGAGGGCCTCAAACAACTGGTACAGCAACCCACAAAAGACAGGGCTATCCTAGATCTAGTACTGACTAACAAAGAAGGGATCACAGATCTCCAGGTAGAAGGTCACCTGGGGGCCAGTGACCATCACATGGTATGGTTCAATTTGGCTACTACATCTAAATCATCCCATTCCAAGGCAAAATATGGGACTTCAGAGGAGCTGACTTTGATAAGATGGCCAACAGAGTTAAGCTAGCCCTGGCAAAAGAAACACAGGTGAGAGGGTACAGGCAAAGTGGGCAAGCATTAAGGATGCAATACTTGAAGCAACATCCCATTGTGTTAGACAGAAAAGGAAGTGCAAAAGAAGAAGGAAACCACTTTGGTTCTCAAATACAGTTGTAGAAAAGGTCAGAGCCAAAAGACTGGCCTTCAGGAAATATAAGGGAACACAGTGGGATGAAGATAGGGAGGCATACCAAACTGCCCTAAGGGAAGCAGGGAAGGCAGCAAGGCAGGCAAAGTCCCAAACTGAGGAAACACTAGCATGAACAGGGCATTAACAAAGAAGGTGACAAGAATTTCTATAGATACATTAGTGAAAGGAGAAAGTCCAGAGGGGGTATTGCTAAGCTTAATGGAGAAAAGGGAGCATGTGAGGAGGAGGACCCTGTAAAGGCATCTATCCTAAATAGATACTTTTGCTCAGTATTTACTGAAGAGAAGGTAGGGCAGGGCCCACAGCTCAGCATCATGGACACAGGGGGGAGGTAGGTAAGCACTACTCCCTTCACAAAAGAAAGGGTCCTACAAGAGCTTGCTAAGCTCAGGGTGGATAAGGCAATGGGACCTGATGGCATACATCCCAGGGTACTTAAGGAGCTAAAGGTGGAACTAGCAGAGCCATTAGCAGAACTGTTTAGTGAGTCTGAGCACAGGAGAGGTCCCAGAAGACTGGAGAAGGGCTCGTGTGATCCCGCTCCACAAGAGTGGTAGCAGGGAGGAGGTGGGGAACTACAGACCAGTCAGTCTTACCTTAGTAGTGGGCAAGATTATGGAGGCACCTTAAGGAAAGGATAGTGCAACACCTGGAATCCATAGGGGCACAGGATCCAAGACAGCATGGGTTTACAAAGGAAGGTCCTGTCAAACTAATCGCATAGATTTCTTTGACTGGGTAACCAGAGTGGTGGACCAAGGGGGAGCAGTTGATGTCGCCTACCTTGACTTCAGCAAAGCTTTTGACACTGTTCCACATAGAGGATTGATAAGTAAGCTGGGTAGGCTCGGGGTGAGTCAGAAGTTGGTCAACTGGGTGGCAAACTGGTTGACGGGTAGAAAACAGAGAGTGGTGGTAAATGGTATACAGTCAGAAAAGATGCAAGTCAGAAGTGGGGTACCTCAGGGATCAGTCCTGGGGCCAGTCCTCTTCAACATCTTCATTAGTGACCTTGCAGATGGACTAGAGGGTAAGACTTGTCTGTTTGCAGATGACACCAAGATCTGCAACAGAGTAGATGATCCAGATGAGGTGGGCAGAATGAGAAGAGATCTGGATAAACTAGCAAAATGGTCAGAAGAGTGGCAACTGGGATTTAATGCAAAGAAGTGCAAAATCATGCACATAGGGAAGAGAAACCCTGAAGCCACCTATAGGCTGGGAGGGGAGTTGCTAGCAGTCACAAAGGAAGAAAGAGACTTGGGCATCATCATCACTGATGACCTGAAGTCATCCAAGCAGACCTCTAAAGCAGTAGGTAAGGCTAGGGGGGTGTTAGGGTGTATGAGTAGGGGTATCACAAGTCGTAAGAGAGAGGTAATAATCCCTCTTTACAAGACACTGGTTAGGCCCCATCTGGAGTACTGCGTGCAGTATTGGAGGCCACACCTTCACAAGGACGTTAACCAAATTGAGGCAGTCCAGAGAAGGGCAACCAAAATGGTGCAGGGACTGCATCAGAAGACATATGAGGACAGATTAACAGAGCTCAATATGTATACCCTTGAGCAAAGGAGGGAGAGAGGTGATATGATCGAGGCATTCAAACACCTTAAGGGCATTAACAAGGTGAAAGAGTCTAACATGTTTAAATATAAAAAAGTAGCAGAACAAGAGGACACAGCATGAGATTAGAGGGGGCCGATCAAGGGGAATGGAGGAAATTTTTTCACATGTAACCCCCCAAATGGGGGGTTCCCAAAAGACTTCCAGGAGCTTGCTTGAATGCTCCAAGCCTGAATGGTGTTTGGCATTTAAGCCATTTATCAGTGAGTGTTTTAGAGCCTCTGGTACTGTCTCTTTAAGAGCTGTCTGCTTGCAGACATAATTAGTTTGTATGGGGGACTGTGTGCTTTCTGAGTACCACTGAGCTGCTGCCAATTCACTTCATATTTGCAGTCACTAGGAGTGCAAAGGAACCATCTGAAAGATGTAACTGTTTGCCAGAAATTATTTAGAGTAAAATGAAATTACAGTTTGTCTAACCTGCTTTTTGCAGTCAGAACTGTGTCTGCTAGTTCCCATTCTAGTTTTGAACTGCTGAACTGGACCAATCAGTGTGGGAAGCTAGCTCTAAAATGGTGCCTTGGACGAATCAGAACTTGGACTCATAATCTGAGCCAGCCACAAGAGGATTGTATGGGCAGTGACTCTGGGAGATGTAGTTTAGACTTCAGTGCCTTTTGGACCAACAGCAGCAGTCTATTGTAGTGACAGCCAATCCAGTCAAGAACTGGGAGGAACTCAAAGGAAGTGCCCGGTTTTGTCAGTTGGAGTTTCAGTTGAGCTTTGGCAGTGAAGAAGGAAGGAGCCCTGTGCTTTTCAGTGTGCAGTTTTAGTCAAAAACGGTGTAAGGCCCAGAGTTCCGGTCTGCAGCTTGTTAGACTGAACTGCCCCTGTGAAAGAATCAAAGGATCTCTGAAGAGTAGAAACCAGGCTCACCCTGTAGAAGACTGGAAGAATTGCTGAAAATTGCACTCGGTCTGTCAGGAACTGAATCTGCTGTGTGTTCTCCCGGTATTGTGCAGTAATTGCGATCGGGATACAGATGCAGCCTGCCTGGTATAGTGCTTTCTTTTATATGGATGTGTGAAGAGGTTTGTGTACCTCAAGTGAGCCCTGCTGACATTGAAGGACCTATCTTATTTGGAGGTCGTGAGTACTAATTCAGGGTCGCTCCCTGTTGAATTGCCACATTAAATCCAAATGGAATTACTGTACTGCTGACTGTTTAATTCTCCTTTTCTCTGGTGAAAGGGCCCCTACCAGCTGCCACGGTTTGGACTAGCACTAGGGCTTGGGTACCCTAGGACAGTAACTGATAGGGATAGGCCTGTGCACAGAGCCATAGGTAGATTATTAGAGTGATAAGCTAATTAACCTGATTTCCCCTGTCCTTGTTATATCCCCTAAATAAATCAGAGCTGCTTGTTTCAGCAAAGTTATACTGCCTGAGGTATTTGTCTATGTTAAAGTACTGTACTGTGATTGTTGCACTGTATCTCATTTCACAGGAGGTCCCAGTGCCAGAACCACACCTGGGGTAAGTGTATACTGTGAAGGTAATTCTGATATATTGTGTGGGCCACTAGTGGGAAGAAAGAGGTGGCAGTGTCCCAGAGGGCTGTGACCAAGTCAGTTTAACTATTGCAAACCCTGACCTCTGGGTGGAGGCACTATTGGATCCAGGCCCCTCAACCTGTTAGTGGCAAATCAGGCAGGGTAGTAGCCCTGGGATAGCGCCATCTAGGGGTTACATCTTGGAGGCTCACCGCTGGGATTGTGTGTCCTCTAGTGGCCATATTTACGAACCACTGTTAAGAAAAAATGGGTACCCGACAGAAGTGGCTGTGCACCGCTGGTGGAGTGGTGTACTGGGAAGGAGATCGACCCCCAAAATGCTATGCTTATCCTGGACATCCCCCTGGGTATCAATACGGACACTGTGCAGGGAGTACTTTCCAAGGTGGAAGGTTTACAAAACCCTGTGGTGGTGGGTCGGCATGCTAATCTGCTCACCCACACTTTCCTGGCCCTAGTAGAGTTTAAGGATCCCATAGATAGCTCCAAAGTGCCACAGACCATTACCCAGAGGAGCCCTCACTGCTTGGAGAGTGATAACTAAGGATAGTAAGACCGGGGAATCAGCCCCACCACTATCTGAAACTTTTGAGGAGAAATTGCTGAATGGTTGCTGGGAGAGGGGAAACTGTGGAGGACTTGAAGAAACTATTTCTGCACCTGGGGTGTTCTCCCCAACACCCTCTCCTGCTCCAGTGCCTGTAATGGTGGCTGAACCAATGCAGACTCCTATTTCTGCACCTGCCATTAGTCACGACTCTTACCGAAGGTTGAGGATCTTCTCTGGCACCCTCCCACCCCCAAGGGGAGGATGACTGGGAGACCTGGATAGACTATTTGCCCCAAGTGCTAGAATGGCAATGCTCGAAGGCAAAAGCTTAAAGAGGGTTAGTGAGAGCCTCCGAGGTCCCGCCCTGGCTACCATCCCAGCAACGGGCCAGTAACCCTGAAGCGACCTGCACAGGCCTATCTTGAGGCCTTGGAGAATGTGTATGGGAGCCCAGATTCTGATGAGGACCTATGGTGGAGAGTAAGAGATGCACAACAGTACCAAGGGGAGTTGTTGTCTGTGTATGTATCTCGGCTGGAAAATTGTTGCAAGAATGCCTCAGAAAAGGTAGTTTGCCAGCGATTGAACTGGACCGAACCAGGCTGGACAGGATCCTTAAGTCTGCCCCTTCTCAGAACTGCTGTTGCTTCAGTTACGCCTGGCAGATCGACTGGAATCCCACCTCCTATGATGAGTTAATGAGAGAAATTGAGAGTTGAGAAAAGACGACTCCGGAGGACCTGCACCAATAGCTGCGCACGCACTGAGTGACTGAGGGTGACCCATCAAGTGAAGTTCAGGGCAGAGGTTGGCAGTCAATGAGTGCTCTGACAAGGAAAAAGATATGTCACAATGGGGCGAACTGTTGAGAGAGATCCGGAATTCAAAAACAGTCCTTTATGAAGGCCAGCCTGCAAGTACGGGCCCTGACCTATATCCGACTGCATCTCTATGGGGTGGGGTACCCACCCATGTATCTCCTGCTGATAACAGCTCGAACTCGATTCCTTGACCATGGAAGTGGAGAAACTGACGAGATGTCTCAAATGCTTATCACGCCGCAGACAGAGATGGCACCAAGGTTTCCAGTTAGTAATACCCCCGCCCTGGCTCCCAGTGTGGCGCCTCGGCCAGCTCAAACTCCAGAAAGTATGTTTTGCTATAATTGTGGGAAGATGGGCACATGAAAAGGGAATGCCAGTCCCCAAAAGACACTGACAAAGTTGCATATAGGCTACAAGGAGAGCTTCGGAGAAGAAATCAGTGGTTAAGAGGTGCACGACATGATCCCAGTGAGGGCACCAAAAATGCTAATTCACGTCCTTTTGTGGCAAGGTCAGTTGCCCAGGCCCCCACTACCGCCTCTCAGACTGGTCCAGAATAGTGGGTCCCTCCATGGAGACCACTGTAAAGGTGAATGGAGTGTCTACAAGAGCTGTATTAGACAGTGGCTCCCAGTGACAATTATGTTCCAGGATTGGTATCAGAAGCATTTGTCAGACGTACCTTACAACCATTAGAAGGACTGCATGTATGGGGGTTAAGTGAGAAGGCCTACCCTATTCCGGGTATATCCGAATTTGGCTGTCTTCCCCACCTCCGTGGCTGGAGTGGCCGAACAAGTAGAGACCCTAGCCTTAGTGTGTCCCCCACTGGACTGTAGGATGGTGTCCCTTTGTTGATTGGAACAAATGCTCATATGTTCGGAAGGCTGGCACAGTTGTGTTATGAAAAACAGGGGTCAAGACTAGTAGAGCTAAGAGTTCCGGCTTTAATTAAGAAGGCCTATGAGGCACAGAGATGCTGAAAAACAGAACCAGAGGAACCGGTCGGAATTGTATGGAAGAAGGATCCTGAGTCTCTGATCCTGGCGCCAATGCCCAGTGTACCTTACAGGAGAGGTCCGTATCAGAAAGGATGTTAAGAATAAAATATTAATGTTGGATGCCAGGCGATGGAGAAAAATTGCCAGAGGGACTGCTGGTCAAATAGTATTTTGCCGCTAGAGCCCATGCTTATGCCAGAAGGGTAATGGTCCAAGTTCATAATGTGTCTAAAGAGACATTCGAGTAAACAGAGGTTGCATCCTGGCTAATGTGCATTGTGCAGACACTGCAGTGCTACCCAGCAAGAGTTCAAGGAAGAATGATAGAGTAACGCCTGACTTGTTTGATTTCGCGACTCCCTGTCAGCTGAATGGAAAGTGAGGATCAGTGAGAAGCTTGCCCAGAGAGACCAGGTGTTTTCTTTAAAGGAATGGGATGTAGGATGCGTGCAAGGAGCTGAGCACAATATCCGCTGCATGACAAAGACCATTTCGGAGAGGTCTCGACGCCTGGCACCTGCTGACATAGATGATGTGAGACGGCATCTGCAAGAGATGTTAGCTGCTGGTGTAATATAAGAATCCAGAAGCCCTTATGCTTCCCCCATTGTGGTAGTGAGGAAAAAGAATGGAACAGTAAGGATGTGTGTGGATTATCGCACCTTAAACCGGCGGACTATCCCTGATCAGTACACAATGCCCTGCATTCAGGATGCTTTGGACTGCCTAAACGGAAGCAAGTGGTTCTCTGTGCTGGATCTCCGCAGTGGGTACTACCAGATCCCGATGGCCCCAGAGGACCGTGGAGAAGACGGCCTTTATCTGTCCGCTTAGCTTCTATGAATTCATGAGGATGCCTCAAGGATTTCAGGTGCCCCAGCCACTTTTCAACGATTGATGGAGCGTGCAGTGGGGACATGAACTTACTAGAGTGCCTGGTATACCTAGATGATGTTATTGTGTTTGGCAGCTCACTGGAGGAACATGAGAGCAGATTATTTAAGGTATTGGACCGACTGGAGGACTTTGCCTTAAACTGTCCATTGATAAGTGTCAATTCTTTCAAACATCAGTAAAGTATGTGGGACACATAGTATCCACTGAGGAATAGAGACCGACCAAGTAAAGTTGAGGCCTTGACCACCTGGCCACAGCCCAAAAATCTAAAGAACTGCAAAGATTCCTGGGATTCTGTGGTTATTATCGGCGCTTCATCAAGGACTATTCAAGAGTGATCCGCCTTTACTTAACCTACTCAAGGGTATCCCCAACCCACAAAAATACCAAAGTCAAGCCCTCAAGACTGAAAGAGTGTATTTTCATCCGAGTGAAGTATTTGGGGCCGCTGGACTCCTGATTGTGAGACTGCTTTTCATGAGATCATATATCAACTTACCCATGCTCCAGTGCTGGCCTATGCCGATCCAAGAAAACCTTACGCCCTGCACACTGATGCTAGCTTGCAAGGGTTGGGCTGTGTTGTACCAAGAGCACGAGAATGGCCTGAGACCAGTGGCCTTGCCAGTAGAAGCCTGACCCCATCCGAAAAGAACTATCCTGTACATAAGTTAGAGTTCCTAGCTTTGAAGTGGGCTATTGTTGACCAATTCCATGAGTACTTGTATGGGGCTAAAATACTAGTAAAAACTGACAATAATCCTTTGACCTATGTGCAGACCTCAGCTAAGTTGGATGCCACTGGCCATAGGGTGGCTTTCTGCATTATCTACATATGACTATGCTCTCGAATACCGAGCAGGTCTGAACCACATAGATGCTGATGCTCTCTCCCGAGGCCTGTTCCCCAGAATGATTGGGTCCGATTGGCAGAACCTGACATTCGGCACTCTGCTGAAGTTTGACAGGGAGGAACAAATGTCCACTGGACGCAGGGACTGCATGGTGGATTGCTTGGGAGCCTCCTGAGAATTGCATACCTGTTAGCTTATTGCCACTTTTCTGCAATAGACATTGGTGCACTGCCTCAGCTGGACAATGACAGTATTCGGCGGCTCAATCCCGCGATCCCATGATCAAAGCAGCTTTAGAAGCCCTCTATGCAGGAAAAGATGTGTCCAAATTACGCCCACTGATTTGAGAACTGCACTGTTATACAAAGAAGGTCTAAGTTGAAACTGATCAATAAACTGTTATACAGAGAAACAGTAGACAGAGGGACAAGTAGACAAACAACAACTAGTGCTGCCACTGCCTTTCGAGACTCAGTACTGAGGTCCTTGCACAACCACATGGGGCACCTTGGTATAGACAGAACACTTGACTTGGTGAGATCCAGATTCTATTGGCCTAAGATGGGGCTGATGTGAGCAACACATTCGAACTTGTAGTCGCTGCTTACAGAGGAAAGCTTTTCCAGAGGGCTGCCCCTTGTTAACATCACCACCAGTGCACCCATGGAGCTGGTCTGTATTGATTTTCTAAGTTTGGAGTCAGATCAAAGAAATATCAGTAATGTGCTGGTGGTCACTGACCATTTCACGAGATATGCCCAAGCTTTCCCCACCAAAGACCAGAAAGCATCCACTGTAGCCAAAGTACTTGTAGAAAACTTTTTGTTCACTATGGGCTCCACAAAGAATCCATTCTGATCAAGGAGAGACTTTGAGAGTCGTCTGATCAAAGAGATGCTTTCTCTGTGGGAGTGCGAAAGTCCAGAACCACTCCTTACCACCCAGGGGGACCCACAGCCTGAACGTTTCAACCGCACTTTGCTAGATATGCTAGGCACCCTGCACCCAAAGGACAAGCCTAGATGGAGCCAACAAATTAGCACCCTGGTACATGCTTATAACTGCACCAAAAGTGATGTCACTGGATTCTCCCCCTACCGCCTGATGTTTGGAAGAGAAGCTCGACTACCAGTAGATGTGTGTTTTGGGTCTCTCTGATGGGGTTCAAGCTGACAACTATTTACAGTATGTGCAAAAGTTAAAGGCCCAGCTAACTCATGCGTACTAACTGGCTCAAACCATGGCTGCCAAAAGAAATCTGGCCAACAAAGAAAGGTATGATAAAAGGTGAAAGCACAGGAACCCAGGAGGGAGATCGGCATTGCTAAGAAATCTGGGACTGCATGGCAAGCACAAGATTGCTGACAGATGGCACCATCTCCCTCACATTGTAGTGGGCAAACTAGATGATCTGCCAGTGTACAAAGTAAGGCCTGAGAATAATTCAAAGGATGTAAAAACAATGCATAGAAATCATTTACCGCCCATTGGACAAATCTTAATTGAGTCTGAGCCCTAGAAGATGCCCCTCTGGACCAGTGACTAGAGCTGCTAAGAAAAGACCAAGGAAGTCTGCACCTACAGAAGCAGAGTTAAGTGTTCCCTCCACAAGTCCCAGTTGAGCATGACTGTCAGTCCATATCGGAAGAAAGTGAGAGTGACTTTGAATACTATCCTTCTTACGAACTGAGTCAATTGTTTCGGGGCAATCCCTAGTCAATACTGGAGATGGAGCTGGGCCTTCTGGACTGTCTAAGCCCCAGCTTCATCCCTGGAGCCAATGCTCCCAGAAAGTGAAGTCAAAGCATCAGATCAGATGAAATGGAATCATTGTACATGGTTGAACTGTTTGAGCTTTCAGGAGGAAAATGATAGATTGGGGCAGACTGTGATACACCGAACAAGAAGAGTATTTTGAGTGCCCTGACAGTCCACTGCCAGTGTCCGAAAGCTCTCAAGCAGCCAAATGTTGTGGACTCAGAAACTGTAACTCCTGGAGCTGAAAGTGCCCCAAGTTCTAGCCTCTACCCCATGGAGACTCCCTGACAAGTGAGGACAATGCTGAAAATGAGGCTCAGAGTGCAGAGACTATAACAGTTCCCCTAGAAAGACTGGTCGAGCTGTAAAGCCTGTGGTGCACCTCAGTTATGATTCACTTGGGAGGCCTGTGGACTTGCCTCTCAATGTTGTCCATAAAGGAGTGTATGTGTCCCTGAGCTCATTGCCCAAACTAAGCATCAGTGCTAACTCAAGTTACTTGTGTTGCCCTCTAAGTATGGTGCCCTTTCCCCATCCAGCCCCAAGGTAACTGATAGGGAAGGCCCCCCTCTCTTCAGGTTTCATGTACAAGAGGTAATAACTTGAGTTATGGTACAATGTGTATGTAATACTGTGTAAAGAGTGACGTACTGCAATGTTTCAGAAATGTGTTCTTGGTAAAATGATATATTGACTGATGATTACATGTGCGAGCCTAATGCAAATGTATATGGTTGCAGTTGAAACTTATGGGGGTACTTGCTTGACGCGGACGTCAAGCTTTCCCAGGCCAGGAAGGGTGTAACCCCCCTGCAAATGGGGGTTCCCAAAAGACTTCCAGGAGCTTGCTTGAATGCTCCAAGCCTGAATGGTGTTTGGCATTTAAGCCATTTATCAGTGAGTGTTTTTAGAGCCTCTGGTACTGTCTCTTTAAGAGCTGTCTGCTTGCAGACATAATTAGTTTGTATGGGGGACTGTGTGTCTCTCTGAGTACCACTCGAGCTGCTGCCAATTCACTTCATATTTGCAGTCATTAGAGTGCAAAGGAACCTATCTGAAAGATGTAACTGTTTGCCAGAAATTATTTAGAGTAATAATGAAATTACAGTTTGTCTAACCTGCTTTCTTTGCAGTCAGAACTGTGTCTGCTAGTTCCCCATTCTAGTTTTGAACTGCTGAACTGGACCAATCAGTGTGGGGAAGCTAGCTCTAAATGGTGCCTTGGACGAATCAGAACTTGGACTCATAATCTGAGCCAGCCACAAGAGGATTGTATGGGCAGTGACTCTGGGAGATGTAGTTTAGACTTCAGTGCCTTTTGGACCAACAGCAGCAGTCTATTGTGAGTGACAGCCAATCCAGTCAAGAACTGGGAGGAACTCAAAGGAAGTGCCCGGTTTTGTCAGTTGGAGTTTCAGTTGAGCTTTGGCAGTGAAGAAGGAAGGAGCCCTGTGCTTTTTCAGTGTGCAGTTTTAGTCAAAAACGTGTAAGGCCCAGAGTTCCGTCTGCAGCTTGTTAGGACTGAATCCGTCCTGTGAAAAGAATCAAAGGATCTCTGAAGAGAAACCAGGCTCACCCTGTAGAAGACTGGAAGAATTGCTGAAAATTGCACTCGGTCTGTCAGGAACTGAATCTGCTGTGTGTTCTCCGGTATTGTGCAGTAATTGCGATCGGGATACAGATGCAGCCTGCCTGGTATAGTGCTTTCTTTTATATGGATGTGTGAAGAGGTTTGTGTACCTCAAGTGAGCCCTGCTGACATTGAAGGACCCTATCTTATTTGGAGGTCGTGAGTACTAATTCAGGGTCGCTCCTGTTGAATTGCCACATTAAATCCAAATGGAATTACTGTACTGCTGACTGTTTAATTCTCCTTTTCTGTGTGAAAGGGCCCCTACCAGCTGCCACGGTTTGGACTAGCCACTAGGGCTTGGGTACCCAGGACAGTAACTGATAGGGATAAGCCTATGCACAGAGCCATAGGTAGATTATTAGAGTGATAAGCTAATTAACCTGATTTCCCTGTCCTTGTTATATCCCCCTAAATAAATCAGAGCTGCTTTGTTTCAGCAAAGTTATACTGCCTGGAGGTATTTGTCTATGTTAAAGTACTGTACTGTGATTGTTGCACTGTATCTCATTTCACAGGAGGTCCCAGTGCCAGAACCACACCTGGGGGTAAGTGTATACTGTGAGGTAATTCTGATATATTGTGTGGGCCACTAGTGGGAAGAAAGGGGTTGCAGTGTCCAGAGGGCTGTGACCAAGTTAGTTTAACTATTGCAAACCCTGACCTCTGGGTGGAGGCACCCGCCATTGGATCCAGGCCCCTCAACCTGTTAGTGGCAAATCAGGCAGGGGTAGTAGCCCCTGGGATAGCGCCATCTAGGGGTTACACACAGAAAGGGTGGTGGATGCATGGAATGGCTTATCACAAGAAGTGGTGGCTATGAATACAGTGCAGGGCTTCAAACAGGCATGGGATAGGTATAAGGGAGCAATACAAATGACTATGAATAGATAGGCCACTGACAGAGCTAAGGCCGATGGCACATTTATAAGGTAGAAAAAGAAATGGGCAGACTGGATGGGTCTTGCGGTCCTTATCTGCCATCAACTTCTATGTTTCTATGTAAGATGCGTAGCACACAATACAGTGCAAATTGCAGTATGTTGCTAAAGCAGCGCGTGCACATGAAAACATACTGGCCAAGGAACTGAATCCTTGTCACACTTCTTAACCAATGGTACTGTTGGTGTATTATGTTCAACTTTTTTTGTTGTTGTTGTTGTTACATAGGTATTTCAGGACACATGTCTACAACAGCCTGCCACTATCTGTCCATCTCTCCCCCACTCCCCCAAACACCCAACTGTCACATGACTTAGCTTATTGCCCCACATCCCCTGCTTGCAGGACATACGCTGGGATGCCCGGTCACCTGGGCGGATCTCCACAATGCCCGGACATCATACTGTGGACACAGATGTTTTTCATCAGTGGCTTATCTCCACAAAGCTGTCTGTGTCCAATGGCATGTGGATGACCAGTGCCTCCATGGAGACGTCCTCAAATGCCTACGATGGGCTGTTGCTAGTGTACCCATATTGTACTACCACCTCTACATCTCTAGGTGTCAGGCAAGCAGCAGGTCACAATAATACACACTCCTCTCAAGGGAGGAGAGTTGTCCGAAGGATGCTTGATCCTCCATCCCCCCCTTGCAGCTCCCCAATGAACTCTGTCCATTCCCAAACCCAGGTTGCTGGTGCGGCTGGAGGTAAGGCGCTTGAGTGCCTCAGACAGCTGCACCACTGTGCAGGCCTATTGGGTCTGATAAAAGCCCACTGGCTGGTATACTGTCTTAACTCTGTGTATGGCACCAATATTCCCTTTCCCGTGTCCGTAGGCATCTCCATGTCAGCCCATTCTGTTTTCATTGTGCATAACAGCAACACGCAAAAATAGTCATCCTGATAGAGCCCCACACGATGAAATGCAACATGAAAGCCATCGTTTTAGAATACCAACAACAGAGATACCTTTGCTACATAGGTTGTACTAAAATTTCAGTGACTGTCCCCATGAGTATTTAAATTATTCTCACCTTAACCCTCCCCCATTCCTCCCCTACCTCACCCACACCCTCCCATCTTTTAGCACTTCAGACTTCTGTCCCCTCTACCTTGCACTTCTCATACCAACTACCCTCTCAGACAATGGCCCTTCAGCCTGCCCACTCCTTCCTGACCCCACCCTCCCACCCCCAGACAATGGCCCTTCAGCCTGCCCACCCTTTCTGACCCCCACCCTCCCCACCCCTACTGGCTGCTCATCTGGCCTTACTGTCCTTTTGCTGTCTCTCTGCTTGAAATACAGTATTTTGTTTTTTGAGATTCTGTATTAATGTTTACCTTTGTATATTAACCTTTCATTCTTTGATGTGGAACCTTTGTAAATGAACAGTTCTTGCTCAAAGGTATTTGTAATCCTAGAGTTGAATAAATAAATAAACAAAATTAAAAATAAAAATAAATATATATATATATATATATATATATATATATATATATATATACACACACACACTGATATTTGGTTTTAAAAAGGCAACTTTCTTACTTAGTGATATTCATGGTGCCATCATCATCATCATCACCAGACAGTGACGAACGGCAGTCATCATACATGTCATCTCCTGAGTCCCATTGTTTTAGGAGACTACCAACAACAGAGGTAACTTTGCTGCATAGGTTGTACTACAATTTCTGTGACTGCCCCCATGAGTATTTAAATATATATAAACTGATATTTGTTTTTAAAAAGGCAGCTTTCTTTCTTAGTGATATCCATGGTGTCATCATCATCATCATCATCACCAGACAGTGACAAATGGCAGTCATCGTACATTTCATCTCCTGAGTCCCAGGCAGTATCTGATGATGGTACTGATGTGGATGTAACAGCCGGTCTGTACTGTGGTTCTGTCAGCAGTGGATCAGTTTGTATAAAGCCATCAATTTTCTTGCTTGACAGAAGCGAGGCAGCCTAAAGGTAATTAAGGAAGTAATTTGAATCAGACATATGAAACACTGAGCTTTCTAGTGATATTGCCTTTGTGGCACATAGCAGCACAGTAATGCATGCTCGCAGATCTGTAGCAAGAAACACTATCTTAAATGACCACATCTGTACTCCTCCCACATTTCCCTTGGGCACAGCACTGTATCCATTTGATGTGCTTTATAACATACGAACATATGAAATTGCTGGCAGAAAAAGGCCCACAGGTCTATCAAGTCTGCCTGACTGTGCAGCTCTTAGTTTCAGATCACTACCGCTGCCCCACCACCACTCAGACCTCTCTTCCTCCTCTTTTACGGTCCTTTCTCCTTTGTGTTTTTGTCTGTCCTAACCCTGCCTGTGACTCTATCCCATCCCCACTTAAAGCTATCCACTGTCCTTTGAGTGATTAACTCCTTCAGCAGTGTGTTCCAACCTGACATCACTCTCTCTGTGAAGTAGTGACTTCTCATCACCTTCCTAAACCTTCCCCCTTCCAACTTCAGACTGTGCCCCCTAGTGACCCTTCCCCACTTTAAGTGGAACAATCCTCCCTGTCTGACTTTGTTTATGCCTTCAAGTACTTAAAGATCTCTATCATGTCTCCTCTTAGCCTTCTGTCTTCCAGTGAGTACATGTTGAGCTCTTTCAACCTTTCCTCGCATGGCAACTCCCCTAGTCCCATGATCATTTGTGTAGCCCTACGTTGCATCCCCTCTCCAGTAATCTCACATCCTTTTGAGGTATGAGCACCAGTACTGTACACAGTATTGCAAGTGTGGCCTCACCAGTGATCTACACAATGGCAGGATGACCTCCCCCTTTCGAGAGGTGATCCCTCTGGCAATGCACCTCAGCATCTTATTTGCCCTTGATGCAGCTCTGCTACACTGTGCAGATACTTTCATGTCCCCTGTGACTATTACCCCTTGGCCCCTTTCCTCCTCTGAAGACATTACCTGCATTCCCCCCAGCCAGTAGCTGTTCTTGGGTGCATGACCTTGCTCTTCTTAGCATTAAACCCCAACTGCCACTCCCTAGACCAGAGTTCGAGTTTAGCTAGATCCTCTTTGAGTGCCTGCCTCTCTTCCTCATTGTCCACTTTTGCACAAATCTTAGTGTCGTCCGCGAACAGGCAGATCTTACTCTTGACCCCCTCTGCAATGTTGCCAATGGAGACATTGAACAAAACGGGGCCCAGCACTGAACCCTGCGGTACTCCACTCATTACTGGCTGTGGCTTGGATGTCTCCCCCTTACAACTACCCTCTGTTGTCTGCCCTGCAGCCAGCTCTCAACCCACCCCACCAGTTTATCCCTCTGCTCCCATGTCCCTCAGCTTGCTCAGTAACCTCCTGTGCAGCACAGAGTCTGAAGCCTTGCTGAAGTCCAGATACAGGACATCCACAGCGTGGCCTTCATCAACCACCCTAGGGACCCAGTTGAAGAAGTCAATCAGGTTAGTTTAGCAAGATCTTCCCTTGACAAACCCATGTTGTCTCTCATCCTGCAAGCCATTGCTATCAAGAAAGGTTATCAACCTCTCCTTCAGAATGGTTTCCACCAGCTTCCCCTCTATGGAAGTCAAGCTCACCGGTCTGCAGTTACCTGGTTGGTCCTTGGGTCCACTCTTGTGAAAGCACATCATGTGAGCCATCCTCCAGTCCCTGGATTCATTCCCCATCTCCAATGAGGTGTTGAACAGGTCTGTCAGTGGGCCTGCCAACAGCTCTGCAAGTTCCTTCAGGACCCTTGGGTGTACACCATCTGGTCCTGATGCCCTGTCCATCCGCAAGCCTTTAAGGCCCTTCAGAACTTGATCCTCTTGGATGACCTCGTCTGTTATCTCTGCCTCCTCCACCTTGGCCCCCTTTCCTCTGTGGTATTGGGCCATCCCTTTCTTTTCTGAACATTGAGCAGAAATACTCATTGAGTGCCTCTGCCTGATCTTCCCCTTGTTCTGCCCATCCTCCCTCTTTCTTGATTCTAACGATGTTATCCCTACAACTCCTCTTCTTCCTTATGTATTTAAAGAACCTCTCCCCAACCCCCCAATCCCCTGAGCCAACTTCAGCTCTTTTGCTGCCCTGACTGACATGGTCACCTCCCTAGATGGTTTTGTGAATACTTCTCTATCCCCCTCATGCCCAGATTTTTTGAACTTAATGAAGGCCAATCTTTTCTCACACTCACCTTCCCCTCCACCTCCTTGCTGAGCCAGCTAGGTTTTTTTTTTTACCTGAACTGTTTACTTGAGATTTGGCACACTTGTTTGTGTCCTCATTTAGCCCCTTCCTAATGATTGCCCACTTCTGTTCAGCAACCATCCCTGAGTTAATTTCAGCTAAATACCCCTCTAGGATGCTGCCCATTCTTTCAAAACATAACATTTGGTGAGTTTATGAAACCACATTTCTGATGTACTTCTCAACACCTTTGAATACACCTTGCATTACCAAATCACTTTTTCATGTTTCAGGCTAGTAAGTGCTTTTAAGACAGCACCCACAAAACAAAACAAAAAAGTAGTTCACACTTCCCTGTCATCAATGTTCCTGTTTGTTTGTTGAACTATTTCACGCTCACTTTCCAGTAGCAACACTGATCACAAGTATGCATTGAAAAGGTTGCTCCACCACCCCCAAGAACCTTATAATCCCTCTCTTGGACTTCCATTTTTTCCGCCAGACATACAGTATGTAATAAAATGGGCAGACTGGATGGGCCTGGTGGTCCTCATCTGCTGACAATTTGTATGTAAGCAATAACACACTCCACAGTGTACAGTAATGCTTAAATACCACACACTACAGGTGGGTTGTCAGGCACAAGGTGCAGCCGAGTGCTTTCAGCCACCTGTGAAGTGTGGTAATATATGGTATCACCGCATGTCCTGGAGTGTGTTATTGCACTTATACAATGGTTTTTAAGAGTTAAAAAAATCAGGAAAAAAAAAGGAAAATTTCAGCTGTGCAGTAACAGAAATAACAGCATAGTCATGTGACCAGTTCTGATCAATCAGATTGCTTGCTTGATTCATACCATTTTATAAGTTACAATATCCTCACCCTGCTTGGTACTGCTTGTGCTATTCTTTCCTAAGTTGTCAAATTGGCTCTTCTTAAAGATTTCTCTGCTACCCTCTGAGAATGTTGGTACACCTTTATATCCTCCTCCTCCTCCTCCCTCTGCATCTCCTCCTACTATCTGAATGAAGCCCCTTTCAGCCTTTACCATTTCAGTCATCTTTCATAATAGGTACCGGTACCAGAAAGGCAGTTGTCTGCCAGCCTGCAGCTGTAAGATGTACATGAACGAACGCCACTGGTAATGCAGCAATTTTCAGACTGTATGGTACAGCTAGAACAGTTATGTAAGAACTTACCATAACAATAATTCTTTGAGGGGATCTCAGTCATTATGTCACACCGAAGGAACTTCACCACCAGTGAAGCAGGATCCATACAGATTTTCAAAAGTACAACTGGGGCTGCCCCCACCAACTGTCAATGTCATCAACCCTACAAAGGTGTGAGCGGCCCCGCTCACCCCTCAGTTCTCTCCCTCAGTGACAAAGGGAGCACAACTAAAGCCATAGGGGACCAAGAAGAGAGAGAGAGAGGTGCCCAGGCCTATATGAAAGGCTGGATATGCCAGATAGCCAGTTCCAGGAAAGAGCCCCCCAAAAGGGGGATGTGGGACGGAAGACAGACCTAATGACTGAGAGCCCCTCAAAGATATGCTGTTACAGTAGATTGTTACATAACTGTTCTGTCTTCTTTGGGGGTATCTCAGTCATCATATCACACTACAGGAATGAGTCCCAAGCAGTTACAAGTGGAGCAAGACAGTCTGGGAGGAAGGGCAACCCTAAACTTAAGATAGGAGGCCCTGCAGCACTGCCCTGCCAAATTCTGCATGGGCTCTTGAGACAATGTCCAGACTGTAATGCTTGGTGAAAGTATTGACCCTACTCCAAGTGGCAGCCATACAAATGTCAGTGGCTATCACTCCTGGCAACTCTTTGCCATACTTGTCGTAGCAGAACACAATACAATTTGCCAACCATTTAGATAAATATTGTTTAGAAACCTGAATGTACTCTGCCTGGGGCAAAAGAAACAACTGCTTAGACTTTCTACATTCCTTGGTTCAGAGCAGGTAATACTTCGAAGTTCTGCGCACATCTAACATATGAAACAGTGGTTCCCCTGGATTGGCCCACTCAGGAAAATAAACAGTAATTTGGATAGACTGCTTGAAGGGAAACTCAGACTCCATCTTGGGGAGAAACTTAGGATCCATGTGCAAAGACACCCTGTGTTTGTGAAAAATCAAATAAGGCTCCTCGTACCAGAGGGCTTGAAGCTCAGAAATCCTTTAAGCAGAAGTAATAGCAACCAAAAATAATACTTTCCAGGAAAGACAGCATGGCTCTCAAGTCCTGGCTTGCTCAAAAGGAGACGGTCAACTTCTCCAAAGCAAAATTCAAATCCCAAGCCAGGACAGGGGAAAAGATTGGGGGGTTCAGATGCAGGATGCCCCTCAAGAAAGTATGGGAATCAGGTCACCCACTAGTTCATGAAAAGCCAAGACAGCCGAAAGGTGCACTTTACGGGAGGAGTACTAGAGACATGAGTCAGCCAGTGATATCGGGTAGTCCAGAATTTGGCTCGCCGGGCAGGTGAAAGGGTCCAGATTATGCTTGGCCTCTCAGAAGGCAAACCTCTTCCATTTCATGGCATAGGTGGCTCGGGTAGAGGGTTTCTGAGCAGCCACTAGAACATCTGCTACCCTCCTGGAAACCCCAAATCTTACGATGGTTACATCCTCAGAAGCTAAGCATGCAGATGGATGGAGTTGAGGTTTCGATGAACCATGGTTCACTGAGCCTGAGTCAGCAGGTTCCTGCAGAGAGCAAAAGGAACCGAAGGTTCCTCTGCCAGCTGCTGTAGTAATAGAAACCATATTTGACGAGGCCAGAATGGAGCTACCAGCATCATACTACCCCCCTCTATCTGCAATTTAATTAGCACTCTGAATCAGAGAAAATGGAGAGCATTTGTAAGGAACCTCCCACACCAAGAGAGGGATAACACAGCTTGTCTGAAAACTCCAGGTGCTGGATCGAGCAAGCAAAATGTACAGGATACTCACCTGTAACAGGAGTTCTAGAAGTGGTATATGTTGTTCATCCACACTGTCTGGCAGGTTCCTTGCCACTTTAAGTTGTGCCGGAAAGTCTTCAAGCTGGCTCCTCCCACCCACGCAGGTGGTAAAACCCTCGGCTCTGCCCCATGACACCAGATCTAGCCCGCTGGAAGCCAGGTTGCGCGTCGAAGCCAGGGAGGTCGGGTGGGTCATGTGGATGAACAACATATACCACTCCTAGAACTCCTGTTGCAGGTGAGTAGCCTGTATTTCTAGGGACATGGATATATTGTTCATCCACACTGTCTTGCAGACTCCTAGCAGTTCTCCGGGAGGAAGGAGGCAAGGCCGCACCCCTGATACCTACATGGGGAATAAAGACTGGAGTACCGAGGTCCCAAAACCAGCATCCCGGCATGACTGTAGGTCAATGTGGTAATGGGAAATAAAGGTGTGTACTGACTTCCAGATAGTAGCCCTGCAGATTTCCTGGATAGGGACGTCCCTAGAAGCAGCCACTGAAGCAGCGGTATGGCGGGTAGAATGAGCTCTTATCCCTTTGGGTGGCTCCATACCCACCAACCTATAGCAGAGATCTATGCAGGAGGTGACCCACCTGCTTATCGTCCACTTGGCTGCAGGTCTGCAAGGTGTGGCTTCAGCGTAGGTGACAAACAGCTGGCGAACCTCTCCCTGAACTTCAGCCGTCCGCTCCTTATAATAAGCGAGCGCTCTTCTAGGGTCCAAAGTATGGAGCCTATATTCGGCCTCCGAGGTGTGATTGGGGTAGAACACCGGCAGAGTCAACACCTGGTTAAGGTGAAACTCTGACACCACCTTCGGAAGGAATTTTGGTTGGGGGCAAAGGACAACTTTGTCCCTGTGGAAGACCAGATAAGGAGACTCGAAGGAAAGCGCCTGGAGCTCTCCCATCCTACTGGCTGACATTATAGCCACCAAGAAGGTGGTCTTCCTTGACAGGTGGGAGATACTGCACCTGTGCATCGGTTCGAATGGCTTGCCCATGAGCTTGGCCAGTACCAGTAGTAGATCCCATGGAGGTGAAGGTTCTCGCACTGGAGGGGATATGTGATCGAGGCCTTTGAAAATGCACCAGACCACCGTCTCCTGCACCACCAACTGCTTGCCAGCGTGCGCCTGGTAAGCAGAGATGGCTGCTAGGTGCACCTTAAGGGTCATTGACTGAAGCCGTAGGGTAGTCCAGGATGCTAGCCAGTGGACAGAAAGAGGGGTCCAACCCCTTGTCCTGACACCAAGTGGAGAATATCTTCCATTTAAAGGCATAGCATTTTCTGGTCGACTCCTTACGGGACGCCTCAATGACGTTGAGGACCTCGTTGGAACGAACCAAGGCCTGGAACACTAGCCACTCAGGAACCAGGCCGTCAGGTGCAGGGATTGAAGGTCTGGATGGACCACCTTCTCCTTGCTGACTGAGATCAGGTCCGGGCGGGCTGGAAGCCGCCTTGGGAGCCTGGAGCTGAGGCTGAGGAGATCTGGGTACCAGAACTGGCGAGGCCAATCTGGGGCTACCAGAATCACCTGCACCTTGTCCCTCTTCACCTTGAGAAGCACCTTGTGGATCAAGGGAAATGGAGAGAAGGTGTAGAAGAGGCCCGGGGTCCACGGCCTCAGGAAGGCATCCCCCTGCAGCGAGCCCTGCTGAGGGGGGTGGGCATGACAGAGCCTCAGCTTTGCGTTCTTCTTGGAGGTGAACAGGTCCACCTGAGGGGTGCCCCAATGGGAGAACAGGTCTTGAACTACCTCCAGCAGGAGAGACCACTCTTGAGATGCAGCGCTTATCCAGCTGAGGGCATCGGCCAGACTGTTCAAAGCTTCTGCCACATGGATGACCAGGAGATCCGCCTTCAGGCTGATCACGAAAGACCAAATGCGGAGAGCTTCCTTGCACAGAGGCAAGGAGTGCATCCCGCCCTGATAGCTAAGATAATACATGGTCATGGTGTTGTCCTTCTGGACCTGAACCACTTAACCCCATACAAACAGAGCGAAGGCGGTGAGGGCTAGCCATACCGCTCAAAGCTCCAGCAGGCTGATGTGGCATCACGACTCCTGAGGAGACCAGAGGCCGTGGGCCTGGAGCTCCCCCAGATGGGCACCCCAACCCATCAAAGAGGCATCAGTCATGAGTATGACCGTCAGCTCGGGGCAGACAAATGGGATACCCTCCTGCAGGTGAGCTGGGATGAGCCACCACTGCAGGCCATCCCACATCTTCTGAGTCACGGTTACTGGCTGGTCCAAAGGACTGGAGCACTGAGACCATTGGCCGGCCAGTCCCCATTGCAAGGGGCACATATGCCAGTGGGCCAAACAGACTATGCTGGTGCAAGCCACCATGAGATTCAGAAGGCACAGGAAGTCCCGGGCAGGGTGCAGTTGCCCAACCTGAAATGGTTGGGCAAAGGAGGAAAGGACCTTGGCCCTGTCCACCGGGAGCCGGGCTCTGGCTTGAAGAGAATCGAGCTCTGCCCCAGTGAACTGAATCACCTGCAATGGCACGAGTTCTGATTTGGCCTCATTGATAAGGAGAACAATTTGACTGCAGACCTGGAGGGCCAGATCTCTGGACCGCTCCACCTCCATCCTGGAGGAGGCTGCTATCAGCCAGTCATCCAGGTAAGGGTACACCCAGACCCCTCAGTGCCACAGGAATGCTATCACCACTGCATGCATTTGGTGAAGACCCTGAGAGCTGGAGAAAGACCAAAGGACATGGCCCGGAACTCATAGAGGGATCCCTCTGCTCTGAAGTGGAGGAATCGCCGATGAGACGGACGGATTGGGAAGTGAAAGAATGCATCCTGGTGATCCAGACAGCAAGACCACACATCTAGTTCCAAGGATGGTATGATCTGAGCCAGAGTGACCATACTGAAGGTGCGCTGCCTTAGGAACTTGTTCAAGTTGTGCAGATCGAGAATGGGGCACCAGCCCCCTCGTCTGTTTTGGGACCAGAAAGTACCTGGACACAAATCCTGGGCTTGGAGAAGGATCCACCACCTTGCTGATCACCTCCTTTTGGAGGAGCAGAGGTATGTTGGCTCGATGATGCAGAACCAGTAGCCCCCCCGAGGGACGACGGCTCGATAGGGAGGGGTCCACTTGAATTCCAGAGGCAGACCCCTGCCGACCACTTCCAGCACCCTACGGTCCATGGTGATAGTGGACTAAGCGGAAAGGAAGTGGCTGAGCCGTCCCCCCATGGGGGGACCCAGAGGAGGAGTGACGAGGTTGGGGCGGTACCCCTCAACCCGTCACTGGGCAGGCTTGAAGGAAGGGCCGGCCAAGGAGCTGCCTGGACCTTTTCCTCCCAGCTTCCTGCTGGAGGAAGCAGCAGGCTTGGCCTTGGGACACCAAGCGTGAGCCTGCTTACCCTGTTGCTGGTGCTGCTGGGCCAGATGTGCCGCAGGGGCAGAAGGGTGATAGGGCTTATGCTGCTGCTGGCAGCCTTTGTCCATCTGGGCAGACGTGACTGAGTCCAAGGTGGTGTTGGACTTCTCAATCCTCTGGATATGGCCCTCCACCCCTGGCCCGAACAAGTCGGTGCCCAAGAAGGGGACATCTGCCAGCTTGTGCTGGGTATCTGCCGTGAAGGTAGAGATCCGCAGTCAAGCTCTGCGGCGCATGGCTACTGCGGCCGCTACTAACTGGGCCAAGGGTCTCTGATGTCCAAGGCAGTCTGGAGCTGTTGCTTGGCCAGCGCCCTTCCCTGATCTCGCACCTGCTTGACCGTCGTTTGAAGGTCAGCCAGGAGATGAGGAAGCACCTCATCCACAGAGCCCATAAGGGCATGTGAAAAGTGTGCCATCAGTAGAGTCAAGCTAGCCTGTTGAAGGCCTAGGGAGGAGGCAGCATAAACTTTGCACCCGGAGTAGTCCAGCTTTTTGGACTCCTTGTCTGGGGGCTTCTCTACGTCCCGAGCGTTTCCGGAGTACCGGAAGATGCTACTGGTTACCAGCCCTTCAGCCGAGGGGTGCTCCAAAAAACTGGAGAGGGAACCGGTGGGGCCTGCTTACTTGCGGACCATCCTGGCCAAAGGCACAGGATAGGATGCAGGCCGCTGCCACAACTCCAAGGCCGGACCAACAATGGCCTCGGCCTCAAGGAAGGCCTCCATGGAGGAATCCCCTTGGCCCAAAATCTCTGGGAGGGGATATCTGGCCCATTTCTGCACAGGTTCGAGCTGCATCCCAGTGGACTCTGAGATGAGCTGAAGGATACCCAGGAATGAGGATGGGCTCTCGTCCACCAACAGACCCCTGGAGGATTCCAGGTCGAGGAATACAGGGAGGAGTCGTCGGACTCCGAGGAGTCCGCAAACAGCTGCTGAGTGCCTGAGCCACCCTCCACTCTCTGAGGTTGATTGGGGGTGAGGGTGACCGACAAGCTGTGGGGCAAGCCCTGACCCAACTGAGAATCCTTGGTCGGGCCCCAGTCTTCGGTTGCGGGGGCGGAGGTTCCACCACAATGGGTGGCGCAGCTGGTTTCAGCCAAGCAATCGGTGCAGAGTCGGCTCCTAGACCAAGGAGTCGATGGCGAGAGCTTCCTTCAGCTGTTCGGGTGACAGCCACTTAATTGCCAGGGAAGGTGATGGAGTTGGCTTGTTGATGGCCAATAAGAGCTGCTGTCACATCATGTCCTCTTAGCACCGACGCAAATTGCACCAGAGCCTATCCTCTGAAGAGGACAATGAGGACGAGTGGTGATGGCGCTTTTCATGATGCCGGGACCGAGACCGCTGATGTCAGTGGGACCTACCCGACACCGAGGAGGACCGAAACCGTCAGGGTCATTGATGGTGGGTTGAAGAGGGGCCGGGGGAAACCTGCTCATCCCCCGGTTCAGGATCCTTGACAGGGAACTTCTGCTTGGGAGAATGAGGCATGTCCTCGGTAACCACCGGGAGAACTGGTGAAAGAGGGTTATCGGCTTCTCCAGTCGACAACCCATCCAATGGGTCAAGAAAAATCTTGACCGCATCGATGGGTGTCTTGGTAGGCTGACCTGATGGGGACACCGAAAAGCCAGCGGCCTTAGCCGCAACTTCGACTGAAGTCAATTGCAGACGCTCTGGGCGGTCTGCAGCTCACGGATGTCGATGGTGGGACTTACCTTTCGGTTCTTTTTTCTTTGACCTACTGAAGTGAGTCCCTGAGGGCCTTTCTCCTTTGGTGGAGAGGGACTGACAAAGCTCCTTAAAGGAAGCAGTATAGAAGGAGCCCAAGGAAAGCAGTATAAACGCAGATGCCAAGGAAGTAGAAGAAACGGCCTGGTCTGCCTCCTCCTCGAGGGCGATTAACTGCTCCAGCTGTTCTGCGGAACCCACAGCTGCAGACACTGCCCAACGGGCCTCCTTCGACTTCACCAGCGGAAACCGTTTCTCAGGGCGCCCCAGTTGGAGTCGGGCAATGCGGTCTTTCAGAACCGGAGCCGAAAAAGGCTTGCAGAGATCGCAGGCTTGCGGATCATGGGCAAGCCCAAGGCAGTAAACACATGTTGCATGTGGGTCAGTCTTAGACATCTTCTGCCTGCAAGGGCACTGACGGAAGCCAGGAGTAGATTTTGAATCCATCGCAGCCACGAAGGAAAGAGAAGATTTAAGTGTTGTAAATTTTAAGACGATTTTTGGAAAAACCGAAGGATTAGGATCCAGGCCTAAAGTCACAAGAGCGCTAAGGAGGGAACCTGAGCTTCCAAACGGTAAGGAAGATCTCGCATCATGGGGCACAGGCGAGGGTTTTACCAACTGGATGGATGGAAGGAGCCAGCTTGAAGACTTTCCGGACCAACTTAAAGTGGCAAGGAACCTGCCAGACAGTGTGGATGAACAACATATCCACCTCCCTAGAACTGGGCAGTTTTGCATTGAGTGGGGACAGAAAAAGGTCCATCCCTGGATGACTCCATCTGTCGAACAGATCTTCTGCAATGGATGAGAGAAGCTCCCACTCATGCATGCTGGACTGTGTCCAGCTGAGGCTGTCCGCCAGAGTGTTTAGCACTCCTGAGACATGAACCACTCAGAGAGTTAGACCATGGTTCAACACCCGGTACCAGATTTCATGGCCTCCCTGCAGAGGTGGTATGAATGTGTCCCCACCTGCTTGTTAATGGACTTCATGGCACAGGTTGTCAGACTGAATCAACAGTTGACTCGGAAGGATGTGGTTCTGAAAAGCCTGCATGGTATACAGAATCACCCGCATCTCCAGGACATTGCCATGAAGGAAGGAGTTGAACTGGGACCATGAACCCAGAGTTTGAAAGGGACCCAGATGAGCCCCAGACCAAACCAGAGGCATCTGTGGTGAAGACCTGCTGGGAGGAGACAATCTGGAAGGGGACTCCTTGCAGCAGATGCCAGGGGTCTATCCACCACTGAAGTTCCTTGTGGACAGGGGAGGAGACCAGCATTAACTGATCTAATTTGTTCGTGTACTGGTTATATTGCTCTCGGAGAGTCCACCAGAGGAAGAGCTTGTGGAGCTTGGCCAGTGGAACGGTGGGTATGACAGCTGCCATCAATCCCATCAGCCTCAAGTACACGCTGTATGGATACAACAGCTCTAGCCAACCTCCTGAGCCTGGGCAATAAGGCACTCTGCCCTGTTCTGAGGCAAGAAGATCTTTCCCTGCTCTGAGTGTAGAACCATCCCCATGTACAGCAACCTTTGGGATGGGACTAGAACTGTCTTTAGCAGATTGATCATAATGCCCAGGGAGAGAAATAACTGAAGTATTCTCTCCAGAGTCTGCAAGAACTGTTCCCTGGATGGGGCCTTTAGGAGCCAATCATCAAAATAAATCAATCAAATCAATCAAACTTTATTTATTAAGATAAGGGAAAATGTACAGCCCCTCACTTTTGAGAGCTGCATCTACTGCTGCTAAGCACTTGGTAAAGACCTGCAGCGCAGAGGACTACCCAAAGGGTAGCACTTTGAATTGGGAATGCTCATCCTGGAAAAGAAACTGGAGGAACCTTCTGTGGGGTGGAAATCCCAAGATATGCAGGTAAGCATTTTGCATGTCCAGAGAACACAGACAGTCATGGAGTAGGAAATGGTGCATTCAGGAGGAACTCCCAATGCATGAGTGGGGGCTGCCAGCCCAGTACCCGACAGAAGAAAAGGAAACTCTGCAGACCCACCCCATGAGGAAGGCCCTGTTTTGAGCTGAAGTGCCGGGGATGTAGGGTGCTTTTCTGGGCTACTTTACCACAGTAAACTTTGGATACCTTCGTCCAGTGGACGTTTTATGCTTTTGTTGGAATGAGTGGAGTTTCCTTTTCTTCTGTCCAATGTTAGTTGCTCACCCTTTCTCATACGCAAACTAAAAATAGGATTCTGAATGAGGGGTGCTACTGCATATGATATACATCAATAAAAACAACAAAAGTCAGTGCCCCCCCCCCCCATAAAGGAGTAAAAGCAATAAAAAATTTTTAGCCTGGCTTGGCTGCTTACTAATTTGATTTCAAAAGGAGTGGGGGTCTCTTGGTATTCACCTCAGGGCCCTGTTGTGGAGTCAATCAGCTACCATCGTCAAGGTGGACCACCCGTCAGCTGGGTCCCCTACTCCAAACTACTCCATATGGTGATGAAGGGCGCTTTTCTGGGCTACTTTACCACAATAAACTTTGGATACCTGCATCCTGTGGATTTTTTGTGCTTTTGATGGAATGAGTGTAGAGTTCCCTTTTCTTTTAACATAGCCAGTCATCCTGCTTGAGGAGGAGCATGAGGCCTGGCAAAGTTACCATTTGTTTTTTATCACAGAATGCTTTTTACCTCCTCCTTGTGGAGTGGACCCAGTGAATCGTCCAGCCGCCAGTACCCACTTTCCCGGACCAGGTCTGGCCAGTGACTCGCTCTCCCCCACAGGCTGGCAAAGTAGACAGGATCACCCCCCCCCGGGGACCTGGGCCATACCCGGGAAGCACACCTTTTGTGTCCACGGGGCGCAGGGCATGGCCATCAGCCACCACGATCTCCACGTGACTTCCGCCATGATGTCCCACTAAGAGCTGGATGTGCAATAGCGTCAGCGCAGAACTGTGCAGATGTCCGTTGTGCTCCTCCCCTTGTCTGTGCATGCAACTGCAGTGCCTCTGGCCCCCGCCAGCTGCCGCTGCAGTGCGATGCAGATTTCCCCACCCACCCCAGAGGAAGAAGACCAGTTGTGGGATGCTGAATCCTTCCTCTCCCCTGCCAGCCCCTGGTGGCCCAAGTCCGTTCCCAAACCCGGGTCACCGGTGTAGCGCAAGGAGTGGCATTCAGTGCCTCAACCCTCAGCGCCACCGGGCCGGCACAAAAAAGTTACCATTTGGAACTTTTTGTACTGGACATACAGCTTGTGGTCCTTGAGGTCTAAGATGGGCATCAGATCCCTGGTTCTTCTGTGGACCAGCAAGAACCTGGAATAAAACCCTGTTTCTCTGGTGCCTGGGCACTGGCACGATGGCCTGTTTGTGCAGAACAGATTGTATCTCCTTCAGGAGAATAGACAGGTGGGCTGGGGGGTAGGTGGTGGGCAGAGGAGTCATCTCTGGGGGTTGCTCAATCAGCTCCAGAGTTTGACCCCTTTCTATGAATTGAAGTATCCAGGCATCTGATGTGATGGTTCTGCATTGACTGAGATGATGGGAGAACTGACCTCCGACCACAAGCTCTTGGTTGGGGACTAGAAGAGGGGGGTCTGGCAAGGAGTCATACAGAGTAGAATCCAGCTGCTGGGACTGGTCTAGCACCCCTAGGGTGCTTGGCCACAGCTCCAGCAAAGGAGGGGGTGGGCCAGGCAGCAGTGGCTCTGCATTTGCCTTGCATCCAAGAGGCTATTCCTAGCCTGTTGGACATCTTACGAAAGGGAGGGAGCTGCCTGCTCTTGGGTTGTGTATGACAGAGCGAGTGGACAGATTTGACAGCCCAGCAAGATGCCTGTAAATTATTAATGATGCTCTGGACATCTGGCCCAAATAGCTTTAAGCCATTGAAGGGGGGCACTCAGCACCTTCTGTTAACCATCTGCAGCGAAGCCCGAGACCCTCGGCAAGGAGTGCCTGTGGAGGCAAATGCCTGGACATGGAACATATCGGTGTGTCCCGATGGCTGGGAGCCGATTTCCTGTCTAGTACTGTATAAAATCTTTTTTCATGTAACTTTTATCAGCTTTGAGTCCTGAATAGAGAATTTTGTACCTTTAGTTTTGCTGCATTTTTTAATTGGTTATTTACATTTCGATTTAGATAGGGAATTTTCAGCGTTTATAGCTGTTTTTGTATAATGCTTATGTAGTGTGTTAAAGTTTCCCCCTTTTTTTCATAAAAAATTCACTGTATGTTTATGGTATGCAACAATATGGGAACAGCATTACAGCATTTTAAATATCTGAAGCAAAATTAGTATGATTTTTTGTTTATTTGTCTCTTTGAGATGTACTTTTAAGGAACTGTTCCTTTAAGTAATTTTCCCTATAAATATGTTTTTGACTCACAAGACACCACCCCCTGATGACGTGCAGTTTGCACGAAACCGTTCGGGAGTTTGCCTTGCTGTGCAACCTGTAGCTGTTTTGGCTTTGTTTGGCATCTGTTCTATTAAAATTATGCCTTTTACACACGCCAATCATCGAGTGCTGAGTCTTGTTTACAGTGGATTTTAGTGAGGACTCGAGCACCTATTTCCATGGAGAAGCTGTTTTTGCTGCTACTAAATGCCTGTGGCAGCAGCCCTGGCAATAGTATCCGAGATATAATAGAGGGCCCGCAAGAGGTGCTTGCTAATATCCTCAGCGTTTTGCAAGCAATTATTTATTTATTTTATTTATTAAATTTTGATAACCGGGTGAGCCCACTGGGCCCTGAAAGTCCCTTTTTCAGGGGCGACCCAGGGGTTACATAGATTTTTACAAAGGATTGTATACAGCAAAGTACATTACATAAGTCACATTGTCACATAACATGGGTAAACATAGAAGCAATTCATCAGATAACAAATGGTGTGTGGTCAGTGTTGGACTTTACCTGGTGGGGGGAAGTGGGGGGGCGATGAGGGGGAGGCCCAAGGTGCGTAGAAATCACGGAGTGTTTGGCTTACGCTTGAGAGTCCCTTACCTTTAGCAGTTGCACTTTGTGGAGGCCATCATATGAGCCTTGAGCCTAGTGCGGAAGGTGTTGGAGGAGGTAGCTTCCTGAACACCTGGGGGCAGGGAGTTCCATAGGGTGGGGGCAGTAATGGAGAATGACTTGCCACCCGCATTGGTTCTAACCCTGGGCACAGCGAGGAGAGTCCGGTTGGTCGTACAGAAGTGCCTAGGGTTGCTCTTGTGGGCAACGAGCCCAGAGAGGCTGGGAGGAGTGGTGGAGCTGAGTAGTTTAAAGGTGAGGCAGAGTAGGGGGTACTGCAGCCTGGCGTCCCAGGAGGGCCAGTTTAATTGGGAAAAAGTGTCACAATGGTGGGTCCTAGGGCCGGATAGTGTGGCGAAGCATGCCACCTTATGATAGAGAACTTGTAGTTTGCTTAACTCTTGTCTAACTGCTCCCAGGACCACAGAGGCTGCATAGGTAATGGTGGGGAGCAGAACGCTAGTGGTGATGGAGGCCTGGGCCGCTGGTATCAACTGGTCTTTCAACCTGTACAGGGTCCCGAGTTTGGAGTGAATAGTTTTGGTTACCTGGTCTACATGTTCCTTGAGGGTGAAGCCCTGGTCCAAGGTGAGGCCAAGGTATTTTATTGATTCGACCACCTCAAGCCTCTTGCCTGAGGTGGTCGTCAGTTGGAGGAGTTGGCTTCTGTCATGACTGAGGGTTCTTGGGCAAAACACCATGGCCTTAGTCTTGTTCGGATTAATGACCATTCTATTGGTGACAAGCCATTCCTCTAGGGATCTCAGGTCATCTTGGAGCCCGGAGCAGAGTTCCCCCAGATTGGTAGAGGGCCAGTAGATGACTGCATCGTCCGCATACTGTACCACTGAGCTCCCCCCACAGTGGTTACAGAGATCATTGGTGAAGAGCAAGAAGAGAAGGGGGCCAAGTATTGACCATTGGGGCACCCCCTCTGTTAATGGGAGAGGCTCTGACAGGGAGTCTTTCCATTTTACCCTCTGTGACCTCCCGGTGAGGTAGCTGGTGAACCATGACAGGGAGAGGCTGTCTAGCCCAACAATTAAGAACCTCCTGCTTCTGCGTGCCATCTGAAAGGGCCTGGACCATGGCGTTGCCCTTCTTCCAAATGGCATTCTGGTTCTTCACCATATGAGAAAGGTAGCTGGCAATTCTCAGCCCAAGGGTGGAGCAGACATAAACCCTCTTGCTCCAGAGATCTATTCTATGGGATGCTTTGTTGGGGGGGGGAGATAAGGTGCTTGGGCACCTCAGACCTATTATGAGCTGCCTTTATCACAATGGGATCTGTTTCAAGTTGGGCAGCATAGTGTGGCAAACCCTGAGGTGCATGATAAAATTTATCAGCCCTGCGGGACATGGCTGGCACCATGTCAGGCCTGTGCCAGGCTGCAGTGGTGGCATTCCTCAGAACAGGCAAAATAGAAGGAATGACCTCGGGAGGGGACTCTGGGATCTTTAGGAATTCCACCATATCTTTTCTGGTGGCACCCTCCTCCTCAGTATGGAAACCCATGGCTGAGGACAACTGTTTCATAATATTGAAGAATGTAGGGTGCTCTGGAGGAGACCTAGGGGTATGTTTGACAAAGTCTTCACTCACTAAGGAGGCTGTGGATCTCTTGGAGGAGAGGGGTTCTTCCTCTTCTTCATCAGGAAGATGATCAGTATGGTACTCCTCCTCAACATCGACCTGTTCCAATACTAGGTATGATAACGACTTGCAGGGGGCAGTCCGTGGAGGCTGAAATGGTGTCAACAACGATGGTACCATCGATGGCGCAGGCAAAGTATGCCTATATGTGCCTAACTGGTTGACTAAAACCGTAGTGAATTTGGTCAAAATACAACCGAGGTCGCCAACAGTAGATGACTGCGTTGACAAGGGTTGATGGTCCAGGAAGCAATGACCCGCCAGATGGGCCCTGAGAGCCCAACGCACCCATAACCAGAGGATCTAGGGAAGCATCAGGCCTCCATTGTTGAAGAGGGGGCTGACGATCCAGAGGTCAACAACCAGCTACCTTGAACATCAGCCAGAGGTGCTGTTGGTAGGGGTCTGGTAGGGACAGAGACCAGGATATCAGATTTGTGCATCAGTGCAGCCGTAGATGATTGAGTACCCCGAATGAGGAGAATAGGGGACTAGGGAGTGGGACTACCCCTGGGGGGAGAGATATGTCCCGATCTTGGTCTTTAAGACTTTCCCCCCTGAGGATGTTTCACAGGCCTTAGCGGCCTGGGTACTCGATGATCCTGCCAGCAATTGGAAAGGATGGACCACGGAGGACCCCTGCCCAGAAATGGCTACCTGTTGTTCCATGAGGAAGGTTTTTAAGTCTCTTTTTGAGCCGCCTGAGGGTAGTTTGATTAAACTTCTGGCAGAGCTTACAGTCGGAGACTTCGAAGTCAGATCCAAGACAGCAGACACAGAGTGAGTGTACATCTGTAGAGGCAAACTTCTTTCTGCAGCAGCAGCGATGGAAGAGAGAAGTTGAAAGATTACCTCTCAACATAAATGAGATAAAATTATCTCTTTAGAAAAAGAGATTCTAAAAAATAAAGTATAGAATGCAATAGGTGGAAAATGGCATGATACTGCATCGGAGCGTCCACGGAGTCCCATGAGAACAAGTTGACAACAGTAAAGAACTGAGGAGGAAGCAGGGGCCACTCAAGCCTTTATAGGGTTGGTGATGTTGACAGTCAATGTCAGCGTGGGCGGCCCCCATTGTACTGCTGAAAATGTTCTGTGTGGATCCTGCTTCACCGATGGTGACATTCCTATGGCGTGACCTGATGACTGAGATACCCCCGAAGAAGATCAAGGTTATACATTACCAACAGAACGATGATGATATTTGGGAGTGGTGTACTGAGTGAACTTGCCTGAATACATATTTAAACTGTTGAC
The DNA here is from genome assembly GCA_016271365.2 of Neoceratodus forsteri. NCBI lineage: Eukaryota > Metazoa > Chordata > Ceratodontiformes > Ceratodontidae > Neoceratodus > Neoceratodus forsteri. The sequence continues at coordinate 159,378,662 of CM057454.1, read as the reverse complement.
TGAAGAATTGACCGCAAACATAGAAAAGTCTGAAAAAGCATCACTGCTCTGTTCATCACCATCTTTGTAAAGTTCTGCAGTAAGTTGGGCCACACTTTGAGGTTTGGGAGCAATGTACTCAGTGGGCTTGTCTGAATGCATATTTACATTGTTGACTGAAGAATTGACTGTAAATGCAGAAAAAACAGCATCACTGCTCAGTTCAACTACATCATCTTTGTAAAGTTCTGTAGTACACTGGGCGACATCAGATGATTCCTCCAGATGTTCTGAAGTGTGACCTGAGCACTGCCATACTACCTGTTAAAATACAGTAGGAAAAATGTTTAAGTTCTTAACTGTCTGGCATGACTATGTATCCTGTGCAGGTGCTCTTGCAGGGGTCAAAATAAGGAATTGTCAGGTAGCTCCTGGGTAGCAACATTTTCCAGCAGACTAGGATCTACTTAGGCAAATCCAGGGGTTGACATTAACGCACATAAAAATGCTTTGGGATATGGTAGAAGGGGAATAAAACGGAAGGACATCAAATGATAAAAAATGCAATTCCCTAAAGGAATATTGTATAAATACTGTATTAACTGAGCTCTGTAAATTTGCCAGGTACACATTACTTTACTAACTAAATCAATAATTACATTAATGCATTCTTACAGTAAAACTGCTCAGTGGAAAAGGTGCAGTCGGTCTAAACTGAGACATACAGAAGGAGGCAGTTTGACATTTGTCTTATACATTTGCTAATTAATTTAAAGACAAAGAAAGAATATATTAAGTAAAAACTACACCAACAGATTCTCTTCTCTTCTTCAAATTAATTTGCAAATGTACAAGACAAATGGCAAAGTGCCTGCTCATGTACAGTATGTCTTCGTGTAGACCAGCTGCACCTTTTCCAATGAACAGTTTGACTTCTGCATAGGTGGATTGTGTCAATTCTTCATTTGCTTTTCTCCATTTGATTTGTTTCAACTGTTATTGTTTTTGTTAATCTCTGAGTTTGCAACTCTAGAAAATATTTAAAAAAACTAAAATAAGTTTACTTAAAGGACAGAAAGGTATGGTAGTTCATGGCACCAATCAGGACTGGTCTGCTACAGTTTAGTACGAAAATGTAAGACACTTTTTTCCCACCTGCCTGCCTGTTCAGTACCTCACTACACTGATGCAAAAGTGATACTGTATTTTGCAACTAGACCACTGCAGCTGCAAGCCCGCCCCTGTCTCCAGTTGACATGCAGAGCATCTCCAGTTGATGTTCTGAGAAGCGTTTACTATTATATCTGGAGGGAGCTTCAGGAACTTAAACGTGTGTCCTTGAGAGACTAGCTGAAGTATCCACGTGTCTGAGGTGATGTCCTCCCATGCCTGGATGTGATGGGTGAATCTTCTCCCCACTGGCTCCACACTTTGTAGTGGGGGGGAGGGAAGACTGGGCAAGTCAGGAGGCAGAGGGGCGGGGGGGATGCAAAGACTGTCCTGCCTGTCTCTGGGTTTGGGCGGCCGGTGGCGAGGAAAAGAAAGAGCCAACTGCTCACCTTTTGTTTTGTTTCTTGGGGACCGCTTGCTTCCCCTGGTGCTTCAGGTTACGCCGAAAGGGCTGCTTCTTGGGGGTACCAACTCTGTACATAGAGTGGACCAATCTAAGGGCCTGACTACTGTCTTGGAGGCCCGTGATCAGATCTTTGGTATCCCCTCCAAAAAGGACTAAACCCCTAAAAGGGGCATCCTGAATGGCTGCTTGGACATCATCTGAAAGGCCTGAAATTCACAGCCAAGCATGCCTCCTGAGATTGATGGCTGTAGACCATAGCTGAGGAGCAGGCCACAGCATCCACAGAGTTATAGGTTGCCCTGAGGGCGTGCCTACAAGAGATTTTGGAGAGGCGGAGGTCCTTCACGATCTCTGCCTTCAGGTCTGAGTCCTCCAGGGAGGAGATTCTGTCCTCCAACCTGGCCAGTGTGGCTTTTTGATAAGACACCATATGTGCCACATAATAGAGCGAACATAGGGCACAAGTGGCGGAGGAGTAGACCTTTTTCCCAAATTTTTCCATCTGTCTGGACTCTTTGTCTGGGGGAGACGTGCTCATGTATTGGGGCAAGCCGAACGATCATGAGCAGCTGCGATAACCACTGAATCTGCCTTCAGGTGTGAGTCCAGAAAGGGAACTCCTTCAGGGGGAGCGGTAAGTCCTGTCTGCCTTTTTGGGGACAGCAGGAATAGTGTGTGGCAGTTTCCAAATAGCGGTCATCAGATCCTCATGAGGAGCTATCCAGGGAGGAAGTAGAATAGGGGTGGCAGCCTCTAAATCGAGTTACTTTGCCAAGCGTTTTTGCATGGGTTCCAGATCCTCTGCATTCTGGCCACTTGCTTGCCGGATAATACAGAGGAGTTCCATAAAGGAAGGGTCCTCCAGAGGGGACTTAGGAGACTCCGTGGGAGGATAGCTCATCAGACTAAGATTCTGATGTATCAATGTCTGAATTGGGGGCTCCTCACCCTCTGGACATTCAAAGTTCAGGAGAGGAATGCCCTTGGGGGAAGTGCCTGAAACATGCACCATATATGGAGGTGCAGGGGGAAGGGAAGAGTCGGGGGTATCATCCCCAGACTAGTGAGCCTACTTTCCAGATCTGAAAAGAGCTGGGACCTTGCATCCTTCCACCAAGATTGGATCATAGCTTGGAAGTCTGGTTGTGGTGGAGGACGAAGAGCAGGAGGTGGTGGGTTAGCTGGTGGGCAAATAAAAAGAAGCTCCCACACCAGCAAAATGAGGAGGGGGGTGTACCCTTGATAATATGGGTATCCCTGTTGGTATTCTGGGAAGTGGCCCTGGCAATAAAGAGGCATCGACTGGTCCGACAGTGGAGGTAGGAATGCCTGATGTCCAGCAAAATGTGCGGACAGTAGGTCTTGACCGAAATACCTGGAGGGACCAGGGTAAACACCCGATGTCATGACAGTGGACATCAGGATAGCCGTCGTTGGGGTGGCCGACGAAAAGGGTACAAATGTCAAGAGTCCCAGACGTTAGAGTAGCCAATGTCAGCCCCAAAGAAGTCAGACCCTGCATGAGATGCCTTTAGATAGGCCCTGACAGAGGGAGCTGACATAAGGTACCTGATGTTGCTGCTATCGTGTGAAGAGGGCAGCAGACATGAGGAGACCCAATGTCAGAGTAATTGACGAAGGGTGATGATGCCTGGGGGGGGGGCCTGAGGGACCGCCATAGAAGTCTATGAGGGAAAAAATAACTTCTAGGTGCCCTTCTTCCTCCTCTGTCCCAGGCGTAAGCTGCTGGTCAAGGGAAACCATCGGGGGAGGTGGAGAGGAAGTCTCTCTGGGCTGCGCAAAGCCTCGGGGGAGGGTTGACTGGAAGGAGTCAGACCGCTCTTCCGGATGTCGGGTGGTGTGGCGTGAGCCTCCAACAGGAGAGCAGTGCCTGGGCAGTCGTCAGAGATGAACGACTTACCGGGCAAAATAGCGACCGGGCAGTGGAGGGTTGGAGCCAGGCAGGCAGTTGTCTGCTTCTGGGCAGGGTCAGACTTATCGGCGGCTGGGCGGGCCCTGAGGGAGCCGGGGTCCGACTTACTGGCAAGTACTGGGCGATTGCCGAAGGAGTCAGAGGGCGACTAACCGGTGGTGATCGGCTAGAAGACGGCGGCACTAGAGGTCATACCAGAAGCTGTCTGAGTCACCGTGAGGTTTGGCAGTGGGGAAAGGGCCTTGCTGGTCAGAAGGCTTGCTGGATGAGGATTGGTCCCGGTCCTCATGACGCTTCTTCTCTTTGTGCCTGTCTTTGTCTTTCTTCTTCTTTTGCTTATCTGAAGGAGAAGAAGTGGAGTCCTGGGATCTTTTGCATCTCCTTCTCCAGGGTAGCCATCCTAGATTTGAGGAGATGGGCCACCAGAGCCTGCTGGCGTCATTTGCATGTGGCCTGGTTGCAAGGCCGGCAGTCGGGACAGGCCACAATGTTGTGGTCCGGGCCTAGACAAAAGAGGCAGAGATGGTGGCCGTCTTTGTGTGGGATGTGCGCCCCACACTTGCTGCACTTCTTTGCCTTAAGAGGCAGTGATGGACAAGACCTATACTATGAATTTTGGACTAAAATTTTGCATTGAAAATAAGAAAAATGGCGATTGACAAAGGCTGGACTTACCACGAGGTACTAGCGTTGGTCGATGGCAGGAAATAGAAATTTAAATATGTAAAATTTATTTCTCTGACTGCTGATCTCTGGGCCCATCACTTCTGGGAGGTCCCTCCTAATACCACATGACAGGCAGGATGTAGACAAAGCTCTGCAGGACAACTATACCCTCCTAGTCACTTCTTCCAGATGCCAGGACTTCCAGAGCATTTGTCACCTAAGGAAACACATAACTTGGAAACCAAAAAAAGAAAGGTTAGTTCAAGTTGCGGCCGCACGGCCGTCTTCCAACATTCTGGGAGGGACGGAGCCTGGAGACCAGCAGTCGGAGAAAGAAAATTCATAGGTATTTAAATTTCTATTTTTCTCTCCTAAAGCTGGTCTCCGGGCTCATCACTTCTGGGATATACTAAAGCAATACATCCCCTCTTTTCCTGGGTGGGAAGAATATTTAGTCCTTTATGGGTCCACCACAGCCTGGAGGACCCTGCGGCCAAAAGACACCTCAGCAGAAACTACAGTGTCCAACTTGTAAAACTCTGCAAAGGTATGGATGGTTGGCCAAGTGGCTGCTCTACACAAGTCTGCCGGAGAGGCTTCTCTAAAGTCTGCCCAGAACGTATCTAATTGCTTGGGTTGAGTGAGCCCTTACTGGACCCAGCAAGGTGATCCCGGCTTTTTGATAAGCCATGGTGATGGTGGAACGGATCCACCTAGCAATAAGAATCCTTTGATACCATCTTACTCATATTTGGGCCTGAAGTAAGGATGTATAGACTTGAAGTCTTATGGACTGACTTGGATCTCTTGATGTACATCTTGAGAGCCCTCCTTGGATCCAGAATGTGAAATTCTCTTTCCTTCTCATTCTTGGGATGAGGACAGAAGGAGGAAAGGTTCAAGACTTGGTTACAGTGAAAAGGAGACATAACCTTTGAGAGAAAGGCAGGATCTGTCTGCATGACTGCTGAGATCTGATAAAAAATCGTGTATGGTTCTTTGGATGACAGGGCTCCTATCTCACTGATGCGGTGAGCTGAGGTGATTGCAGTAAGAAAAACAACCTTCATAGTGAGATGAAGAAGGGATGCCTCCTTCAAAGGCTCAAAGGGAGCCTTGGTGAGGGCTTTAAGTACCAAGTTGAGCCTCCATGGTGGAACTACAGGCTTTATTGGAGTGCGTTTTAATAACGCTGCTCTTAGGAATCGACAAACATGAGGGAGCGCTCCTAAGGATTCCCCTGAGTCCGCCAGTAGGAGTACCACTAAGGCAGAAACCTGGACTCTTAAGGTAGCTGGTTGAAGGCCCTTGTTGAAACCCTCCTGAAGAAATTGAAGGATGTTAGGTGGGGACACCAAGTCATCTGGTTGATAGGAAGCTCGCAACCAGAACAGGAATTTTCTCCAGACTCTGTAATAAACCTTGGAGGACAAGGTACGTCTGGACTGAATCAGCATTTCAATGACAGGTGCAGAAAAACCTAACTCCTTGAGAGCTTCCTGCTCAATCTCCATGCCGAGAGGGATAGACTGTGAGGACTGGGGTGCATTACTCGTCCCTGATGTAGCAGGTCTGGGCTTTCTTGAAACACCAGAGGAGGATGTAGAGACATCTGGACCAATTGAGGAAACCACGATCTGTTAGGCCAGCGTGGGCAAACCAAAATCACCTCAGCATGATCTTGGGCAATCTTTTTTGTTGATTCTTTTTCCCTCTGGTCACGGCCCGAGGAGGCATCTTTCAGGCATCCTGCCTGTTCCTGCCCACCTGAGGTCCCCCTAAACCTGTGCCTTCTCTTTCCCCCACCCTTCCCACAGCCAGCACCCCCAGCTTAACCCCTCTGGGGTGGGGCCTCCCTCCTCGTTGGGTGCTCTCACACACATAGACTCTGGCTGAGGAAGTTGGCCCTGGGCGGAGGACCTGGAAGGCCAGTCAGGGTGGATCCAGTGGTGGACATGGGGGTCAGGTGCCATCGCCTCCCCCACGGATCCAGGTTTTTCCTTGTTCTTGGTGCCCTTTCCCTTGTGTGGTACACCCATGATGCTCTGGTGCAAGGCAACCCTGCCAGCATTATCCACGCTGCATGACATGCAGCCAACGCACTGCAGTGCCCCCGATCTCCACTGGGAGCCGCTGGTGCATGAGCTATCTTCTATCCACCCCCCGGGGGGAGGAGAGCAGCCCTGTGGGCGCTCAATCCTCACCCTGTCCCTGCCAACCCCCGGTGCCCGAGCTTGCTCCTGAACTCGGGTCACCGGCGTGGTGTGAGGTGTGGTATCCAGCGCATCAACCCTCAGCGCCACTGGGCCAGCCATCTTGGGCAATCTTGTGTAGTACCCGTGACAAAACTGGAATTGGAGGAAAAGCGTACAGGAGATCAAACTGCCCTCAGTTGAGGGAGAAGGCGTCCTGTGCCATGGCCCTCTCATCCCTGACTAGAGAACAGAACTGCTGAATTTTGCAATTTTTTCAGCAGGTAAAAAGATCTACCTGCAGGCAGCCCCACCAAGCAGTGATGAGGTGGAAGGCGCTATCTTTGAGTTCCCACTTGCCTAGCAGAATGTCCTTCCGACTTAGCCAATCTGCTGTTACATTTTCGTGTCCTGGGATGTATACGGCCCTTAGACTCCCCAGGTTGCTTTCCGCACACTGAAAGAGTAGAAGAGTCTCCTGCAACATCCGAGAACTCTTTGTGCCTCTCTGGCAATTGACGTAAGCCACTGATGTTTGTCTGTGAGGATGAGAACATCACTGTTGGCGAGCTGTGACTTGAACTGCTGAAGTGCCAGACGGACTGCCCTCATCTCCAGTACATTGATGCTGTATCGGAACTCCACCAGCGACCACTTGCCCTGTGCCAAGAACTGTTCAGAGTGCGCACCCCAGCCCCGGAGGCTGGCATCGGTGGTGACTCTCACCTGGTGAGGATGTCTCAGTTTGAGACCCCTCATGATGCTGGGATGTTGTGTTCACCAGGAAAGGGAGTCTTTCACTTGGGGAGAGAATCAAATCCTCTGGTCCACTGATTCCCTGGATTGAAACCACTGATAGAGGAGGCTTGACTGAAGAGGGCGCATGTGGACTACAGCCAAGGGGACTGAGTCTGCAAGAGAAACCATCATCCCTATGAGCTGCATGAAGGAGTGAGCTGGAAGAGCTTGGGCCACTCAGAATTTGTTGATGAGCACCCTCAGTTCCTTGAATTTCTGCTCTGTAGGGAAAACCTTGTTCTGGATCATGTTGATATGCTCCCCCAGATTATTCAGACTGTGATGGCTACAGAGAGCTCTTCTTCTGATTGATTACGAACCCTAGGGGGGAGGAGAGGCACTGGATGACCTCCGTCACTGCCTGGACTGCTTGGTTGTACTGCAGAACTTTGATGAGAATGTCATCCAGGTATGGGAAGAGCTGGATCACCCTGCATTCTGAGTCGAGCAATCACTGTGACAAGGACCTTTGAGAAAACCCTGGGAGCTGTGGACAGGCCGAAGGGTAGAGTCCTGAATTGAAAGTAGCGATCCTCCACTTTGAACCTGAGGAATTGCCGGTGTGCCCACTGGATGAGGATATGCAGATAAGCATCCTGAAAATCTACTGAGGCTAAAAATTCCCCCTGTTGGATTTCTCGGATGATGGAGGACAGAGTCTCCATCTTGAATGTCCTGTGGCGAACAAAACCATTCAGAAACTTAAGGTCTAACAGCGGCTGGAAACCTCCGGATTGTTTCAGCACTATGAAGAATAGTGAGTACACGCCTTTGCGCCTTTCTTGAGTGGAAACTTGTTCAATCACTGCTGCCTGCATAAGATCTGTGATCGCTTGCAGCATTGCCGCTCTTTTGACTGGGTTGTGTGAGACTGGGCAGGGCACTGTATGGTGCAGCGGGGGCATGGATTCAAACTCTATGAAGTAACCTTCGTGAATAACGTCTAGCAATCACTTGTCCATGGTGGTGCGGACCCATTCCTTGAAAAAGCTGGAAAGCCTTCCCCCTACACAAGGATGGGCCCGTGAATCCTTGTTGTGATTTTATGGCATCACCCCCAGCATCTCGGGAGCCTCCCCTGCCACCTTGGAAACCATGTTGGTTTTGAGAGGTGAACCCGGTTCTTCTGCCTTCAAATGACTTGTTTTGTCCCATGGCATAATTTTGGGCATGAACATTCTGCCTGGACCCCGGATTCCAGGGCCTGTTCCTGCCCCGGGACTGTGGCATTCGAACCTTTGCCATTTCCCCAGACTCTTTGACCGCTTCTTTCAGAGCCGCTCTGAACAGAAGGCCTCCTTCGTATGGGGCATTCACCAAATGCATCTTCGAGAAGGCGTCTGCCTGCCATGCCCATAGCCAAAAGTTGCGTCGAGCTGAGATGTGGTAAAACATAGCCCTTGCTGCACACCTGACTGCCTCCTCTGAAATGTCAGCTGAGTAAGCCAAGGCTAGCCCCACTAGTTGCAGGTGCTGCATCGTGGATTTATTCTTCTCTGGCTCATCAGCTAGCTGGAATGCCAGATCAGTGGCCCAGGAGAGAGCAGCCTGAGCTGAAAAGAGGGTAGCTGTAGCCACTTTGAGAGAGGCTGCAGTGGATTGAAAGGCTTTCTTAAGAGAGGTATCCACTTTCCTATCCAGTGGGTCCCTTAGGGATGCATCACCTTCTGCTGGGATGACTGTCTTTTTTGTTAGGTTAGAGATTAACGGGTCAATTCTGGGGCAGTCGAGCCATCTCTCCGAGAGCTTCTTGTCGAATTTCAGGAACTTGGTGAGGCAACGTGGGATGGGTATGAATGTTCCGGCCCCTGCCATTCTTCTTTTAACAGATCCTCAGTAACTGGAGGGATGGAAAAGGAAGTCACTGGCTTTGAAGTCGAAGGGAGTCTGAAAGCTGGCTTTGCATGTTTGGGTTCCAGGGATGATGGACCCAGGTGGATCTCATCCGACATCTGTTTGATGAAAAAGTTCAGGTCATCCAAATCAGTTTCTGGCTGGTGAGTATTCTGAACCTGAGTCAGAGTCCGGGATTTCCCCCTCTTCTGGGGATGAATAGCTGGACACTGAGGAGGAACAGTCCCATCATTGCTTCTCAAGGGTGGCATCCCTGGATCTGGCCCTCTTCCTCCTTCTGATGCAGTGTGAAGAGCGGGGAGCTTCCTCGTCCAAGGATAAGGAAGGGGTGGGCTTTTGGGTGACCTTCCTGTGTGCCCTGGGCTCTGGGGACTGTGGAAGGATGTCAAAGGTGGAGGGGTTCAGGGTGAAGGCCCTGCTGAGCTTCTCTATGAGGTCTGGGGCTAGGTCTCTGCGCACGTGGCGGCATCCCTCTGAGGCGGAGGACTGCCCCTGCCCCATGGGTTGGCTGTGTAGGGCTTGAGATTCCCAGATAGATGCCTCTTCCACCCTTGCAGCCATTGCACTATCGCATTTGATGCAAAGGGACCCTCCGAAAGTTGCCAACATGGGGGAATCTGCATTTGTGGCACTTTCTGCCCCTGGAGGGCCTGTCCGATTTGGCTGCAGACGTGCTAGAGAGCCCAGCCAACAGCCTGGTAGGCTTAATGTGTCCTAGAGTATATGTTTTACCTCTGGAAAAATCAGACTCTTGGGCTGCAAGTTTCAATCTAACCCCTGAATAATATTATTGTCTCTGTAGAATTCGTTCTCCATAAATTCCAATTTATATATTGCCTCTGCTTCAACCAGACTTGGAGAACCCAGTTGACCTCCTCAAATACTGTCCTAGACCCTGGCTGAAAACTGAATGGCTGAAGACACGTCGATGAGCAGAGCTCACCGAGGAGAAGTGCCAGGCTCTGCCCCCTTCCCGCGCGAGCGCTAGGCTGAAAAGAGCGCGAACGCTCTACAAGGTTCTGGTGACCGACAGGAGGCCCCAAGAATCCAGCGGCTCTCTGCATGGAGGTGTGTTGACAGCCTACAACTTCAGGTCATGGACACAAAACTCAATCTCGCACCTTGAGTCCGTCGACAAGCCAATTCTTGAGGGCTCGTTGCATGGAGGAGAGTCGAGGGTGTAGCAAAATGCGCTTAACAACCACGGGGCTCCTGTGGGCTTTCAAGGCATGCTCCACTAGTCCCCAGCCCCCGAGGCTGAAATCCATTGGGGGGGTCACCAAGCGCAGGAAGGCGGGAGGGAGCAGGGAGCCCGTCTGTGCAGCTTGCAAAGCTGAGACTGGGGTCCCTGTGCTAGTGCTCAAAGCCAAATTTTGTCCAAAAGTAGAGAAAAATCCACACTCACAGATGAAATCTTCGACTCTGTCACACTTGTGACAGAGGCCCTGCAGAGATCCTACCACTAGACAGGCAAGAAGTACACTGGCATCTGGAGGAAGCGACCGGGAGGGTATAGCTGTCCTGCAGAGCTTTGTCTACATCCTGCCTGTCAAGTGGCATCAGGAAGGACCTCCCAGAAGTGATGAGCCCGGAGACCAGCTTTAGGAGAGAGAAAGAACTGGAAGGTGGGAGTGGGGATCGCCCACTATATAGGGTCACGCTGATGTCCATCACGTGATGTCTGGTGGGTGGTTCCCCACCAAACACTGCTGGAAAAGCTTGCCGTGCAGTCCTGATGCTAGAGGGTGCAGTCCTATATGTGATGACCTACTGCAGGAACCCTCTAGAAGTAAGAGCTTTCATTTCTCTGTAGTCCTGGTCTTCCTCCTCTTCCTGGACTCTTGAGAAGGAAGGTCACGAGTGTTCACCATGTGCTGTAAGAAAGTAAACATGGAGGAGAAATCCTCCTGGTCTGTAGGGGATGCTCCAAAATTGGGGTCAGGTGACACATCAGGTTCTGAGGCTTTACCCTCTGAAATGTCATCTGGGGCAGCATAAAAATCATTATCATCATCCCCTCCATCAGCTCCTGTATCAGAGGGAGCTGCAAAGGGGACCTGCTTCGGGAAAGCAGAGGCAACAAAAAAAAGACCCTGCCCTGTACAGTTTGGTAAAGATGCCAGGCTTTTGCCATATCCTCCACAAAAGGTAAATCCCTGTGTATATATCTTTGGGAATACCCTCCTGGGGTTCAATGTTTTTGGATTTGTCTTTATGTTTTTTACCAACTGCAGCCTCACCCTTAGCACCGCTTGGAGGTGCAGTGGTATTTTTCTCTTTACATAGCTTTTTGGCAGCCACCTCATCAGTGACTTGTTCAGGCTTTCTCTTTGAACTAGGCACTTCATCAGCACTTTTTGAATTTTTTGATTTAGGAAATTCATCAGCCCCTTTTGAAGCCTTATTTTTAGCAGGCACTTCATCAGCACCTGATTTTGCATTCTTTACTTTCAAAGGCACTTCATCAGCACCTGTAATGGGCTTAGATTTTAAAGATGCCTCATCAACACCTTGATTATTTTTATTCTTTGAAGGCCCCTCATCGGTAGCCTTGGGTCTGTGCTTGGGAACACAGGAAGACCCTTCTTCAGCCATTTCTCTAAGCTTTTTAGCTCTGTTTCTTAATGTTTTTGAACAAAATGTAGAGCAAAGAACACAGTAATGATCTGAACCTAAACATCTTAAACACAGATCATGGGTATCAGCTTTGGCCAGTATGTTTTGGCAATTTAAACAATGTTTAAAACCTGTGGGTCCAGTCCTTTTCTTAGGGATTTCGGACATGCCAATACACAAAAAACACTGTAATAATACAGCCCAAATAGTGTTTTGAATAAGAATTCAGTTGGTTCCCTCGCAGTAAAGAACCACTACTTTTCTGAGGTAAAACAAAGAAACCATTGGCTCCTGCTTAAAAAAGGGAACTGATAGCAAAAGAATAAATGGAACCACGGAAAACCACTATACGCGATAACTTTTTTAAACGATAAAATAAAGAAAATGAACCACGAGGAACCATGAAACTGAACGAAAAAACACGATTCACGGGAATCGCTAAAAACAAAAAAATAACACTCAGCACACTACAAAATTTAGAAAAATAATATTTTATAGCCATCAAGTCCTAGGAAAGATTTTCCTTGGCCAAGAGACAGCACCTCAGAGGCAGTGTTTTTCAGTCTGGCGGAGAAAAAAATTCTGAAGCCTTCCTCGCTCTCTCTGCTCAGCACACCCTCAAGTTTCAATCTGATTGGCTAATTCATAAACTCATTACCATGATCTCCACCTCCGGGGCAGAACTATCTAGTCAGCTCACTGCAATAGTTACTGATGCTAAAGGACCCCTGGGGTGAAAAATACAGGTTACTCGCCTGTAACAGGCATTCTAGGACTGGTATATGTTGTTCATCCACACTGTCTGACAGGTTCCTTGCCACTTTAAGATGGGCCAGAAAGTCTTCAAGCTGGTTCCTCCCACCCACCCAGGTGGTAAAACCCTCATCTCCACCCCATGATGCCAGATCTAGCCTGCTGGAAGCCAGGTTACGCATCGAAGCCGGGGAGGTCGGGTGGGTTGTGTGGATGAACAACATATACCACTCCTAGAACTCCTGTTACAGGTGAGTAACCTGTATTTCTAGGGACGTGGATATGTTGTTCAATCCACACTGTCTGGCAGACTCCTAGCAGTTCTCGGGAGGAGGGAGGCAAGGCGCGCACCCCATATACTTACTTGGGGAATAAAGACTGGAGAACCGAAGTCCCAAAACCAGCATTCCAGCATGACTCTAGGTCAATGTGGTAATGGGAAATAAAGGTGTGTGCTGACTTCCAGGTAGCAGCCCTACAGATTTCCTGGATAGGGATGTCCCTAGAAGCAGCCACCGAAGCAGCGGTATGGCGGGTTGAACGAGCTCTTATCACTCTGGGAGGCTCCATGCCACCAATCTATAGCAGAGATCTATGCAGGAGGTGACCCACCTGCTTATCGTCCTCTTGGCTGCAGGTCTGCCAGGTGCGGCTTCAGCATAGGTGACAAACAGCTGGCGAACCTCTCCCCGAACTTCAGCCATCTGCTCCTTTTAATAAGCGAGCGCTCTTCTAGGGTCCAGAGTATGGAGCCTATATTCGGCCTCTGAGATGTGATTGGGGTAGAACACCAGCAGAGTCAACACCTGATTCAGGTGAAACTCCAACACCACCTTCAGAAGGAATTTCGGGTGGGGTGAAGGACAACTTTGTCCCGATAAGGAGACTCTATGGAAAGTGCCTGGAGCTCTCCTATCCTTCTGGCTGATGTGATAGCCACCAAGAAGGTAGACTTCCATGACAGATGAGAGATATCGCACCTGTGCATCAGTTCAAATGGCTTGCCCATGAGGTTAGCCAATACCAGCAGTAGATCCCATGGAGGTGGAGGTTCTCGCACCGGAGGGGATATGTGATCAAGGTCTTTGAAAAAGCACCAGACCACCTTCTTCTGCGCCACCAACTGCTTGCCGGCCCACGCCCGGTAAGCAGAGATGGCTGCCAGTGCACCTTAAGGGTTGTTGACCGAAGCCCTAGCTGGGAAGGGGACCACAGGTAGTCCAAAATGCTAGCCAATGGACAGGAAGAGGGGTCCAACCCCTTGTCCTGACACCAAATGGAGAATCTCTTCCATTTAAAGACATAGCATTTTCTGATAGACTCCTTCTGGGATGCCTCAATGACGTTGAGGACCTCGTTGGAAAGACCCAAGGCCTGGAATTCTAGCCGCTCAGGAACCAGGCTGTCAGGTGCAGGAATTGAAGGTCCAGATGGAGCACCTTCCCCTTGTTGACTGAGATCAGGTCCAGGCAGGCTGGAAGCTGCCTCAGGAGCCTGGAACTGAGGCTGAGGAGATCTGGGTACCAGAACTGGCGAAGCCAGTCTGAGGCTACCAGAATCACCTGAGCCTTGTCCCTCTTCACCTTGAGGAGCACCTTGTGGATCAAGTGAAATGGAGGGAAGGCATAGAAGAGGCCCGGGGTCCACGGCCTTGAGAAGGCATCCCCCTGCAGTGAGCCCTGCTAAGGGGGGGCAGGCATGAAACAGCCTCAGCTTCACGTTCTCCTTGGAGGTGAACAGGTCCACCAGAAGGGTGCTCCAATAGGAGAACAGGTCTTGAACTACCTCCAGCAGAAGAGACCACTCGTGAGATGCAGTGCTTATCTGGCTGAGGGCATCGGCCAGACTGTTTGAGGCTCCTGCCACGTGGATGGCTAGGAGATCCACCTCCAGGCTGATCATGAGAGACCAAATGTGGAGAGCTTCTTTTCATAGAGGCAAGGAGTGCATCCCGCCCTGATGATTGAGGTAGTACATGGTCGTGGTGTTGTCCGTCTGGACCTGAGCCACCTGACCCCATACAAATGGAGAGAAGGCAGAGAGGGCTAACCATACCGCTCAAAGCTCCAGCAGGTTGATGTGGCATCAAGACTCCTGAGGGGACCAGAGGCCGTGAGCTTGGAGCTCCCCCAAATGGGCACCCCAACCCATCAAAGCAGCGTCGGTCGTAAGTATGACTGTCGGCTCAGGGCAGACAAATGGGATACCCTTCTGCAGATGAGCTGGGATGAGCCACCACTGCAGGCCTTCCCACATCTTCTGGGTCATGGTTACTGGCTGGTCCAAAGGACCGGAGCACTGAGACCACTGGCGGGCCAGGCCCCATTGCAGGGGATGCATATGCCAGTGGGCCCAACGGACCATGCTGGTGCAAGCCTCCATGAGACCCAGTAGGCACAGGAAGTCCCGGGCAGGGCACAATTGCCCAACCTGAAATGATTTGGCAAAGGAGGAAAGGTTCTCGGCCCTGTCCGCTGGGAGCCATGCTCTGGCTCGAAGAGAGTCAAGCTCTGCCCTGATGAACTGAATCACCTGCGATGGCACGAGTTCTGATTTGGCCTCGTTGATTAGGAGACCAATTTGAGAGCAGACCTGGAGGGCCAGATCTGTGGACCGCTCCACCTCCAACCTGGAGGCGGCTGCTATTAGCCAGTCATCCAGGTAAGGGTACACCCGGACCCCTCGGTGCCGCAGAAATGCTGTCACCACTGCCATGCATTTGGTGAAGACCCTGGGAGCTGGGAAAAGACCGAAGGGCA
This sequence comes from Neoceratodus forsteri, assembly GCA_016271365.2. Taxonomy (NCBI): domain Eukaryota; kingdom Metazoa; phylum Chordata; order Ceratodontiformes; family Ceratodontidae; genus Neoceratodus; species Neoceratodus forsteri. The sequence continues at coordinate 159,363,536 of CM057454.1, read as the reverse complement.
TGGCCCGGAACTCATAGAGGGATCCCTCTGCTCTGAAGTGGAGGAATCGCTGATGTGACGGACTGATTGGGACATGACAGAACGCATCCTGGAGATCCAGAGAGCAAAACCACATGCCTAGTTCCAAGGATGGTATCATCTGAGTCAGAGTGACCATCCTGAAGGTGCGTGGCCTTAGGAACTTGTTCAGGTCGTGCAGATCGAGAATGGGGTGCCAGCCCCCCCGTCCGTTTTGGGACCAGGAAGTACCTGGACACAAACCCTGGGCTTGGAGGAGGATCTGCCACCTTGCTGATCATCTCCTTTTGGAGGAGCAGAGCTATGTCGGCTCGACGAGCCAACAGAGAGGCTGTGGAACCAGTAGCCCCCCCGAGGGGTGACAGCTCGAAAGGGAGGGGTCTGCTCGAATTCCAGAGGCAAACCCCTGCTGACCACTTCCAGCACCCAATGGTCCATGGTGATAGCGGACCAGGTGGAAAGGAAGTGGCTGAGCCATCCCCCCACAGGGGAACCCAGGGGAGGAGTGACGAGGTTGGGGGCAGCACCCCTCAACCCGTCACTGGGCAGGCTTGGAGGAAGGGCCGGCCGAGGAGCCTCCTGGACCTTTCCCTCCAGGCTTCTTGTTGGAGGAAGCAGCAGGCTTGGCCTTGGGGCACCAAGCGTGAGCCTGCTGGCCCTGCTGCTGGTGCTGCTGGGCCAGACGTGCTGCAGGGGTGGAAGGGCGAAAGGCCTTATGCTGTTGCTGGTGGCCTTCGTCCTTCTGGGCAGATGTGACTGAGTACAAAGTGGCATTGGACTTCTCGATCCTCTGGAGATGGCCCTCCACCCCAGGCCCGAACAAGTCGATGCCCAAGAAGGGGACATCTGCCAACTTGTGCTGGGTATCTACCGTGATGTTGGAGATCCACAGCCAAACTCTGCAGCGTATGGCTACTGCGGCCGCTACTAACTGGGTACAAGAGTCTCCGATGTCCAAAGCAGTCTGGAGCTGTTGCTTGGCCATCGCCCTTCCCTGATCCCGCACCTGCTTGACCATCGTTTGAAGGTCAGCCGGGAGATGAGGGAGCACCTCATCCAGGGAGCCCAAAAGGGCATGTGAAAAGTGTGCCATCACTAGAGCTGAACTAGCCTGTCGAAGGCCTAGGGAGGAGGCAGCATAGACTTTGCACCTGGAGTAGTCCAGCTTTTTGGACTCTTTGTCTGGGGGCTTCTCTACGTCCCTGGCATTTCTGGAGCGCTGGAAAATGCTATCGGTTTCCAGCTCTTCAGCTGAAGGGTGCTCCGAAAAACCAGAGAGGGAACCAGTCGGAACTGCGTACTTGTGAGCCATCCTGGCCGAAGGTGCAGGACTGGAGGCAGGCCGCTGCCATAGCTCCAATGCCAGACCAACAATGGCCTTGGCCACAGGGAAGTCCTCTGTGGGGGAATCCCCTCAGTCCAAAATCTCTGGGAGGGGATATCTGGCCCGTATCTGCGCAGGTTCGAGCTGCATCCCAGTAGACTCTGAGATGAGCTGAAGAATACCAAGGAACGAGGATGGGCTCTCGTCCACCGACTGACCCCCGGAGGATTCCAGATCGAAGGGTCTGGAATACAGGGAGGAGTCACCGGACTCCAAGGAGTCCGCGAACAGCTGCCGAGTGCCTGAGCCACCCTCTGATCGGGGGTGAGGGTGAACGACAACCTGTGAGGCAAGCCCTGACTCGACCGAGGATCCTTGGTAGGGGCCCCAGTATTTGGTTGCAGGGGCGGTTGTTCCACCACAATGGGTGGAGCAGCCGGTTTCGGCCGAGCAATCAGTGCCAAAGTTGGCTCCTCGACCAAGGAGGCCGAGGCAAGTCCTCAGTAACCACTGGGAGAACTAGTGAAATAGGGTTATCGGCTTCACCAGTCAACAACCTGTCCAACAGGTGAGCCATCCTGGCCGAAGGTGCAGGACTGGAGGCAGGCCGCTGCCATAGCTCCAATGCCAGACCAACAATTGCCAGGGAGGGGCAGAGGTAAAGTGGGGCAAAAATAAGGAAGGGCATAATCATAGCAACCAACCTCTGCATAAAGGAAGTGAGTAAAAGCAGAAGGAAAAAGACAGTCACGGTTCCCTGGGGACATGGCCAAGGTAGTGAAGGAAAAAAGTATGGTATTCAGGAGTTATAAGGAAACGCAGAGCGAGGAAGGCAGGGAGGTGTACCGAGTAAAAGAGAGGGAGGTAGGAAAAGCAGTGAGGGGAGCAAAGGTGCAGACAGAAGAAAGGACAGCCAATGGGGATAAGACTTCCTTCAGGTACATAAATGAGAAGAGGAAGGAAAGGAGAGGGATAGAGAGGATAAGGAGGACAACTGGGGAAGGGGGACCGTTCTGAAGTGGACAACGCCATGGTTCTGGACAGGATACACCCAAGGGTACTAAAGGAGCTCAGGGAGGTGCAAGCTGCCCCACTGATTGCTTTATTCAACAACTCTCTGGAAGAGTGGTTTTGGAGGACTGGAGGAGAACAATTGTGGTCCCTCTATATAACAGCGGCAGTACGGAGGAGGCAAGCAACTTCATGCTGGTCAGTCACACCTTACTGGTGGGGAAATTAATTGAAACCCTGTTAAAAGGAAAGGTTGGCACAGTATCTTGGATCCAGTGAGCTGCATGACCACAGTCAACATAGATTCATGGCGGAAGGGGGGAGGACATGCCAGACGAAACTGAATGATTTCTTGGTTGAGTGACCAGGGATGTAGATCAGGGGAGGCCACTGGAAGAAGGAATTACTCACCTTAGTAATCTTGTTTCTTCCAAGGTATTCTTCAATATGATTAACTGTGGCAGTTAGCCTTCAGTGTTGAACTGCCCCATAGAAATTTGTATGATACGCTAATGATGGAACATCTTTTGGCTCGTGCCACCATTCAAATCTGCTGCTCTACAAACTGCTGCATTCTGTAATGCACAGATTGACTTGCAGCCTGCTTGTAGAGACTCCTAACCTAAGCTATCCTAAAAATGCTACATCAATTCAAAAACAATCCCCTTTTTCCTATCCCCTGGACATGTCAGATAGGACTAAACTACAGGAAACAAGAGCCATCTGGTTTTAAAAGATTAGCAAAAACCCAGGATGACCAAAAGTATATGAAACCAGATGTGGTGCAGAGGGCAGTTGGTTCTGGAAGGGGAGGCAGGGAGGAAGAGTTAATCATATTGAAGGATACCTTGGAAGAAACAAGATTACTAAGGTGAGTAATTTTTTCTTCTAACTCCAGGAATTCTTCAATATGATTAACTGTAGCAGACTACAAAGCAGTACCTTTGAAGGTAGGCACAGAACCTTACTTAGGAAACAGGCTCTGCAGCACTGCTGTGCCAAACCTGGCATCACCACTGGACTGAATGTCCAGACTGTAATGCTAACGGTGTGTACTGTTCTCCATGTAGCCGCTTTACAGATCTCCAGAAGGGGAATATCCTTGGCAGCTGCAATTGTGGCCGCTGTTCCCCTTGTGGAATGTGTCCTCGGGCCTACTGGGGGCTCCTTACCAGCTCTGCTCTAACAAAACTGGATACATGCAACTACTGTGTCCACCATGAAATGGTTCTTTTAGTAGCTGGCTTTCCTTTTTCCACATCTCCATAAGTTAGGAACAGTTGCTGTCTGTCCTACCTATGGTCCTTTGTCTGATCAAGAGAGTATCTGAGAGCTATCTTAACATCCAGGGAATGGAGTCTTCGCTCCCCTGAACTGGAATGGTCAGTGAAGACAACTGGCAGAGTGATAGTCTGGTTCAAATGAAAATCTGAGACTACTTTAGGGAGGAACTTCCTGTTCATCCTGAGGACCACCTTATCCCTGTGGAAGGATATGTAATCCTGTTCTATACATAGAGCTTGTAGCTCGCTTATCCTTCTGGCACAGGCAATGACCACTAGGAATATAGTTTTCCAAGTGACAAACTTCAGGTGTGCTGTAGACATGGACACAAGGCGGGGGGGTCCCATGAGCGTAGCAATGCAGACATTGAGATCCCAGGTGGGCACTGGTTTCCCGTGAGGGGGGTGCAAGTGTGCCAACCCTTTGAAAAATTTCTTTAAGATAGGATTGGCTGCTAGAGAAGTGCCCTTGCCAGCTTAAAGATAGGCTGCAACTTATGACAGGTGGTCCTTAAGAGTTGAGGGCCATAGGCCAAAAGAGTGCAAATAGGTGACAAAATCCAGAAGAACTCACAGGCCTGACTGGCTGGGCACCAAGTCCTTGGTACCACACCAGATAGAAAACATTTTCCATTTTGCAGCATAGGTTTTCTTTGTGCCAGGCTTCCTGGAGCCTCTAAGTACCCTAAGAACACTTTCAGAGAGTTTCAGATTAGCATACTTTAAGTCCTCAAGATCCAGGCTTTGAGCCTGAGAGACCTGAGGTTCGGGTACAGAATTCTGCCCTGACAGGAGGTCTTGTCTCTGAGGAAGACTGATTGGTTGAGCTACTGACAGAGCGAGGAGAAGAGAGTACCACGGCTGCCTGGCCCAATCTGGGGCTATCAAAATCATGGTTGCTGATTGAGACCCGAGTTTCATCAGCACTCTGAGAAGTAATGGAAACGGAGGGAAGGCATAAAGGTGCGTCCTCATCCAGTCCAACACCAGTACATCCAGGGGCACTGTGCCCTTCACTGGAGGCCTGCAGCAGAACCTGGGTAACTGGCAGTTCTCCTCTGAGGTGTAGAGACCTATCTCTGGGGTTCCCCATCTCCAAAACACAACCTCTAGTACTTGTCTGTTGAGGGACCGCTCATGATGGTTTTGGTTAATTCTGCTGAAGGCATCTGCCTGAGTATTGTCTTTCCTAGACAGGTGAATAGCCACCAGAGACACCTGCAAGGAGTAGGTCAGACCACATATCTTCATTGCTTCTGTGCACAGGAGGTCGGACCTTGTCCCTCCCTGTATGTTGATGTAGTAGATAGTGGTGGTATTGTCTGTTCTGACCTGTACCACCTTGCCCCTTATCAAAGTGGTGAAGTGCTAGTAGTACTGCTCTGAGTTCCAACAGGTTTATGTGCAACAGTGATTCTGTTGGGGACCATGCACTGTGCACTGTATGATGTTCCAGGTGTGCCTGCCCAGCCTAGAAGGGAGGCATCTGTAGTGAAGACCAGTAAAGGGGGCTCTGCCCTGAAAGGAACCCCCACCCTGAGATTGTTTTTGTCTTTCCACCATTGTAAAGCCTGCAGAAGTGTGCTTGTTACTGGGACTAGCTTTGCCAAGGAGTCCCTTCTTTGGCATCAGTATGCCCTGAGATGGAACTGTTTGTCTGTCATCTGGAATCTGCAACCTATGACTGTTCCTGCTGCAGCTGCCATGTGTCCCAGCAACTTTAGGAAGTGTCTTGCTGGCTGAGGCCTATTGAGGCTGAAGGAGCTTGCAATCTGAAATCTATTGTCCACTCTTTCCCAAGGAAGAAAAGCTCTTCCCTGTTGAGTGTCCAGCTCTGCCCCCAATGAAAGTCAGGACCTGAGTGGGCTGGAGTTCAGACTTTTGGACACTGATGATGAACCGCATAGACTCCACGGTGTCCTGGGTGGACTTGAGGGTATCTCTTGCCTGCTGTAGGGACTGACCCACAACCAACCAGTTGTCCAGGTAGGGGAACACTGATATACTCTGCCTTCTCAAGTGTGTGACCACCACCGCCAGACCCTTTGTATAAACCCTGGGGGAGGAGGTTAGGCCGAAAGGTAGTGCTGCAAAATGATACTGCCCTGAGTGAATCCTGAACCGGAGGTATTTTCTGTGAAATTCCCTGACTGGGATGTGGAAATAGGTGTCCTTGAGATCCAGGGATGCCAGTCAGTCTCCTTCTTGAAGAGTGGGGAGAATCATTGCCAGAGTTATCATCCAGAACTTTGGTTTTGTCAGGTGCTTGTTCAGAGCTCTTAGATCCAAGATGGGTCACTACTCCCCATTCTTTTTTGGTGTGAGGAAGTATCTTGAGTAGAATCCTTTTCCCCTTTGTGAGTCTGGGACAGGTTCCACTGCCCTTGCTGTCAGCAGGCCTGACACCTCTTTATCTATGAGTGCCCTTTCCATGATAGATGCTGGTCTGAAGGATCTTGTCCTCAGCTTAGGAAAGGATCTGAAGCTGAGGGATAGTTCCTGGCTCACAACCTCCAAAACTCACTTGTCTGTGGTGATTGCTTTCCAATCTGGGAAGTAGCATGCCAGCCTGCCCCCTACTGGTGGTAGGGAGGTGATAGTGACCTGTGGATCAGGGAGTCTGCTTTGCCTGGGCTGCAGACTGGGTGGTTTGGTCACCGTGCCTGGAGCCCCTCCTGCCCCTGCCCCTGAAATACCCCCTCTGCTGCAGGTATATGGGGTGGCCTGAGTCTGGAAGAAAGATCTGCCATAGCGTGACCTTCCTCTATCTCCCCTTCCCTGTAGGAGGTAGAAGCCTTTTCTTTAGCAGCATTGCTCCTATAAGTGGTTTTATATTCATCCACTTTTTACGTACAGGCTTCAGTCTTATATCTGAACAGGGAACTGTTCTCACAAGAGAAGTCAATTGCCTTGCTTTAGGTATCCTGGGTGAGGTTTGTTGTCCTAAGCCAAGCAAACCTCCTTAGGGCCACTGTTAGGGCCAACCACCTAGATGCAGTGTCATTAGAGTCCACTGCCATGTGGAATTGATACTAAGTGGCCTCCAGTCTCAGCCTGGCTGTCTCAATCATCTTAGATGCCAGGGTGGATGGAGCTTTCTCAGCCAGGGCCATAATGGAGTTCCACAGGGACTTCCGATACCTGGCTGCATATTAGGGTTGTCAGAACCCTCAGAAGTTCTTGGTTCTAGTTCTAGTCTAGAACTTTTGAAAAAGTTCTAGGGTTCTAATCTTTTTTAGAACTTTTTAGAACTCGAACCCTATTTTTTAATTGTGCTGCCAGTAATGAAGATAGTAATGAAATACATGTAAAGAAAAAACTGTTTAATATAAGGGGAGAGAAATGATCACGTGTGACATTGATAGGAATACAAGTAGGTTTATCTATGGTTTCTTCTGTTTGCTAAAATCAGCAACTTAATACGTAACAGGCCCACCCACCCACCCACCCACCCATATGTTAAAAGTTTTCCTGCTACAGCTGCATCATAGTTTCTTTGTGAAAGAAAGTGGCACATTAGCCATTTATGTACTCAGTTATATATACTCATCGACATGAAGTATTAGAAAAAATAACTGATATTACCTCATTTCAGCTATTTGTTGCTTTGTGTTTTAAATGAGTGAATCAAAAGTTGCTATGTTTAAAAGAAAGCTTTTATAACAAAGTCAAGCCAAGGTACTGCAGCCGCAGCACATGGAACTGTTGCAAAACATATAGGCTCAGATATTCAAACTGCACCCAAAAAAGTGCGCAATAGCAGGAGCAAGCACAAGTCTATTGCACCCATGTGCAAGAGACGCGATATTCAAAAACAGAGCAGGCCAAACTGTGCCTACAGCCGACGACTGAATATCGCACCACCTGCGCCATAGCGCAACTAGGAAGGGGAAGCTGAGCAGATCTGATGCACTATAGCGCAACAAGGGATGTTCAGCTGAGCAGTCCAGAGGCACCATAGCACAACCAGGGACGCCCCTCAGCAGCAGAGCAATGCAACTGCACAACCAGGGAGGTAGGGGCCCACCACCCATGCCACAGATGGGCACAGGAACACACAGCAGAACAGACATCGTCCCCCCACACCCCATGCACTGCACAACTGGGGAAGGGCTGGAATAACCACTGGCCCATGGAGACAAGCAAACAACCCACAGCCGGGCCATGGTGCCCCATCACACCTACCAGCAAGCTGTGACTGGCACACAAGGAGGGCTGACCACCCCGTGCCACACCATCCTCCCAATGCAGAGCACACCCTGCACCATGACCCCAGACACCCCCATGAGCAGTGACCACCACTGCAGGAAACCCCATGCATGCCACCACCCCCACTGTGACACTGCAACCCTGTGCACCACAGAACCATGCAAGCCAGCCCCACCACGAGCACCCATCAGCGGGTGGCAGCACACAGCAATGCAACAACGGCAGACACAGTGCCACCATGCACAGTCCCCCCGAGATACTGCTGAGAGTCCAACCATGCATCGGCACATGAGGTACCCCACACGGGACAGGGCGTGCCCCGGACACCACCACCAGTGGTATAGCACCCTGCACAGTATTCCAATGACACACCCCGACCCACCACTGGCCACAACAGCCAGCACAGACACCCACAGTGGTGTGTGGAAGCATGCACCACACCGGATGCCACACAGTGTATGGACAGACACCCACCCATACCCAAGGGCACAACAACACAGGGACGCAGTGGTGGAGCAACCAAGATCCCAGTGTGGGCCCATGTAAACTGTGTACACACAACCCACAGTCCTCCATGGCACTGGAGTGCTAGCTACCCTGCGCAGGCACTGTGGACCCATACACCACCATCATTTGTCCGGAGCACAAGTCACAGACAGTGGGGCACATCCCCTGCAACACACACAAGGCACAGCATGGAGGTGGGACAACAACTGTGGAGGCCACAGTGCCACTCAAGGCAGACATGCACCACACCAGTGAGAGGAGGCAACCCAGCAATGTGACAGGTACAGTGGCTGCCCTGCAGGGACTGCCACCACTGATATGCCAGCGGACCGTGCAGGTCACAGACATGCATGGGTGTCAGCTGCACAGGCCATGGACGGGAAGATGGGTGCACCATGGACACAGAGCACGCACCATGGACCACTGCACACAGTCATCCAGTGCACAGGGCACAACACACACACCACAGACACTGACTGATAGCTACCCCCACACCATAGTCACCTCCACACTGACACACACACACATGCCCATGACTGCACCACCCCTGACGCCATGCACACTACTGCAGCTGAGCACCTATAGCCTGCTGCAAATCAGAGACCACCACAGTATTCATATCAAAATAACTGTGTATTGAAAAAAAATATAAAATTCAACTATTTACAATATTATGTACAAACTATATACAAGGTTGGGGGGGCACAAACAAGGTGGGGATGGGTAGGGGGCAGGGGTGGACAAATGGGATGGGAAAGATCGGGTGTGAGGGTGGGTCCAGGGGGGTAGGGGAATACAGGGACTGATGGATCCCTAGTGGGAGCACCTCTCCCTGCTCCGACTCCTCCGAGCTCTGTGCCTCCACAGGACCTCAGTGTTGTCTATTCTTCTGAGGATGTCCAGTGAAGCCCTCGCCACCAGGAGTATCTCCCGCAGTGCCTCCCTTATTTCCCATAGATGGCGTGTACCTAGAACAGGGGAGCACAGTCAATAGGTGTGAATGCACAACTCCATACAGCCCGCCCACTGTGCATGGCATACGGCCGTGGGACATACCTCTGTGATGGTGTGTGACCACCCGCAGTGATCACGTCCACATGACCTGCCCACCCAGGCGCATACAGCCATGCGGAACACTGCACACACCCACCGGCCAAGTCATGCACAGCACCACTGTGGCCATTTAGTGACATGGCTATGTGGTGCAAAGGCAGTGGCACAGCCATGTACCAGGTGCACGCATGGACCACCATCGACGCACTCCTAGACATGCATTGCCACTGGACAGTGTTGACTATAACAAGTCGCGTGCATGGCAATGGTGTTGATGGATGGTGGCCATGCCCCGCTGCCCACCCTGTCACACAGCATGCAATAGTAATCATGGAGGTATGGCACTCACCTTCATTGGGCCGGTCCAGTGGGCGGTGAGGGCCCTCGCCCTGCCTTGCTGCACCCTGCTCTTCCTGCCACCACTCTTCACGGTTACGGCGGCGTTCCTCCAGGCCTGTGGGGCAAACATGGAGAGAGGAACATCAGTACAATCCCATAGCAAAGTCCCCCTGCTCCCAGGTGTGTTCCTCCCACCCAGCCAGACCCACCCACCCCACACCCTGTGAACAGCACCACAGCCAACCCCGGACGGTCCCTCCCCCATGTGCTGGACACATACAACACTGTTACCCATATGGAAGATAAAAGTGTGTTGACGTAACCCCTACCTGGCCATGACACTGTGCCCCACCTGGCACGTGCTCACAGGCATGCTAGTAGCTCCAGCTCCCTCCGCCGCAGGTCCCCGTACCGTTGATGGCACTGCTCCACGCTCCTTCCCCGTCCTGTGGCCTCCTCAAGCGCAGTGGCCACCTACGCCCACACCTGGGTCCTGGACCTGTCCAGGGGCGCCTCCCCAAACAGTGGCCCATGGTGTGGCTCCACAATGGCCACTAGGTTGGACAGCTCTATTGCAGACCACTGGGCTGCCCTCCTGTGTGCCATTCTCGCTGCTCGATATGGCAATATGGTGCTCTGCAGCACGGCTGCCCACATGCACATGCTGCACGGTACAGCGCTGCCATTCCCTATTGTGCTGTCACCGAACAGCATGATAGAGGTGCACCCATGCCTGATGCATGGCGCCTAGGGGGCAAAGGTCGGGCACAGGGTCAAGGGTCTCTGGCGCATAGACAAGCACAGCACCATTGGAACCCAATGCGTGTAGCATGATTTGCTGCCTGTGTGCCACCGCCATTAGCGGCCTACCGTGCAGTTGGCCCAGTGCGCCTATGATGGCCCAGTGCCACAGCGCCATGTAGTGACCATCGCTATAGCACCACTGGCACAATGGTGGCCGTGCCCTGCATTGCCTACCGCACACAGCACGTCATCAGCGTGGCAGACACCTGCGTCAGCAACCCAAGCATGCACAGTGAGGTGTGTACTACACATGTCACAGAACTGCGCCATTGGCTCAGCACGTTCAACACAATTGTGCAAAGCGCAACAGCGCGATATTCAGCCGTCATATGCAGATCATCTAATCAGCCATTCAATGGCGCAGCACTGCAATTTGCATCTACTTAATGTTGCGCCTCGCCTCATTTGCATGTGTTATGCTATAAAAGTGCGACATTGGGCTGCAGTGGCCATAGTTGGTTACTGCAGTCTATTGGTGAGTTGCATGCTGTTTGGGAGTGTGGACTGTGGATTTAGGGACATGCATGGGACTGCACAGTCACAGCTAACAACTGCCATTCTTACAGGCTACATAATGACTGAGCAAGTTGTTGAAGAGGAGGAACACAGTGGTGGGAGGAGGAGGAGGCCTAACTTTACCAAGGCCAAAACTGAAGCCCTGTTTGAGGCCTACCTGGATCAGGAGCCACTTCTCAGTGGACAGCGGGGAACACCTCAAGCCCATGCTGCTGCATGGGAGGAGGTGGCACGTGCTGTGAACCTGCATGGCAGCCACCAGTGCTCCATGCAGGAGTGTAAGAAAAAGATGGGCACGGACAGGAGGAGGATAAAGGAGAAGGTGGCTGCCATCAGGGCAGCACGAGCTGCAACAGATGGGGGACAGCCGGAGGTGGTACAGCTGACCCCACAGGAGGAGAGGCATGCTGGAAGCATGCAGTGCAGTGCCATTGAGGGTGTTCCGGGTGGTGGCTTCCAGACGGGTGGTGGCCCATCACTGCATGGTAAGTCATGGTCTGGGGGGGCAGGGTAGGTCACATGCAGTAACACGACTTTGCTTTCCCTTACAGATCCTGAGCGTCTGCATGGGTCAGCGGTGGTGGGTCTGTCCACTGAGGACAGTCAGCTGGAGATGGAGGAGGGCCCATCCACCTCCACAGGTATACGTGGATCATTGCGACAGTGGGGCCGCATGGCTGTCCACACTGATGTCGTTGTAACAGGTGTGGAGGAAGCCCTGCCTGTGTCCCAGCATGCCGGCGTCCACGGATGCCAGCATGCCATGACTGGGGCCGGTGCAGAGTCCATCACCGATGATGATGACGCTAACGTCATGGGCAGTGACACATGTGTGCCACGGGATGGCCACACAGGAGGGCACTTCGTGCCCATGGCTGTGGGTGGTGCTGCCGTGGAGGCCTGCATGTCAGCACAGTCCTAGCCTGTGCCTGTCAGCACCAGTGGGGCAGCACTGGTGTCTGCTCAGGACAGTGGGACTGTTGCGGCCACTGCGGCTGCACCAATGAGCCCTGGGAAGTGGCAGCTGGAGGGGCAGCATCAGCAGTTGGCCAATGGGCTTGGGGGTACAGGGTTCAGCGGCGGCGTCTGTGCACCACCTGTGGACATGCCCAGACCTGGTCCTGGTGTGCAGCACTCACCCTCAAGGGATGCTGATCATCAGGCCCTTGCACACCCTGAGGGACAGGATGCCAAGGAGGCAGATGACCTCTTGGATGAGCACATCCGCCTACTGCAAGCATCAATCCAGCAGCAGATGCAGCTTGCGACGTCAGTGGATGCACTGTGTGTGGCTCTGGAGTGGGTAGAGGAACATCGCAGTAGGGACACCGCTCTGATCCTGGCAGGGATGGACCGTTTGCGGGAGGATGTGACCGCTGCCATTGACAGGCATGCACAGGCATTCACTGCTGTCATGGCCACAATGGGCACACAGTCAGGTGCCCATGCATTGCGGACACCACGCAGTGCACTGTCCACCCCCCGTTCCCAGCGTTGTGCGACTCCCACCCTGTCGACACCGGGTTCAGCTGTGGGTATCCCGAGCACTCCTGGCACAGGCATGTTCGGTGTGCTTCAGACCCCTGTACGAGCACGGTCGCGTTCATGCAGTGGAACCCCTGGGGGACCATCGCTGCCACCCCATGAGGCCAGTGGTCAGCCTGTCAGTGCTGGCGGGTCTCGGCAGGGCTGTCCACGCATCCATGGCAGCTGGGGCACTGTGTTGTGTGACTGACCTGTCTCCCAGCACGGCTACTGTCTGGTGCTGCCCTGTGTGCATTGTGTGTTTCAGTGGGCAGTGAAGGGGTGGGTACCCGGCCCTGCACGTGGACACACAATCCACCTGCACACCCTCCCGGCTGCTGTCCACAGTTACGTGTGCATGATGATGCCTGCATTGCGCTGTACACCAAAGTGCAATGGTGCTCAACATCTGACACATGCACATGGACAGACAGTGGGCGTGGTGGCCTGTGGACATGTGTGTTGCTAGGGTTGGCATTCTGGGTTGGTGTGCCTCCTGCCCTCTGTGCACGTTTGGTGTGTTGCGTGTGTGCATGTGTGTGTGTCCGTCCACGTGGCATGTTAATCCTCACCCATCCCTGGTTGTGTGTGTGCTTCTGTGCCCTGCCAATTCCCTTGATGGCATGCACCCCTGGTGTGTGTCCATGCGTGTTTGTGGGTTGTGCCTTAGCCACTGGTGGTTGCACATGGCCCCTTGACTTACCTGGGTTGGCTGAAGTGCTCCTCCGTGATGGTGTCCCGGTGCAGCTTTGCCAGCCGGATCATTTGGGGGTCCCGTCGGCCAGGGGGGCTGCCCATCACCATTGTCATTGGCATCCTCATTGTCCCCATTGCTGTCCCCCTCTTCGACCTGTACGGCTATCCCACATTTGTTGGCCATGTTGTGCAGGATGCAACAGGCCAGGAATAGCCTGCAGGCCTTTGAGGGGCTGTACTGTAGGGCACCGCCGGAGGTGTCCAGGCAATGGAAACGTGCCTTCAGCATCCCGAACACCCACTCGATGACATTACGTGTGGTAGCGTGTGCCTCATTGTAGTGTTTCTGCGATGGGGTCACGGGCCGCCGGTAGGGTGTGAGCAGCCAGGGACAGAGTGGGTATCCACTGTCACTTTTGTGTAGAGGGTGGAGGTTAGTTTGGAGATCAGCATCGCCCTGCCCCAGGCCATGTAGACCACTACCCATGTCACCTCTGGCCATGCCCCCCCAGGCCCTATGATTGTCCATGTGGTTTGCATACTCACCCACTAGGTGTCCAGTGGGGATGTTCCCACTCTCAAATCTGTGGCACAGTGCCGACTGGTGCCAGATGAAGGCATCATGTGATCCCCAAGGGTGCGTAGCACAGACATTGATTATGCGCCTCCTGGCATCGCACACCACCTGGCAGTTGATGCTGGCATAGCCCTTGTGATTGATGTATGTGGCCCCCTCGGGGCCAGGTGGTGTGTGTATGGCCACATGGGTGCAGTCTATTGCCCCTAGCATGCCAAGCATACATGCTACCCTGTGGAACTCCTGTATGTTTACTGTGCACTCCACTGGTGTGCTGGGGAAATGGATGTACTCCGCAGCATGTGGCAGCAGTGCACTGAGGAATTGGGTGAGGTGGCGTGACGTGGCCGACTGGGTTATGCCTGTGGTGTCCCCAGTTGGTCTCTGGAAGGTACCCATGGCGAGCAAGCACATGCAGGCTGTTACTTTAGTCTCCACTGACAGAGCATGGCTCCGTCGTGTGGTTGCCTGCATCACATCACTGCACAGCTCACAGAGCCACCTCAGAATTGCCCTATTCAGGTGGTACCGGCCCACAATCTAAGTATCGCTGTACAGCTCAAAGCTGGTGTGGGCTCGGTACTGCCTGTTGGGGGCATACCGCTGATGGGCCCTTCCACGGCCACGCCCCCCTGCCGCCCACATTCTCACCCCCCTCTTAACGGCCTCCATCTGGAAGGTGGCACTGGCCATGTCCCTGGCTTGTGTTCACCCCCCCGGCAGCTGTTACTGTATTCCCCCCGTCCTCCCTGCTACTTCCCCTGCACTGGGAACACCTGCCTGTGGTGGCCTCTGTGCTATGGGACACTTCCCCCTTCTGCACTGGCTGTGGCTCCCCACACCTTCCCTGTGCCTGTGTGTTCAGGCTGCCCTTTTCCTGGCTTGTCCTGTGTGTCCCTCCTGCCCTGTCTGTCTGGCTAGAGTTCTGCCTCATGTGGCTTCCCTGTAGCGTTCTTGCGCCTCTCCCTCACTCCTTTTTATTTTGGCTCATTTCCGCTATGGCGCAACTTCCGCTTGCTCCCCTATTGCGCGTGGTGCAAGTCGTTGAATATCGCACTGTACCATTTATGCATGGTTCCTCCCCCTTCGGTTGTGCATGCCTTCATTATCATTACGCTGTTGCTCAGCATGATTTTGGGGGTGCAACTGCCTCATGCTGAATATCGCAGAATGGCGCAATTTTGGACTTGTGCAGGCACAACCCTATTGCGCATGGCTCAACTCTTTTGAATATCTGGGCCATTATGTCATAACGTAGTCAGTCAAGACATTTGAATAAAAAAAATATGCCAGTCATTGTTGCTGGCAAAAAATGCATGCAATTTTCTAAGATAATGCATTACATATACCAACATTCTTGTTGGCAAATTGAAGTATTACGTAAAACTTTCTAAGGGCATTTTTCCAGCTGATACGTCAATAAAATCTGTATTTCAGTCACATAAATAAAAAAAGTGGTTTACTCACCACATACTAACTTAAGGATCATTTAAGGTAGCTGCAGCAGTTGGCATGTGATGTTTAAGGGACAGTGTCTGTCAACCCCTTTATGTATCAAATTATCACTACTTGTAAAGCAAAAACACTTTATGATAGGTCACATTCTGTGAAAACTGCTGATGCAGATTTTCTTTTATTTCTGATTCCTTTATTCTTTTTTTTAAGGGGACAGGACACTTGTGCTAGGTGGCAGCAGTTTGCAATATATTTAATAATAAAATATATATATATATATATATTATATCTATAGTAGGTTCCACGGTGGGCAATCAGTGTAGCCCTCCCATACCATCGGTCTGTCATCATCTTTTTCCTCACCATCCCCAGCCGATCATGAATCTGTAAACGAATGGACTAAAACAACTCCCACCTTTCACCCCAGCACCCATTCCACTTTTCTTCCACCACCCTCATCTATACAGTAGCACCCATACCACCCTTACACCCATATGTTAAAACCAACCCACAACCCTCACCCCAAGCACGTATTCCACCCTCCTCCCTCACCCAAATGTTTAAACTACTCCCACACTTAGTCATGAACTACCATTCATGTCAACCTTCTCCGTCCCTCACCCATGTTAAAACCCACTCCCCCAACCATCACCTATGTACTGACAACTATGCCATGTTTCTCCCTCCTGCATCCGAGTTAAAACCAACCCCAACCCTCACCCATGCACTAGCATCCATGCTGTCTTTCTCCCTCTTGCATCCATGTTAAACCAACCTCCAGCCCTTTCCCACCCTCCAGCACCCATTCTACCCTCCTCCCCCTCTCAAATGCTAAAACTACCACATGCTTACTCAAGAAAAATGAAACTCTTGCCTCCAAATGAGCCATACTTAACTGTTCCTTAATAAACAACACTTATGTGAAAAACTGTCTTTTCAATTGCTTTCTTCTTATGGACACCATTCTGTACAGTCCTCTTCATGGGACCAGTAATTTGAGAGTTGTAGCTATTATGCCATGGTCTGTGTACAACATAGAGGATTATGTATGAGCAGTCACACATAACAAGGATATTCTTGTATCGAGAGGTTTCCTTGGTAACAGATGACCTTGAGAGCGCAGCTCGAGAGGTACTCTGTTACCAAGGGGACCTCAAGACACAAGAATTCCCTGGTTTGTGTATGACTGCTCATACATAATCTTTTATAGTGTATGGGCAGTCACAGCATAGAAAATCACACAAAACCAGCTGGAGAAGACAACAGAAAATAGAAATTTTTACATTTTTTGACAACTGAGGGTACTGTGCGTGTCTGTGTTTGACTCATGTGAGTGCTGCAGCTCATCTAGCAACAGACATTTGTACTGCTCTATATCACCTGTTTTTGGAAGATGTATAGCCTTGAACCTGGGATCTAAGAGAGTTGCAAGTGTAACCCCCAGGTGGCGCTATCCCAAGGGCTACTACCCCTGCCTGCTTAACTGTTAATAGGCTGAGGGGCCTAGGTTCTATGGTGGGTGCCTCCACCCAGAGGTCAGGGTTTGCAGTAGTTAGGCTAACTTGGTCACAGCCCTCTGGGACACTGAGACCCCCTTTTATCTCTACTAGTGGCCCACACAATACACCATGAGTATCTTCACTATTTACACTTACCCCCAGGACTGGTTTGGTCAGCTTGACTCTGGGGACCCCCTGTAAAACAAGATGTTGCAAAACAATAGCCACAGCACAATACTTTAACATAAACGAATATCTCTTTTTAGACAGATCTGGGCAGACCCGGCTAAAAGTAACACTGGGACAAAAGGCATTACAAGAGCTCATGAGCTCTGTTGGACTGATAGATCCTTGGAGGTTAATGTTTCCAGAAAAAAATGAATTTTCATTTCATTCCCTTCCCCATCATTCATTTTCCCAGATAGATTATTTTCTTATAACAGTGGACCACCTTTTGGGGGTCTCTCAGGCCTATTTCACATCAAAGGTAATCTCCGATCACTGTATCGTCCATCTTCACCTGGACCTATCTCCCAATATACACAAAGACAGAATTTGAAGGTTGAATAATCAACTTCTGAAATCTGAAGACCAAATATCGCTCCTTCAAACATTCATTTCTAATTTTATGGATATTAATGCCCCGTCACAGCCCAAAAAAGATTTTTTGTGGGATTCTCTGAAATGTGCATTGGGGGGGAGTTAATTAGGTTAACGACCAAGCGTAAGAAACAAAGAGCTGCTGCTCTTTCTTCGATTTTAGCCCAGATAGAAAATCAGTAGAGGCTTCTCCTCCCCATGGCTCCTACAGAGGAGTGGGAAAAGCTGGAATCACTACGTTCCCAGTACAATCATTTATTAGCAGAAAAGGCTGAATTCTTAATGCTTCGTTCTAAAGTATCTTATTTTGAGCATGGTGAAAGAGCGGGAAAGTTAATGGCTCTTTGTCTGCGGACTCAAATAACCGATAAAATAATCACCTCTATTTGTTCGATGACAGGGGAACTTTTATCCCCGGATATTGCCATCGCAGTCCAAGAATATTACCGACAATTATACTCTGCACTGAACTCCCTCTTTGTCTCAACAATTCGATAATTTTTCCAAGATATTAATCTTCCTATATTAGCAGATAATCAGGTTAATATTCTGAAGGCTCTGATTACATTAACAGAAATTGATGAAGCCATAGAGTCTCTTGCCCCAGATAAATCCCCCGGCCTGGACGGCTTTACTACTAATTTCTACAAAAAATTTAAGGAGATAATTGCCCCTATCCTCTTAGACACTTTTCACTACATTTATAAACAAGGAATATCTGATACCTCTTTGACTCGGGTTATTATAATTGTTATTCCCAAACCTGGCAAAGATCCTCTCTACATTACTAATTATATACCAATCTCTTTAATTAATGTAGATCTTAAAATTCTAGCTAAAATTCTTGCTTCCAGAGTAGGCCAGGTCTGGGAATCCCTGATAAGCACAGAACAGGTAGAGTTTGTAAAGGGAAGGCTTTCATCGGACCATCTTAGGAAAATAGCCTATCTTTTCTCTGTGTCCAGGGATTCATCTGTACCGGCGGCACTTGTCTCCCTGGACGCAGAAAAAGCTTTTGACAGGGTTTCCTGGGAATACCTTTACATGGTATTATCTAAATACCATTTTCCAAAGGAGTTTATACAATGGGTCAAAACTCTGTACTCTTCCCCATCAGCTCAAATCCATTGTAACGGGGTTCTCTCCTCATCCTTTAGGTTATTTCAGGTAACCCGTCAGGGTTGTTCCCTTTCCCTGTTCCTTTTCAACTTATATCTAGAACTCCTTATTAGGAAAATTAAAAGTTCGAAACTCGTATCTGGCATATTAATAGGTGACATGGAATATAACATTTCTGTGTATGCTGATGACATACTTCTCCATATTTCTAACCCTGCTCAATCTATACCCACTGTTTTCCACATTATTTCCCAATTCGAAGCAATTTCAAATTACAAGTTAAATAGCGGAAAAAATGAAGTCTTTCCACTCAGTAGACACACAATGAAATCTGATATAGTACAATTGGGATTACAATGGAACTCCGAAAAATTTAAATACCTAGGGGTTTATTTGCACTCTTCCCCCCACAATATGAAAAAACTTAATTTAGATGATCTAATTAACACATTAACAGAAGATCTTGGACGTTGGTCAAAATTACTTCTTTCTATATGGGGGCATATGAGTATAATAAAAATGAATGTGTTACCTCGGGTGTTACACCCTTTACAAATGTTTAATGGGGCTCTTCCATTATCATGGGTTTCCCAGTTACAGATAATCCTTAATAGTTTCATATGGCAGGGGGAAAAAGTCAGAAGGAGTTATTGTAAACTTACGCGTCTTAAAATTGATGGAGGACTTCAAGCTCCCAATTTTTACATATACTATTTAGCCATCCACTTGGCGAGGATCAAATATTGGTTGCAGCCTCCTGTTAATAGTACAGAGTCTATATATTGTCCTTCCTGGGTTAGAATTGAACAGGCTCTCTATTTTGAAAATAATATAGACCCCAAGGACCTTCCTTATATTAGTAGGAAGAACCTTCCCATATCCCTAAAAGAAACACCATTAAGTTCTTCACTTCAAACACAGCATCAATTAACTAATTTTTTCAAGGCGGATGTGCATAAGAATACTGCCCAACCCTTGTTTTCCAATCCTAATCTTTTAATTTCAGGTAAAGTAATCAAATCTCACCTTTTTTGGCCGGACATGGGTGTTGTTAGAGTGAACCAGTTAGTTCATGACAAAAAACTTCTCTCCTACAATGCTGCCAGTCATCTTTTTAGTTGGCCTACTAGATACGTTTTCAAATATTTTCAGATATCTCACATGCTGACACAACATTTTGGACCGGAGGAGTGGAACAGTCCCTTCACCTCTGCTATATCTACCTTTATTAGTTTTATCCCCTCTTCTCATATTATATCCTAAGCATATAAGTTTCTTTTAACAAAAGTTGCCACTTTGGAAGGTAAAAGGGTCTATTGGTGGGACAATATCCTAACCCCGACTTCTTCCCTCCGGAACTTGTCCAACATCTGGATGCACTTATACAAATATATTCAGTGGGACAGATATAGATTGATGCAATTTTACATTAACCTTAATTTATTTTATACCCTGCTTAAACTTCATCAAATGGGTAGGGCATCATCCGATCAGTGTCCCAGGTGCCATCAGGGTTTGGCTGACCTGTTTCATATGCTTTGGTCATGCAACAAAATCACTTCCTTTTGGCATAGTATTCAAACACGCCTTGACCCGCTTTTGGCATTATCAGACTACTTCAAATTAGAAATATGTATCTTAGGAGACTATGCAGGTTTACAAGGGCGCCAACAGAGAGCACATATGGCTCTAATATCAAGCTGTGCTAAGAAAGTCATTTTTAGACATTGGCAGGAATGAAGTACTCCCGCATATATGGAATGGTATAAGGAGATTATGTTTGCCTTGCAAGCAGAGCTCATCATTGCTGGGGTTAATAATATAGTGGAAAAGTATAAATCAAGATCGGAATCATTGTACACCCCTTTAGTGATTCAGTAGTTTTTAGTTAGTTTTCAGTTTTTTCTTTTCTCTTAGGATATACAGTATATATGTAATATGGTATTGTATTTGCTTTATAACCACCCTTGGGTGTTAATATGGTGGCAGACATGGGGGGGATGAGGGGGGAGGGAAGTGGGTGGGGAGCAGACAACGATAGTAGGTTTTAGAATTTATCACGATGTAATTTCAATTCATGTGCCTAACATGATACATATGTATCCATTCTTTTCATGGAATGCCTTTGTGTCTAATCTATTCGTTGTTTGTTCTGATGATTGTTGTTGTTGAAAAATGTTAAATTAATAAAGTTTACTAAATAAAAAAAATAAATGAATACCTCAGTCAGTGTAACTTTGCGGAAACAGACAGATCTGATTTATTTAAGGGGCTGTAACAAGGACAGGGGGAAATCAGGTTAGTTAGGTTAGACACATTAATAATCACAGTA
Source organism: Neoceratodus forsteri (assembly GCA_016271365.2). Taxonomy (NCBI): domain Eukaryota; kingdom Metazoa; phylum Chordata; order Ceratodontiformes; family Ceratodontidae; genus Neoceratodus; species Neoceratodus forsteri. The sequence goes on along the minus strand of CM057454.1, from coordinate 159,342,670 downwards.
CTCTGTGCATATTCAGAGTCCCAAATGTCACTCTTATTGGGTACCCAGGATGGTGGGGGGATAGCCAGGATCGGTGTAGCTGGTTGGGGCCATGTGATGGAAAAACACTTGCACAATACCCAGTTGTAATCTGGAGCTAGTTGGCTCAGTTCATGAAGAAAGGAAGAAAAGAAATTAGGTGAAACACTTGCAATTAAGATAGTCAGATGGCAGGGAGCTACCCTGATTTGCACTCACAAACTCGATGCCGAAAACTGGCACAGAGGGGGTCATGGATTGCCAGACTCCCTCACACAGCAGGGAGATGAAATTCTACCAGCCAGGCACACAGCTTCGATCAGCAACGGATTCAGTCCACATGCAGGCATTTGGCTTTCAGTCTACACCACACGGGGCAAGAGGACCCATTTAGCTGTCCTGCACAAACACTCCACACATTTATATGTAAAGGAAATTACTATACTCTCAGATCCCGATCGCACTTACTGCTAACCTGGGAGTTCACACGGCAGCTTCACTTTCCTGACAGACTGAGCCCGATTAAGCAGTTTCTCCAGTCCTCTACAATGTGAGCCTGGTTCCCAATTGTTCAGCCTCTCTTCCTCTCGGTAACCGTGGATTTAGTCCGAGTCAAAACGGCAACGCTCCACCCGAGTTTAGGCCTCCCACGTGCTTCCTGCATGAAACTGTGTAGCGCAGAAGCTCGGAGCTCCTTCTCCTGTCACGGCCACAATGGATCTGCTTCTCCAGACTCAAGGCAGGACATTCCATTTGGACGCCACCTGGTCCAATTGGTGGACTCAGTTGTCAATCACTCAAAAACTCCCCCTGTTGGTGCAAATAGGCGCCAATGTCCAGAACTTCACTTCCCAGAATTACTGGCTATATGTCTTATAGCAAGCCGGCTCCCAAGAGAGTCCTGATTCTGGTTGGTCCTCATAAGCCCCATTTTAGAGGCCCCCCCTTGCACTGATTGGATCTATTCAGTAGTTCAGATCCAAAATGGAGGGGCAAAACACACAGAGTCCCAGCTGCAAGAAAGGCAGGTTAGACAAATTACATTTCCACTAATACTCTAAATGACATGTGGCAAACAGTTACATCTTTGAAAAGTGCTCACTCTGCCCCCTTAGCGACGGCAGAATCGGAGTGACTTGCCAGCAGCTCGAGCGGGATTCGAGCAGGAAAACACACAGTCCCCCTATGTGAACTAATCATGTCTGCAAGCAGACAGCTCTTAAAGAGACAGTACCAGAGGCTCTACAAGCACTCACAGATACACGGCTTAAACGTCGAACACCATTCAGGCTGGGAGCACTCAGCCAGCTCCTGGAAGACTTTTGGAAACACCCACTTGCAGCGGGGTTACACCCTTCCTGGCCTGAAAAAGCTTGACGTCCACGTCAAGTAGATACCCTTAAATCACTTTAAGGCAGAACAGTTTGAACTTGCATGCCTTTTAAACAGCAATCAGCATATTAAACCTTTGTCATATACACTTACGCTGTATTATACATTCTACTACTGATTAGACAACAGTACACATACAAACATTTTAACTCAGGTCATCACTTCCTGCACATGAAACCTGGATAGAGGGGGTCCTTCCCTATCAGCTACATTGAGGCTGGAGGGGGCAGGGGCACCATACTCAGAGGGCAATACAAGTAATCTGGAGTTATTTCCCAGGCTTAGTTTGGGCAACGAGCTCGGGGTCACATACACTCCCTTATGGACCACATTAAGGGGCAGGTCCACAGGTCTACCCAGGGACTCATAACTTAGCCGTACTACAGGCCTCACCTCTCGACCAGTCCTTCTAGGGGGAACAGTCACAGTCTCTGCATGGTTAGACTCACTTTCAGCACTGTCTGTACTCACGAGGGGGTCTCCATTGGGGCAGAGAGGCTAGAACTTGGGGCACTTTCAGCTCCAGGATTTGCAATCTCTGAGTCCACAACACTTGGTTCACCTGTGGAGGCTCCTGACACTGGCAGTGAATTATCAGGGCACTCAACACACTGTTCTTGTTCTGGTGTGTCACCAGTTTGTGCCAGTCCATAATTCTCTTCCTCTGAAAACTCGAGCAGTTCAACCATGCACAATGATTCCATATCATCTGATTTGATGCTTTGCACTTCACTTTCTGAGAGCATTGGCTCCAGGGACAAAGCTGGGGGCTTAGATAGTCCAGAAGGCCCAGCTTCATCTCCAGGATTGACTAGGGGATTGCCCTGAAACAGTTGACTCAGTTCATAAGAAGGGTAGTATTCAAGGCCACACTCACTTTCCTCTGACAGGGACTGACAGTCATGTTCAGTTGGTACTTGTGGAGGGGAGCATGTTAATTCAACTTCGACAGGTGCAGGCTTTCTTGACTTTTTCTTAGCTGCAGCTCTAGTCACTGGTCCAGAGGGGGCATTTTCTGGGGGTTCAGACTCAATCAAGATTTGTCCAATAGGTAATAAATGATTTCTATGCATGGTCTTTACATCTTTTGAGTTATTTTTGGGCCTGACTTTGTACACAGACTGATCATTTAGTTTGCCTACCACAATGTGAGGGAGATGGTGCCACCTATCAGCAATCTTGAGTTTTCCATGCAACCCCAGATTTCTTAGCAACACCCGATCTCCCTCCTGGAGTTCCAGTGCTTTCACCTTTTTGTCATACCTTTCTTTATTGGCTAGATTTCTTTTGGCAGCCATGGTTTGAGCCAGTTGGTACGCATGGTTTAGCTGGGCCTTTAACTTTTGCACATACTGTAAATGAGTAGCTGCTTGAACCCCATCAGGAGAAACTCCAAAGCAAACATCTACTGGTAGACGGGCTTCTCTTCCAAACATCAGGCGATAGGGGGAAAACCCAGTGGCATCGCTTTTGGTGCAGTTGTAGGCATGTACAAGTGTGCTAATCTGTTGGCTCCATCTGGGCTTGTCCTTTGGTTGAAGGGTACCTAGCATATTGAGCAAAATGCGGTTGAACCATTCAGGCTGTGGGTCCCCTTGGGGGTGATAAGGGGTGGTTCTGGACTTTCGTACTCCCCACAGTGAAAGCATCTCTTTAATCAGATGACCATCAAAGTCCCTTCCTTGATCAGAATGGATTCTTTGTGGTGCCCCATAGTGAACAAAAAAGTTTTCTATAAGTACCTTGGCCGCAGTGGAAGACTTCTGGTCCTTGGTGGGGAAAGCTTGTGCATATCAGGTGAAATGGTCAGTGACCACCAGCACATTACTGATATTTCTCTGATCTGGCTCCAAACTCAGAAAGTCAATACAGACCAATTCCATGGATGTACTGGTGGTGATGTTAACAAGGGGGGCAGCCCTCTGGGGCAAAGCTTTCCTCTGTAAGCAGCGACTACAATTTCTAATGTATTGTTCAACATCAGCCCCATTTTAGGCCAATAAAATCTGGATCTCATCAAATCAAGAGTTCTGTCTATACCAAGGTGTCCCATGTGGTTGTGTAGGGACCTCAGCACCAGATCTTGAAAGGCAGTAGGCAAAACTAATTATTGCTTGTCCAGTTGGCCCTCTTTATCTACTGTCTCTCTATGTAACAGTCCATTGATCAGTCTCAACTTAGGGCCTTCTTTATATAGCAATGCAGTTCTCAAATCAGGGCAACGTAACCTTGACACATCTTTCCCTGCTTGGAGGGCTTCTAGTGCTGTTTTGATCATGGGATCTCGGGATTGAGCCTGCTGAATACTGTCATTATTGAATTGAGGCAAAGCACCAGTGTCCAAGGCAGAAAAATGACAATAAGCAGCAGGTATGCAATTCTCAGAGGGTCCCAAACAATCCACCATACAGTCCACTGCGTCCGTGGACATTTGTTGCTCCCTGTCAAACTTCTGGCAGAGTGCTCGAATATCAGGTTCTGACAGTCTGACCCAGTCATTCCAGGGAACAGGCCTCCGGGAGAGAGCATCAGCATCTATGTGGTTCAGGCCTGCTCTGTATTCAACAAGCGTAGTCGTATGTGGATAATGCAGAAAGCCACCTATGGCCAGTGGCATCCAACAGCTGAAGTCTGCACATAGGTCAAAGGATTATTGTCAGTTTTTACTAGTATCTTAGCCCCATACAAGTACTCATGGAATTGGTCAACAATGACCCACTTCAAAGCTAGGAACTCTAACTTGTGTACAGGATAGTTCTTTTTGGAAGGGGTCAGGCTTCTGCTGGCAAAGGCCACTGGTCTCAGGCCATTCTCATGCTCCTGGTACAACACAGCCCATCACCCTTGCAAGCTAGCATCAGTGTGCAGGACATAAGGTTTTGTGGGATCGGCATAGGCCAACACTGGAGCGTGAGTAAGTTGATATATGATCTCGTGAAAAGCAGTCTCACAATTAGGAGTCCAGCGGGTTCCAAATACTTCACTTGGACAAAAATACACTCTTTCAGTCTCGAGGGACGCTGACTTTTTGTATCTTTTGTGGGTTGGGGGATACCCTTGAGTAAGGTTAAGTAAAGGGCGGATCACTCTTGAATAGTCCTTGATGGAGCGCCGACAATAACCACAGAAACCCAGGAATCTTTGCAGTTCTTTTAGATTTTGGGGCTGTCGCCAGGTGGTCAAGGCCTCAACTTTACTTGGGTCGGTCTCTATTCCCTCGGTGGATACTATGTGTCCCACATACTTTACTGATGTTTGAAGAATTGACACTTATCAATGGACAGTTTAAGGCCAAAGTCTTCCAGTTGGTCCAACACCTTGAATAATCTGCTCTCATGTTCCTCCAGTGAGCTGCCAAACACAATAACATCATCTAGGTATACCAGGCACTCTAATAAGTTCATGTCCCCCACTGCACGCTCCATCAGTCGTTGAAAAGTGGCTGGAGCACCTGAAATCCCTTGAGGCATCCTCATGAATTCATAGAAACCAAGCGGACAGATAAAGGCTGTCTTTTCACGGTCTTCTGGGGCCATCGGGATCTGGTAGTACCCACTGCGAAGATCCAACACTGAGAACCACTTACTACCGTTCAGGCAGTCCAAAGCATCTTGAATGTGTGGCATTGTATACTGATCAGGAATAATCCGCCGGTTTAAGGTGCGATAATTGACGCACATCCTCACAGTCCCATTCTTTTTCCTCACTACCACAATGGGAGAAGCATATGGGCTTCAGGATTCTTGTATTACACCAGCAGCCAACATCTCTTGCAAATGTCATCTCACATTGTCTATGTCAGCAGGGGCCAGGCATCGAGACCACTCACGAAAGGGCCTTTCATCCTGCAGCCGGATATGGTGTTTGGCCCCCTGCATGCAGCCCACATCCCATTCTTTTAGAGAAAACACCTGGTCCCTTTGGGCAAGCTTCTTACTGATCCTCACTTTCCATTCTGCTGGCAATGGGGAGTCACCGAAATCAAACAAGTCAGGTGTTACTCTATCACTTTTTCCCAAACTCTTGTTACTGGGTAGCACAGCAGCATCCGCACAGTGCACAGTAGCCAGGGTGCAGCCTCGTTTACTCGGATCTCCTGTCATCAGACACATTATGAACTTGACCATTACCCTTCTGGCATAAGCATGGGCTCTAGCGGCAAAATACTTGGATTGACCAGCAGTCCTCTGGCAATTTCCATCTCCTGGTGCATCCAGCATTAATATTTTGTTCTTGACATCCTTTTATGGACCTCTCCTTGTAGAACACATTGAGCATTTGGTGCCAAAAGCAAAGATTCCGGATCCTTCTTCCAGACAACCCCAACCGGTTCCTCTGGTTCCATTCTATCAACATTTCTCTGTGCCTCATAGGCCTTTTTAATCAAGGCCGGAATTCTTAGAACTCTGCCAATCCGGGACCCTTGTTTTTCATAACACACAACTGCGCCAGTCGCCCAAACATATGTGCATTAGTTCCAATCAACAACAGGACCCCATCATACAGTCCAGTAGGGGGACACACTAAGGCTAGGGTCTCTACTTGCTCTGCCACTCCAGCCACAGAAGTGGAAAGGACAACCAAATTCAGATATAGCCAGAGTAGGGGTAGGCCTTCTCACTCAAGCCCCACACATGTAGCCCTTCCAGGGGCTGCAGGGGCACATTAGACAAATGCTTCTGATACCAGTCCTGAAACATGATTGTTACTTGGGAGCCACTGTCTAGTACAGCTCTGGTGGATACCCCATTCACTTTCACAGTAGTCTCCATAGAGGGACCCACCACCTTGGACCATTCAGGGGGCATTACTTGGGATGTCGCTCGGGCATTGGCCCTGGTGGCAAAAGTTTTCCAGTTGGCTCCCCCTGGTGACCGGGCACAGGTTTTGCAATGCCAGGCCACTAACTTGCTGGTAACTTTCCTCAAGTTCTCTGGCAGCCGACAGTCAGTCTGAAAGTGTCCATCCTCTCCACAATGGTAGCAGAACTCAGTATCTCTGTTGTCTTTGGAGGAAGGGGGATCTTTTATCTGGTGGGGCATCTCAGGGGCTCTACATGGCTCTTCTTGAACTGGGTGTTTACCCTGTTGGATCTCTGGTTCTCCACTTTTATTGGGGGTGAGAGCAGCCCGTTGCAGCTTCCTCACCATCTCTCTTAAATCTCTAATTTCTGCTCTCAGGTTGCTTTCAATCCAGGTATCAGGGGAAACAACATGCACTCCCACTCCACTTTTAGGCTCAGGAGGAGCTTGATACAGATCCTGATCCTGGTAGGTCTCAGTCAACCCTCTCAGCTGGTAAGTCTCATCTGGCTCACTCTTCTCAGGGGTCTGACAAGGATTCACGGCCCCAGCATAGGGTTCCCACCCCTCTTCACCAGTTTCAGTTTCACGAATCTCTCTCATCAATTGACAATACTCGGGAGGGTAGGGCCCTCCTGTCTTGCAATTTGAGTTTCAGCAATATTACACTTGAAAATCTGGCTGACTTCAATATATAGTCTAATCGGACCTGATTTAGTGTTTGGGCAGACACTCCCCCTTTTCGGTGGGCCTTTTGCAAAGCCCTCTCCATTCTAGTAACAAAAGCAGACAATTTCTCATTTCTCCACTGTTTAGCTGACTTGAACTTCCATAACAGATCCTCTCCGGTCTCAGTGCTGCCAAACACCCCCTCTAAAGTGGAAACATATTCTGCTGCAGTGGCCTCTGGACTAGTGGCCCATAGGAATCAAATGGCTTCCGGTGCAGGACCCCTCAAGCTTTCCATCAACCATTTCCTCTTTTCTCCCTCGGAGCACTGCCACTCTTGCACTAAAGGGGTAGCATAGTCCATCCAGTTTTCCAAATCATCTTCCCCCGAAGGCATGGGAACAGCACCAGAGAAGAGTCTCAATCTCCGATAGGAATCTAGTTGAATGAGAGGAATAACCATAGGGGGTGGGGCTAGTATGGAGCTCTTAGAGGACCTGGGAGATGTACCTGGGGACGGCAGGGGAGTGTGGTCGCCTGAGATGTCTAATACCTTTACCAATTCCTGAGCGGTTCTCCCTTCTGCGGCTAACAGTTTGAGCAGTTTGTCATTAAAACTATTAGGGGACCCACCCTGGGTGGCCAAACCACTATGTCTGTGAATAACCCTCCATCCCTTCTGGGTACCCTCAGGCAAAATCACGGGGGGCACCCTCTCAGGGTCTATCGGAATACTGCATGAAAGCAGCACTTGCAGGGTTTGTTTGAGCAAGTCAACATATTGCCCTTTTACTTCCACCTTGCCCATACATTTGACACGTTCTACAGTAGAGACAATGTCAGCGCTTTTAATCCCCGATGGGACATCCAACAATAATACAACCTTTTGGGAGTCCAATTCCTCAGCTTCGCACCACCCCATCAATTTGTGTACCATCATCTTAAGGGGTTCGACTTTTAACTTGGGCGTGGTACCCCCCTCCATCTTCTTCTTTAAGTTAGACATAATGGGGTACTTCCTTCACTCGGGCACTAGAGGATGCTAATCCCGGTGGTGCCTCCAAGATGTAACCCCCAGATGGCACTATCCCAAGGGCTACTACCCCTGCCTGCTTAACTGCTAACAGGTTGAGGGGCCTAGGTTCTATGGTGGGTGCTTCCACCCAGAGGTCAGGGTTTGCAGTAGTTAGACTAACTTGGTCACAGCCCTCTGGGACACTGAGACCCCCTTTTATCCCTACTAGTGGCCCACATAATACACCATGAGTATCTTCACTATTTACACTTACCCCCAGGACTGGTTCAGTCAGCTTGACTCTGGGGACCCCCTGTAAAACAAGATGTTGCAATACAATAGCCACAGTACAATACTTTAACATAAACGAGTACCTCAGTCAGTGTAACTTTGTGGAAACAAACAGATCTGATTTATTTAAGGTTCTGTAACAAGGACAGGGGGAAATCAGGTTAATTAGGTTAGACACATTAATAATCACAGTACTGTGTGCATATTCAGAGTCCCAAATGTCACTCTTACTGGGTACCCAGGATGGTGGGGGCTAGCCAGAATCAGTGTAGCTGGTTGGGGCTCTGTGATGGAAAAACACTTGCACAATACCCAATTGTAATCCAGAGCCGGTTGGCTCAGTTCATGAAGAAAGGAAGAAAATAAATCAGATGAAACACTTGCAATTAGATAGTCAGATGGCAGGGAGCTACCCTGATTTGCACTCACAAACTCGATGCCGAAAACTGGCACAGAGGGGGTCATGGATTGCCAGACTCCCTCACACAGCAGGGAGATGAAATTCTACCAGCCAGGCACACAGCTTCGATCAGCAACGGATTCAGTCAGCATGCAGGCATTTGGCTTTCAGTCTACACCACATGGGGCAAGAGGACCCGTTTAGCTGTCCTGCACAAACACTCCACACATTTATATGTAAAGGAAATTACTATACCAGGCAGCTGCTCTCGGATCCCGTTTGCACTTACTGCTAACCTGGGAGTTCACACTGCAGCTTCACTTTCCTGACAGACCGAACGTGATTAAGCAGTTTCTCCAGTCCTCTACAGGGTGAGCCTGGTTCCCAATTGTTCAGCCTCTCTTCCTTTCTGTAACCGCGGATTTAGTCCGAGTAAAAACGGAAACGCGCCGCCCGAGTTTAGGCCTCCCATGAGCTTTCCGTGTGAAACTGTGTAGTGCAGAAGCTCGGAGCTCCTTCTCCTGTCATGGCCACAACGGATCTGCTTCTCCAGACTCAAGGCAGGGTATTCCATTTGGTGCCACCCGGTCCAATTGGTGGACTCAGTTGTCAATCACTCAAAAACTCCCCCTGTTGATGCAAATAGGCGTCAAGGTCCAGAACTTCACTTCCCAGAATTACTAGCTATATGTCTTATGGCAAGCCAGCTCCCAAGACAGTCCTGATTCTGGTTGGTCAACATAAACTCCATTTTAGAGGCCCCCCCTTGCACTGATTGGATCTATTCAGTAGTTCAGATCCAAAATGGAGGAGCAAAACACACAGAGTCCCAGCTGCAAGAAAGGCAGGTTAGACAAATTACATTTCCACTAATACTCTAAATGTTATGTTCCAAACAGCTACATCTTTGAAAAGTGCTCACTCTGCTTACTTAGCGATGGCAGAAACAGAGCAACTTGCCAGCAGCTCGGCGAGTTGAGGAGCAGGAAAATACTGATTCCCCATGAGACTAATCGCTTACCTGCAAGCAGACAGCTCTTAAAGAGACAGTACCAGAGGCTCTACAAGCATTCTAGAGATACACGGCTAAAAAGTCGAACACCATTCAGGCTGGGAGCACTCAGCCAGCTCCTGAAGACTTTTGGGAACCCCCATTTGCAGGGAGGTTACACAAGGAATATTTTGATTTCGTCATTGCAACTAATTTGTCATTGGTTTTGAAGCGCTCGCTCATTCTCTTTACGAGATTCTCATGATACAGGCGATATGTTGTCTGAGCTTCAGATCTGTCTTTTTCTATTTGTAGATTTAGAACACTAAGATGATGTGAAATCAGCATTATGAGTGGGATAACCTGACTCACAGATCGCCTTCAGAAGACATGTCCTTTGTAGCTATCTCAAAGGAGCTAGGATGCAGCACACTGTCTCCATTAATTTCCACTGCAGCACAGACAGCATAATGCCATCTCCAATAATGTAACTGGAGCAATACTCATGTACAGCTTGCTTTTTGCTCCAAGAGGTGCTGCAGCATATAAAGCGTTGAGTTCCAACAAGTGGAAACATTTTGAATCAGCTTTTGCTGGGGCAGCTTGTGTTTTTTTTGCAGTTCGGACAATGTCCGTATAGCCTTGGTTGAATGTGAGTCACAATTTTTTTGCAAACAGCAATCATACCATCCACTTGTGTTTCATTGCTGAGAAATCCCGTGGCAATTACATGTAAGCAATGTGCAAAGTAAGAAGCCTACATAAATCCTCCATCCTGTACTGCTTTCAAGATGTTGGCTCCATTGTCACATACTATGAAGCCACATTTTAGACCGTGAGAATAAACCCATTCGTCAAGGAGATCATTTAGTTCCTGCAAAATGTTTGCAGCTGTATGACTTTGCCCAAACTTCTTTATAAGCAGCAGCGCCATCTTCTGGGGTGTCTTTATTTTTGAAGAACCACAAGAAAACGTGACCTAATGAGCGGTAAGGGACATGTAATCTATGTTTTGAGTGCTGGTCCACATATCTGTTGTGACATGAATAACCCCACCCTCTGCAGTTTTAAGTGCAAGCATCACTGTCGCTTTTAAAGCCTGATAAATGTTTGGTATTTCAACATAGGAAAAGTACCTTTGATGAGGAACATTGTAATGAGGCTCTGCTAGTTTCAAGAGCTCCCTAAAATCCTCATGATCTACCAAAAGTATGGGAGAAGGGCTCCAGCTAACAGTTCACCAATTCTGTGATTAAGATGAAGGGTCTTTGGATGATTTTTAGTAAAGATATTCTTCCTTTCAAATGCCTGAGACAGTGTTAGCTGTTTACAACATGTCCCTGCTGGTTTATTATACACATGCTTGATGGGCAGATGGGCGGGAGATGGTGGACTAGGACTTATACATTCAAGTGCCATCACTGGATGTGCAACTGTACTAATGGTGCTGGCATTGGTGATAACAGTGATCCTAGGGCTGGCAGTGGTTCTGTCTGCATCAAGTTCAGACAATTCAGTATCCATTTCAGATTCCTGACCCTTCTCACGTGCGGTCTGGAAGATGGAGGTCATGTGTTTTGGATGATCAAGCAAAACTGAATGCTTTTTCAGATGGTGTTTAAGAGCTGTAGTGCCAAGGCATGACACAACTTTACCACGGCTTACACTCTATTTACACAGGGAACAAATTGCTCTGCATGGATCAGTTTTACTGACAGAGAGATAATTCCACACCTCAGATGTGACAGATTTTGTTTGAGTGCTAGGAAGATAGCTAAAGACTGTTTGCGTCTTTTCACCCATCCTAACAGAACCCGGGACATGCTCCTTGGTGCTAGAAGATTGGGCAGAAGACTCTGATGGATTTTCATTGCTGGCTGACACAGAAGTGGTGGATTCAGTGGATATGTCCTTTTCATTGCCAGCAGTGCTGGATGTATTTGCAAGTGCACTTCCTGATTCATTGTCAGCAGACTTGCTCATTTCACTTTGTTGAGGAAGTAATGATACTTCGCAAGACACAACAGTCTCAGACTGAGACAAAGAGCTACTGTCTGAGTCTGAGTCAGAGAGGGACTCACTGTCACTTGCATTATTACTGCTAGTCACAGGAATTTTAACAGCATGAACGGCATACCTTATGGTGCCTCTCCGTGTGACCCCAGCAGCTGCACAGGTTTTCTTAAAAGGTCCCACTTTACCACATTTCGCTGTTGCTCTTTTGCTGTTTGTTGAATTTTTATCATGTGAAAACATTTTGGTTATTTCTGCTAGCACCAGGATTACCACTACCACCAACACCTACTCCAACACCAGCACCAGATGCTTCATCTATGTTGGTGTCAGCTATAACAGTACCAGTATACTGCAGTGAACACACCCATACCCACACAATTCCTGTGTAAGAAAGCAATGTGATCTGTGATCGCTGGCTACAACTCCAAAATTGTATTTTGGTTGTGTGACACTGTGATGCAGTGGACTGAAAGTAATTGAAGAATATGACGGTTTGCAACTAAAGGATCCCAGGTTCAAGGCTTACAGAATGATTGGGCTGCTGGGCATAGGCATACACATAGCAGTCAAGGGGCGCACAGCAGCAGGGTGATGGGCTGACCACAAGAGACAGAGTTACACACACTAACCGAAGAAAGATATTTTTCTGTCTCTCCTCCCAACAGGGAAATATATTTTTAGGCTTCTGTTGTGTATTTAAGGATAATGCCACCACACAACTGGCCACTGGGCTTCAAACGGTAACACACACTGGGTAAGGTACAGTGCAGTGAAGGGGCACACAGCAGCAGGGTGATGGGCTGACCACAAGAGACAGAGTTATACACACAAACCGAAGAAAGAGATGCCACCACAAAACTGGCCACTGGGCTTCACATGGTAACACACTGGGTAAGGTACAGTGCAGTCAAGGGGCACACAGCAGCAGGGTGATGGGCTGACCACAAGAGACAGAGTTATACACACAAACCAAAGAAAGAGATGCCACCACAAAACTGGCCACTGCGCTTCACATGGTAACACACACTGGGTAATAGCCAGGTAAGTGCAGTCAAATGGTGCAGACAGTGGCAGGGTGACAGGCTGGCCACCTCACACAAGATGCAATGGAGATTTTTTTAGTGAGAAAGTTTACCTAAGGCCCCCGCACCTTCCTGGCCGAGAGAACCATGTCTTCCTTCCAGACAATTTTTGGGTGGGACTGGGACCAAATTATTTTTTCCTTTTTGTGGGCTTAGAACATCAAGTTTCACACAATCAGTAAAGTGTTTTAATTTAACCTCTTTTTTCCCAAAATAAAACACCCTTCCCCCAACAAGGGAGCTCTCCCAAGAGTGCCACAGCCCACGAGTCACAATTGTGATTTGCAAAGAAAATGTGTTTAATTCAGCAAGCAACTTGAAGTATGTGTGATTGAGCACTAGCACACAGGCAATCTCCAGGCAGCAGTCTGCAAGTTAACTAATTCCCGACCCTGAGTCCTCCCGACAGTACTGAGTCCCAACCGTTTAGCTCCTTTCTCGGTTTCCACCCTAGTTTCTTTCCTCAGTTCCCAATCCTGAGATTCCCGACTCCCCCCTTCCTTTCCCCACCTGCCCATTAACTTTTTTTTTTAATTGTCAGGCACATACACACTCGTACAGGACCAGGTTTAATAACAAAAACAGTCACTCGTGTCATCACATGCACAACTGATCTGAGAGCACACAGACGCTGCGGCTCCTCCTTCTCTACTACAAGACTGAATGGCAATGGAGCCACAGCTGCGCAGATGACTTCAGCAGGATCCCTCAACTTGTGAGACTGACTCAAGTTGCACTACCACCACCACCTGACTGCATAGCAGATGGTCAGGTGGTACAGTTACACTAGCGTGACAAACCGACAACAGCTGCCACCCCCAACAATTACACTGATGGAAGGGGAGCGAACTGAGCTGCATTATTCAGCTAATGCCAAAATCTGGAACAACAGGAATGGGAGGGACGCAAAGCAAAAGCACACAGAAATGAGAAGATTCATGGATGATTCAAACCCTTTTGAGAACCCTGCAGTGTTTGAGTTCTAAATTAAAACTCGAACAGCAGGGTTCGAGGAGGGTTCGAATCTTTCTCGAACTAGTTCTGACAACACTAGTTGAGGGGAAACTCAGACACCACTTTAGAGAGAAACTTAGGGTCCACGTGCAAAGACACCCTGTCTTAGTGAAAAAAGAAATAAGGCTCCTCATACTAGAGGGCTTGAAGCTCAGAAATCCTTCAAGCAGAAGTAATAGCAACCAAAAATAATGCTTTCCAGGCAAGACAGCATAGCTCTCAAGTCCTGGCTTGCTCAAAAGGAGATAGGGTCAATTTCTCCAAAGCAAAATTCAAATCCCAAGCCGGGACAGGGGAAAAGATTGGGGGTTTCAGATGCAGGATGCCCTTCAAGAAAGTATGGGAATCGGGTCACCTACTAGTTCATGAAAAGCCGAGACAGCCAAAAGGTGCACCTTGCAGGAGGAGTACTGGAGACATGAGTCAGCCAGAGATATCAGTGTAACCCCCCCTGCAAATGAGGGTTCCCAAAAAGTCTTCCAGGAGCTTTCTTGAATGCTCCAAGCCTGAATGGTGTTTGGTGTTTAAGCCGTTTATCTGTGAGTGCTTTCAGAGACTCTGGTACTGTCTCTTTAAGAGCTGTCTGCTTGCAGACACAATTAGTTTCTATGGGGGGACTGTGTGTTTCCCTGCTTGAGTCCCACTCCAGCTGCTGCCAAATCGCTCCGTTTCTGCCATTGCTAAGTGGGCAGAGTGAGCACTTTTCAAAGATGTAACTGTTTGCCAGAAATCATTTAGAGTAATAACGAAAATACAGTTTGTCTAACCTGCTTTTCTTTGCAGTCAGAACTGTGTTTGCCTAGCCCTCCATTCTGGTTTTGAACTGCTGAACTGGACCAATCAGTGTGGGGGGACCTTTGAAATGGAGCCTGCTGCTGGCAAATCAGAACTTGGACTCTCATTGTGGAGCCAGTCACCTATGTACTGTATGGCCAATGCCTCTGGGAATTGTAGTTTGGACTTCGGCACCTTTTTGCACCAACAGGGGGAGTCTGATTGTGAGTGACAGCCAAACCAGCCAACTGAACTGGGAGGAACTCAAAGGAAATGCCTGGCTCTGTCTACTGGAAAGATCAGATGAGGTGAGACAATGAAGAGAAAAGGAGCTATGTGCTTCTGCTGTGTATAGTTTTAGCACGGTAAGCACGTGTCAGACCCTGAGTTTTGATCTGTAGCCTGTGCAAGCACCTGTTCGGACTGAATCTGACCTGTAAAGAGAATCAAGGAGATCTGAAGAGCAGAAACCAGGCACACCCTGTAGAAGACTGGAGAAATTGCTGAATCGCGCTCAGTCTGTCAGGAACTGAATCTGCTGTGTGTTCTCCCGGGTATCTTGCAGTAATTGCAATCGGGATCGAGAAGCAGCTTGCCTGGTATAGTACTTTCCTTTTACATATAAATGTGTGTAGTGCTTGTGGGGAATCACATTTCAAATCCCCTGTACAGTGAATTGAGTGCATGAAGCAGGAAGTAAACCCCAGCTTAATCCAGACTACATCCATTTGCTCTAAACTGCAGTGGGGTCCAGTCACAAGGACCTTGTCCACATGGTCTGCTCCTCCTGGCAATCCAGGACAATTTGCCTTCCATCCAGTTCCCAGCATTGAGTTTGTGAGTACAAAACAGGGTAGCTCCCTGCCATCGGTTTATCGAATTACAAGTGTGTCATCTAATTGTTGCTTTTTTCATTTCTTCACGAACTGAGCCCTCCGGCTCTGGATTACAATTGGGTATTGTGCAAGTGTTTTTTCCATCACAGGGCCCCAACCAGCTGCACCGATCCTGGCTAGCCCACCCCAATCCTGGGTACCCAGTGAAAGTGACAATTTGGGACTCTGAATATGCGCACAGTACTGTGATTATTAATGTGTTTAACCTAATTAACCTGATTTCCCCTTCCTTGTTACAGCTCCTTAAATAAATCAGATCTGTTGGTTTTCAGCAAAGTTACACTGACTGAGGTATTCGTTTATGTTAAAGTATTGTACTGTGGTTTTTGCACTGTATCATCTTGTTTTACAGGGGGTCCCCAGAGTCCAGTCGACAGAGCCAGTCCTGGGGGTAAGTGTACATTGTGAAGATATTCCTAATGCATTGTGTGGGCCACTAGTGGGAAGAGAGGTTACAGTGTCTCAGAGGGCTGTGACCAAGTTAGTTTAACTACTGCAAACCTGACCTCTGGGTGGAGGCACCCGCCATTGGACCTAGGCCCCTCAACCTGTTAGTAGTTAAGCAGGCAGGGGTAGTAGCCCTTGGGATAGTGCCACCTAGGGGTTACATCTTGGAGGCTCACCGCTGGGATTGTGTGTCCTCTAGTGGCCACATTTATGAACCACTGTAAAAAATAAAGAAAATAAATGGGTACCCCGACAGAAGTGGCTGTGCACTGGTTGGTGGAGTGGTGCACTGGGGAGGAGATTGACCCCCAAAATACTATGCTTATCCTGGACATCCCCCTGGGTATCAATACGGACACTGTACAGGGAGTACTTTCCAAGGTGGAGGGTTTATAAAACCCTGTGGTGGTGGGTCAACATGCTAATCTGCTCACCCACACTTTCCTGGCCCTAGTAGAGTTTAAGGATCCCATAGATAGCTCCAAAGTGCCACAGACTATTACCCCAGAGAGAGCCCTTACTGCCTGGAGAGTGATGACTAAGGACAGTAAAGACCCAGGGGGGAATGAACCCCCCCACTATCTGAAACTTTTGAGGAGAAATTTACTAAATGGTTGCTGGGGGAAGGGAAAGCTGTGGAGGACTTGAAGAAACTATTCTTGCCACCTGGGGGTGTTCCTCCCCCAACACCCTCTCCCACTCCAGTAACCGTTATGGTGGCTGAACCAATGCAGGCTCCTATTTCTGCACCTGCCATTAGTCACAACTCTTACCGTAGGTTGAGGATCTTCTCTGGCACCCTCTCCACCCCCCAGGGGGAGGATGATTGGGACAACTGGATAGATTGTGTTGCCCCGATACCTGAATGGCAGTGTGTGGAGGCTTAGAAGTGAAAAGGAATCATAGAAAGTCTGAGGGGTCCTGCCCTAGAGGCCATTAAATTTTTGAGGTCCACAAATCCTGATGCATCTGCCCAGAAGTACCTATCTGTGCTGAAGGCAATTTTGGAAGCATTGAGTCAGGAGAGAGCTTGATGTGAAATTTCAAGGTACAAAACAGTGGCAGGGAAAGTCTCTCTGCATATGTTACTCATCTGGAGAGAGCTCTGCAGAAAAGCTTACCGAAAAGATGGGGTAGCCGCCAGTGACTTAAACCGTGTGAGGTTGGAGCACCTACTACAGCATGCAAAGAATTCTAAGTGCAGCTTCTTCAATTAAGGCTCCCAGACAGAAGGGTAACCACGGACTATTGTGACTTAATAAAAGAACTCGGAGGTTGAAGATGAGGAGAATTCTAATTTTGGGGTGAGTGCAGCCCAAGTGATCACAGCATCAGAAGGTCCTTTGAAGTGGGGACTAATGAGGTGTGCCACCATGGGGTGAACTGCTGAGAGAGATCAGGGAATTCAAAAACAGTCCCTTTATGAAGGCCACGCCTGCAAGTACAGGCCCCGACCTATATCCGACTGCATCTGCTATGGGGTTGGGGGTACCCACCCAGGCATCTCCTGCTGACAACAGCTCAGAACTCGATGTCTTGGCCATGGAAGTGGGGAAATTGATGAGATGCCTCCAAATGCTTATCACACCACAGACAGAGAGAGCACCAAGGTGTCCAGTTAGTGGTACCCCCATCCTGGCTCCCAGTGTGGCACCTCGGCCAGCTCAAACTCCAGAAAGTATGTTTTGCTATAATTGTGGGAAGGATGGGCACATGAAGAGAGAATGCAGGTCCCCAAAAGACACAGACAAAGTTGTATATAGGCTACAAGGAGAGCTTCAGAGGACAAATCAGTGTTTGAGAGGTACACAAAATGATCGCAGTGAAAAAATGCTAACCCATGTCCCTTTGTGACAAGGTCAGTTGCCCAGGCCCCTGCTGCCGCCTCTCCAGACTGGTCCTGAATAGTGGGTCCCTCCATGGAGACCACTGTAAAGGTGAATGGAGTGTCTACAAGAGCTGTACTAGACAGTGACTCCCAAGTGACAATTATGTTCCAAGACTGGTATCAGAAGCACTTGTCTGATGTACCCTTACAACCGTTGGAGGGGCTGCATGTCTGGGGGGTTAAGTGAGAAGGCCTACCCCTACTCTGGATATATCTGAATTTGGCTGTCTTTTCCCACCTCCGTGGCTGGGGTGGCAGAGCAAGTAGAGACCTTGGCCTTAGTGTGTCCCCCTACTGGACTGTATGATGGGGTTCCTTTACTAACTGGGACTAATGCACATATGTTTGGATGGCTGGCACAGTTGTGTTATGAAAAACAGGGGTCAAGGACCAGTAGAGCTTTAAGAATTCCAGCCTTGATCAAGAAGATCTATGAGGCACAGAGAGATGCTGAAAAAGTAGAACCAGAGGAACCGGTTGGAATTGTCTGGAAGATTGTCTGAGTCTCTGATCCTGGCACCAAATGCCCAGGGTACCTTACAAGGAGAGGTCTATATCAGAAAGGATGTCAAGAATAAAATATTAATGTTGGATGCACCAGGCGACAGAAAATTGCTGGAGGGACTGCTGGTCAAGCCTAGTATTTTGCCTGCTAGAGCCCATGCTTATGCCAGAAGGGTAATGATTCAAGTTCATAATGTGTCTGACAGATAGATTCGAGTAAATAGAGGTTGCACCCTGGCTAATGTGCATTGTGCAGACACTGCAGTGCTACCCAGTAGCAAGAGTTCAGGGAAGAATGACAGAGTAACGCCTGACTTGTTTGATTTCGGTGACCCCCCTTTGCTAGCTGAATGGAAAGTGAGGATCAGTGAGAAGTTTGCCCAGAGAGACCAGGTGTTTTCTTTAAAGGAATGGGACGTAGGATGCATGCAAGAAGCTGAGCACCATATCCGGCTGCATGATGAAAGGCCATTTCATGAGAGGTCTCGACGCCTGGCACCTGCTGATATAGATGATGTGAGACGGCATCTGCAAGAGATGCTAGCTGCTGGTGTAATACAAGAATCCAGAAGCCCCTATGCTTCCCCCATTGTGGAAGTGAGAAAAAAGAATGGGACAGTAAGGATGTGCATGGATTATCGCACTTTAAACCAGCGGACTGTCCCTGATCAGTACACAATGCCCCGCATTCAGGATGCTTTGGACTGCCTAAATGGGAGCAAGTGGTTCTCTGTGCTGGATCTCCACAGTGGGTACTACCAGATCGCGATGGCCCCAGAAGACCATGAGAAGACAGCCTTTATCTGTCCGCTTGGCTTCTATGAATTCATGAGGATGCCTCAAGGGATTTCAGGCACCCCAGCTACTTTTTAATGATTGACAGAGCGTGCAGTGGGGGACATGAACTTACTAGAGTGCCTGGTATACCTAGATGATGATATTGTGTTTGGCAGCTCACTGGAGGAACATGAGAGCAGATTATTCAAGGTATTGGACCAACTGGAAGACTTTGGCCTTAAACTGTCCATTGATAAGTGTCAATTCTTTCAAACATCAGTAAAGTATGTGGGACACATAGTATTCACCAAGGGAATAGAGACCGACCCAAGCAAAGTTGAGGCCTTGACCACCTGGCCACAGCCCAAAAATCTAAAAGAACTGCAAAGATTCTTGGATTCTGTGGTTATTATTGACGTTTCATCAAGGACTATTCAAGAGTGATCCGCCCTTTACTTAACCTGACTCAAGGGTATACCCTAACCCACAAAAAATACAAAAAGTCAGCATCCCTCGAGACTGAAAGAGTGTATTTTCATCCAAGTGAAGTATTTGGGGCCCGCTGGACTCCTGATTGTGAGACTGCTTTTCATGAGATCATATATGCTTTTCATGAGATCATATATCAACTTACCCATGCTCCCGTGTTGGCCTATGCCGATCCAACAAAACCTTATGTCCTGCACACTGATGCTAGCTTGCAAGGGTTGGGGGCTCTGTTGTATCAGGAGCACGAGGATGGCCTGAGACCAGTGGCCTTTGCCAGCAGAAGCCTGACCCCTTCTGAAAAGAACTATCCTGTACACAAGTTAGAGTTTCTAGCCTTGAAGTGGGCAGTTGTTGATCAATTCCACGAGTACTTGTATGGGGCTAAGATACTAGTAAAAACTGACAATAATCCTTTGACCTATGTGCAGACTTCAGCTAAGTTGGATGCCACCGGCCATAGGTGGCTTTCTGCATTATCTACATATGACTATGCTGTTGAATACAGAGCAGGCCTGAACCACATAGATGCTGATGCTCTCTCCCGGAAGCCTGTTCCCCAGAATGACTGGGTCAGACTGTCAGAACCTGATATTCGAGCACTCTGCCAGAAGTTTGACAGGGAGGAACAAATGTCCATGGATGCAGTGGACTGTATGGTGGATTGTTTGGGACCTTCTGAGAATTGCATACCTGCTGCTTATTGCCACTTTTCTGCAGTAGACATTGGTGCACTGCCTCAGCTGGACAATGACAGTATTCGGTGGGATCAATCCCGTGATCCCATGATCAAATCAGCTTTAGAAGCCCTCCATGCCGGGAAAGATGTGTCCAAATTGTGTTCCACTGATTTGAGAACTGCATTGTTATACAAAGAAGGTCCTAAGTTGAAACTGATCATTAGACTGTTATACAGAGTAACAGTAGACAGAGGGGGACAAGTAGACAAACAACAACTAGTGCTGCCCACTGCTTTTTGAGACTCAGTGCTGAGGTCCTTACACAACCACATGGGCACCTTGGTATAGACAGAACACTTGACTTGGTGAGATCCAGATTCTACTGGCCTAAGATGGGGGCTGATGTGGAGCAACACATTCGAACTTATAGTCACTGCTTACAGAGGAAAACTTTGCCCCAGAGGGCTGCCCCTCTTGTAAACATTATACCACCAGTGCACCCATGGAGCAGATCTGTATTGATTTTCTGAGTTTGGAGTCAGATCAAAGAAATATTAGTAATGTGCTGGTGGTCACTGACCATTTTACGAGATATGCCCAAGCTTTCCCCACCAAGGATCAGAAGGCATCCACTGTGGCAAAAGTACTTGTAGAAAACTTTTTTGTTCACTACGGGGCACCACAAAGAATCCATTCTGATCAAGGGAAAGACTTTGAGAGTTGTCTGATCAAAGAGATGCTTTCTCTGTGGGAGTGCGAAAGTCCAAAACCACCCCTTACCAACCACAGGGGACCCACAGCCTGAACATTTCAAATGCACCTTGCTAGATATGCTAGGCACCCTCCACCCAAAGGACAAGCCTAGATGGAGCCAACAAATTAGCACCCTGGTACATACCTACAACTGCACCAAAAGTGATGTCACTAGATTCTCCCCCTACCACCTGATGTTTGGAAGAGAAGCTCGACTGCCGGTGGATGTGTGCTTTGGGGTCTCTCCCGATGGGGTTCAAGCTGACAACTATTTACAGTATGTGCAAAAGTTAAAGGCCCAGCTAAATCATGCGTACCAACTGGCTCAAACCATGGCTGCCAAAAGAAATCTGGCCGACAAAGAAAGGTATGATAAAAAGGTGAAAGCACAGGACCTCCAGGAGGGAGATTGGATATTGCTAATGTAACCCCCCCTGCAAATGGGGGTTCCCAAAAAAGTCTTTCAGGAGCTTGCTTGAATGCTTCAAGCCTGAATGGTGTTTGGCGTTTAAGCCATTTATCTGTGAGTGCTTTTAGAGCCACTGGTACTGTCTCTTTAAGAGCTGACTGCTTGCAGACATAATTAGTTTCTATGGGGGGACAGTGTGTTTTCCTGCTTGAGTCCCGCTCGAGCTGCTGCCAAATCGCTCCGTTTCTGCCATCGCTAAGTGGGCAGGGGGAGCACTCTTCAAAGATGTAATTGTTTGCTTGTAACCTGTTGGAGTAATAATGAAAATGCAGTTTGATTTAACCTGCTTTCTTGTAGCAAGGACAGTGCAGAGCAAGCTCCCTCATGTTGGTTCTGAACTGCTGAATTGGACCAATCCTGGTGGGGATCCTTTAAAATGGAGTCTGCTCTGGGCGAATCAGAACTTGGACTCTCCTCTGGAGCCTGCTGTAAGGGGATTGTAAAGGCAGTGACTCTGAGAAATGTAGTTTTGACTTTGGCACCTTTTTTCCACCAACAGGGGGAGTTTACTGTGAGTGACAGCCAAACCAGCCAACTAAACTGGGAGGAACTCAAAGGAAATGCCCTGCTCTCTCTACTGGAAAGATCAGATCAGTTTGGGCTGTGAAGAGACAGGGTGCTGTGTGCTTCTTCGGTGTGTAGTTTTAGCGTGGGGATCTCGTGTAAGGCCCTAAGTTTTGGTCTGCAATTTATGCAAGCGCCTGTTCGGACTAAAACCAACCTTGAAGAGAATCAAGGAGATCTGAAGAGTCCAAATCAGAAACTTATGGGGGTACTTGCTTGACACGGACGCCAAGCTTTCCCAGGCCGGGAAGGGTGTAACCCCCCTGCAAATGGGGGTTCCCAGAAAGTCTTCCAGGAGCTTGCTTGAATGCTCCAAGCCTGAATGGTGTTTGGCGTTTAAGCCATTTATCTGTGAGTGCTTTTAGAGCCTCTGGTACTGTCTCTTTAAGAGCTGTCTGCTTGCAGACATAATTAGTTTCTATGAGGGGACTGTGTGTTTCCCTGTTTGAGTCCCACTCGAGCTGCTGCTGCCAAATCGCTCTGTTTCTGCTGTCGCTAAGTGGGCAGAGTGAGCACTTTTCAAAGATGTAACTGTTTGCCAGAAATCATTTAGAGTAATAACGAAAATACAGTTTGTCTAACCTGCTTTTCTTTGCAGTCAGAACTGTGTTTGCCTAGCCCTCCATTCTGATTTTGAACTGCTGAACTGGACCAATCAGTGCGGGGAGACCTTTGAAATGGAGCCTGCTGCTGGCAAATCAGAACTTGGACTCTCACTGTGGAGCCAGCCAGCTATGTACTGTATGGTCAATGCCTCTGGGAATTGTAGTTTGGACTTCGGTGCCTTTTTGCACCAATGGGGGAGTCTGATTGTGAGTGACAGCCAAACCAGCCAACTGAACTGGGAGGAACTCAAAGGAAATGCCTGGCTCTGTCTACTGGAAAGATCAGATGAGGTGAGACAATGAAGAGAAAAGGAGCTATGTGCTTCTGCTGTGTATAGTTTTAGCACGGTAAGCACGTGTCAGACCCTGAGTTTTGATCTGTAGCCTGTGCAAGCACCTGTTCAGACTGAATCTGACCTGTAAAGAGAATCAAGGAGATCTGAAGAGCAGAAACCAGGCACACCCTGTAGAAGACTGGAGAAATTGCTGAATCGCACTCGGTCTGTCAGGAACTGAATCTGCTGTGTGTTCTCCCGGGTATGTGCAGTAATTGCAATCGGGACCGAGAAGCAGCTTGCCTGGTATAGTACTTTCCTTTTACATATAAATGTGTGTAGTGCTTGTGGGGAATCACGTTTCAGATCCCCTGTGCAGTGAATTGAGTGCATGAAGCAGGAAGTAAACCCCAGTTTAATCCAGACTACATCCATTTGCTCTAAACTGCAGTGGGGTCCAGTCACAAGGACCTTGTCCACATGGTCTGCTCCTCCTGGGAATCCAGGACAATTTGCCTTCCATCCAGTTCCCAGCATTGAGTTTGTGAGTACAAAGCAGGGTAGCTCCCTGCCATCTACTTATCGAACTGCAAGTGTGTCATCTATTTGTTGCTTTTTTCATTTTTTCACGAACTGAGCCCTCCCGCTCTGGATTACAATTGGGTATTGTGCAAGTGTTTTTTCCATCACAGGGCCCCAACCAGCTGCACCGATCCTGGCTAGCCCCCTCCCGCCCAATCCTGGGTACCCAGTGAAAGTGACAATTTGGGACTCTGAATATGCGCACAGAACTGTGATTATTAATGTGTTTAACCTAATTAACCTGATTTCCCCTTCCTTGTTACAGCTCCTTAAATAAATCAGATCTGTTGGTTTTCAGCAAAGTTACACTGACTGAGGTATTCGTTTATGTTAAAGTATTGTACTGTGGTTTTTGCACTGTGTCATCTTGTTTTACAGGGTGTCCCCAGAGTCCAGTCGACAGAGCCAGTCCTGAGGGTAAGTGTACATTGGCAGGAATATTCCTAATGCATTGTGTGGGCCACTAGTGGGAAGAAAGGGGGGTTACAGTGTCCCAGAGGGCTGTGACCAAGTTAGTTTAACTACTGCAAACCCTGACCTCTGGGTGGAGGCACCCGCCATTGGACCTAGGCCCCTCAACCTGTTAGTAGTTAAGCAGGCAGGGGTAGTAGCCCTTGGGATAGTGTCACCGAGGGGGTACATCAGGTAGTCCAGGATTTGGCTTGCCAGGCAGGTGAAAGGGTCCAGATGATGCTTGGCCACCCAGAAGGCAAACCTCTTCCATTTCATGGCATAGGTGGCTCGAGTAGAGGGTTTCTGAGCAGCCACTAGAACATCTGCTATCCTATTGGAAACCCCAAATCTTGCGATGGCTAAATCCTCAGGAGCTAAGCATGCAGATGGACGGAGTTGAGGTTGGGTTGAACCACGATCCACTGAGCCTGGGTCAGCAGGGTCCTGCAGAGAGCAAGAGGGATCAAAGGTTCCTCTGCCAGCTTCTGTAGTAATAGAAACCATATTTGATGAGGCCAGAATGGAGCTACCAGAATCATACTGCCCCCCCCATCTGCAATTTAATTAGCACTTTGAATCAGAGTAAATGGAGGGAACGTGTAAGGAACCTCCCACTCCAAGAGAGGGATAACACAGCTTGTCAGAAAACTCCAGGCTCTGGATGGAGCAAGCAAAATCTGGGCAGTTTTGCATTGAGTGGGGACGCAAAAAGGTCCAACCCTGGATGATTCCATCTGTCAAACATATCTTCTGCAATGGATGAGAGAAGCTCCCACTTATAAATGGTGGACTGCGTCCAGCTGAGGCTGTCCACCAGAGTGTTTAGCACTCCCGGGATGTGAACCGCTGAGAGAGTTAGACCGTGGTCCAACAGCCAGTACCAGACTTTCATGGCCACCCTGCAGAGGTGGTACGAATGTGTCCCCACCTGCTTGTTGATGTAATACATGGCACAGGTTGTCAGACTGAATCAACAGTTGGCTCAGAAGGAGGTAGTTCTGAAAGGCCTGCATGGTATACAGAATCGCCTGCATCTCCAGGACATTGACATGAAGGAAGGATTCGAACTGGGACCATGAGCCGGAGTCTGAAAGGGACCCAGATAAGCCCCCGCCCAAACCAGAGGCATCTGTGGTGAGGATCTGCTGGGAGGAGGATATCTGGAAGGGGACTCCTTGCAGTAGATGCTGGGGGTCCATCCACCACTAAAGCACCTTGTGGACAGGGGAGGAGACCAGTATTAACAGATCTAATTTGTCTGTGTACTGGTCCCATTGCTCTCGGAGAGTCCACCAGGGGATGAGCTTGTGGAGCTTGGCCAGTGGAACAGTGGGTACGGCTGCCACCATCAATAGCTCTGGCCAAGCTCCTGAGCCTGGGCAATAAGGCACTCTGCCCTGTTCTGAGGCACGAAGGCCTTTCCCTGCGCTGAGTGTAGAACCATCCCCATGTACAGCAGCCTTTGGGATGGGACTAGAACTGTCTTTAGCAGATTGATCATAATGCCCAGGGAGAGAAATAACTGAAATATTCTCTCCAGAGTCTGCAAGAGCTGTTCCCTGGATGGGGCCTTTAGGAGCCAATCATCAAGATAACGGAAAATGTACAGCCCCTCACTTTTGAGAGCTGTAGCTACTGCTGCTAAGCACTTGGTAAAGCCCCGCAGTGCAGAGGACTAGCCAAAGGGCAGCACTTTGAATTGTGAATGCTCACCCTAGAAAAGAAACTGGAGGGACCCTCTGTGAAAATACCAAGACATGCAGGTGAGCATTTTGCATGTCCAGAGAACACAGCCAGTCATGGAGTCGGAAATGATGCACTCAGGAGGAACTTCCACTGCATATCAGACAGAAGTAAAGGAAACTCTGCAGATCCGCCCCATGAGGAAGGCCCTGTGTTGGGTTGAAATGCTGGGGATGTGGGGTGCTTTTCTGGGCTACTTTACCACAATAAACTTTGGATACCTGCATCCAGTGGATGTTTTGTGCTTTTGTTGGAATAAGTGCAGAGCTTCCTTTTCTTCTGTACAATGTTATCTGCTCACCCTTGCTCATACACAAACTAAAAATGAGATTCTAATCGGACTGTCAGTGCAGCAGTTGGCTTTCCGCTTCTGACGCCAGTGACCCGGCTTTGAGAACGGACTCGAGTGCTGGAGGGCTGGCCAGGGAAAGAAGGCCCAAGTGTCGGATGACTGCTCACCTTCTCTTGGGGGGAGGGCAGGAGGGGGAATCGGCACTTAAGCGACTTCGGCGGAGTCGGGGCACAGCAATGCATGAGGTCCACTAACCAATGGGGCATGGTGAGCATTGACATAAGCCTGACGCTAGTGGCATGCCACGCTCCTGGGGAGCAAATGGGAAAATGCCCTAAGGCCGACCGGATGATGGCCAACTATCTCCCATTGCCACGAGACCTTGGGCAGTGCACAAACCACCCCAGCAATGCCCAAGGCAAGTATTGCACTGGCTGCCCCACAGGTGCCTTCCCCCTACTCCAAACTACTCCATATGGTGATGAAGGGTGCTTTTCTGGGCTGCTTTATCACAATAAACTTTGGATATCTGCATCCTGTGGATTTTTTGTACTTTTGTTGGAATGAATGTAGAGTTTCCTTTTCTTTTAACATAGCCAGTCACCCTGCTTGAGGAATGGCATGAGGCCTGGCAAAGTTACCATTTATATTTTATCACAGAATTATTTTTACCTCCTCCTTGCAGAGCAGACCTGGCGAATCGTCTGGCCGCCGTCACCTGCACCAGGTCTGGCCAACGACTCACTCTCCCCCACAGGCTGGCAAAGTAGACAGGACCCCTCCCCAAGGGGACCTGGGCCACACCCAGGAGGCGAACCTCTCATGTCTGAGGGCGCATGTCATGGCCATCAGCCACCATGATAGCCCTGCGACTTTCGCCATTATCTCCCACTAGGAGCCGGACGTGCAATGGCATCAGCGCACAACTATGCGGACATCCGCCGCACTCCTCCCCTCATCTGTGCACACAACTGCAGTGCCTCTGGCTAGTTGTTGCTGCAGTGTGATGCAAATTTCCACACCCACCCCACAAGAAGGAGAGCAGTTATGGGATGCTCAATCCTTCCTCTCCCATGCCAGCCATCGGCAGCCCAAGTCTGTTCCAGAACCCAGGTCGCCGACAGTGCGAGGTGTGGTGTCCAGCGCCTCAACCCTCATCGCCACCGGTCCGGCACAGCAAAGTTACCAATTGGAACTTTTCGTACTGGACAGATTGTGGTCATTGAGGTCTAAGATGTGCATCAGATCCCAGGTTCTTTTTGGGACCAGAGAGAACCTGGAATAAAACCCTGTTTCTCTGGTGCCTGGGCACTGGTATGATGACCTATTTGTGCAGAAGAGATTGTATCTCCTTACGGAAAACAGACAGGTGGGCTGGGGTGTAGGTGGTGGGCAGAGGAGGAGTCTCTGGGGGTAGCTCAATGAGCTCCATATTTTGACCCTATTCTGTTGATTTGAAATATCCAGGCATCTGAAGTGATGGTTCTGCATTGACTGAGATGAAGGGAGACCCAACCTCCGACCACCACCATTTGGACAGGTTTCCAGAAGGGGGGGGGGTCTGGCAAGGAGTCATGTGGAGGAGAATCCAGCTGCTGGGACTGGTGTCTCACCGCTAGGATGCTTGGCCTCAGCTCCAGCAGTGGAAGACGGTGAGCAAGGCAGCGGTGGCTCTGCATTTGACTTGCAGCTGAGAGGCTATTCCCTAGCCTGTTGGACTCCTTAAGAAAGGGAGGGGGCTGCCTGCTCTTGGGTTGTGTATGACAGAGTGAGTGACAGATCTGATAGCTGCGCCAGATGCCTGTAAATCATTAATGATATCCTGGACATCTGGCCAAAATAGCTTTAACCATTAAGAGGGGGAGCACTCAGCACTTTCTGTTAAACATCCGCAGCAAAGCCCAAGACCCTCAGCAAGGCGTGCCTATAGAGGCAAATGCCTGTGGCAGCAGCCCTGGCAATAGTATCCGAGATATCATAGGGGGCTTGCAAGAAGTGCTTGCTAATATCCTAAGCATTTTGCAAGCATTTAAGAACCTCCTGATTCTGCATGCCATCTGAAAGGCCCTGGACCGTGGCCTTGCCTTTCTTCTAAATGGTATTCTGGTTCTTCACCATATGAGAAAGGTAGCTGGCAATCCTCTGCCCAAGGGTGGAGCAGGTATAAACCCTCTTGCTCCAGAGATCTATTCTATGGGACGCTTTGTTGGTGGGGGGGAGCTAAGGTGCTTGGGCACCTCAGACCTGTTTTGAGCTGCCTTTATCACAATGGGATCTGTTTCAAGTTGAGCAGCATAGTGTGACAAACCCTGATGTGCATGATAAAGTTTATCAGCCCTGCGAGGCATGGCTGGCACCATGTCAGGCCTGTGCAAGACTGCAGTGGTGGCATTCCTCAGAACAGACAAAATAGAAGGAATGACCTTGGGAGGGGACTCTGGGATCTCCAGGAATTCCACCAGATCTTTTCTGGTAGCATCCTCCTCATAAGTATGGAAACCCATGGCTGAGGACAACTGTTTCATAATATTGAAGAATGTGAGGTACTATGGAGGAGACCTAGGGGTATGTTTGACAGAGACCTCACTCACTAAGGAGACTGTGGATCTGTCAGAGGAGAGGGGTCTTCCTCTTCTTCATCAGCAAGCATAGGATTAGTATGGTACTCCTCCTCAACATTGACCTGTTCCAAGACTAGGTCTGATGAGTGAGGCACCGATGATGGCCCGCAGGGGGCAGCCTGCGGAGGCTGAAATGGTGTCGACGATGATGATACCATCAATGGCGCAGGCAAAGTATGCCTATACGTGCCTAACTGGTTGACCAAAACCATAGTGAATTTGGTCAAATTACAACTGAGGTCACCAACAGTAGATGACTGCATTGACGGGGGTTGATGGTTCAGGAAACAATGACCCACCAGATGGGCCCTGAGAGCCCAAAGCATCCATAGCCCGAACACCTGGGAAGCATAAGACCTCGACAGGAGGACTATTAACAAAGAACCCAATACTGAAGAGGGCTGACAATCCAGAGGTTGACAATGATCCTCCTTGAACATCAGCCGGAGGTGCTGTTGGTAGGGGTCTGGTAGGGACAGAGACCAGGATATCAGATTTGTGTGTCAGTTCAGCTGTAGGTGATGGAGTATCCCCAAATGAGAAGAATAGGGAATCAGGGAGTGGGACAACCCCTGGGGGGGATATGTCCTGATCTTGGTTTTTAAGACTTTTCCCCGACGATGTTTCTTGGGCCTTAGCGGCCTGGGAACATGACAGCCTTGCCAGTGACTGGGAAGGAGGGACCTTGCAGGATCCCTGCCCAGAAGTGGTTACCTATTGTTCTATGAGGAAGTTCTTAAGTGCCTTTTTGAGTTGCCTGAGGGTAGCTTGATTAAACTTCTGGAAGAGCTTACAGTCGGAGACTTCATGGTCAGGCCCAAGACAGCAGACACAGTATGAGTGTTCATCTGTAGAGGCAATCTTCTTTCTGCAGCAGCAGTGATGAAAGAGAGAAGTTGAAAGATTAACTCTCGACATAAACAAGATAGAAGTATCTCTTTAGAAAAAGAGATTATAAAAAAACAAGTATAAAAATGCAATAGGTGAAAAATGGCATGATACCGCATCGGAGCTTCCACAGAGACCCATGTGATTGGGTTGACAGCAGTAAAGAACTGAGGAGGGAGCGGGGCTGCTCAAGTCTTTATAGGGTTGATGATGTCGACAGTCAATGTCAGCGTGGGCGGCCCCAGTTGTACTGCTGAAAATGTTCTGTGTGGCTCCTGCTTCACCGATGGTGAAGTTCCTATGGTGTGACCTGATGACTAAGATACCCCCGAAGAAGATCAAGGTTATACATTAGCAACAGAATGATGATGATGTTTGGGAGCAGTTTACTGAGTGGACTTGCCTGAAAAATTGTCCGCAAACACAGAACAGAAGCATCACTGCTCTGCTCAACCACATCATCTTTGTAGAGCTCTGTAGTGCACTGGGCCACATCAGATGATTCCTCCAGATGTTCTGTTCTGAAGTGTGGCCTGAGCACTGCCATACTACCTGTCAAAATACAGTAGGAAAAATGCTCAATTTCCTAACTGTCTGGCACCCACATGTATCCTATGCGGGTACTCTTGCAGGGGTCAAAATAAGGAACTGGCAGGGAAGAGCCATGACTAGCTCCTGGGTAGTGGTATTTCCCAGCAGACCAGGATCTACTTGGGAAAATCCAGGGGTTGACATTAACACACATAAACATGCTTTGGGATATGGTAGGAGGGGAATAAAATGGAAGGACATCAAATGATTAAAAAATGCAATTCCCTAAAGGAATATTGTATAAATACTGTGTTAACTGAGCTCTGTAAATTTGCCAGGTACACATCCCTTTACTAACTAAATTAATAATTACATTTGTAACCTCCAGGTGGCGCTATCCGATAGGCTACTACCCCTGCCTGCTTGACTACTGATAGGTTGAGGGGCCTAGGTTCTATGGCGGGTGCCTCCACCCAGAGGTCAGGGTTTGTAATGGTTGGTCTAGTTTGGTCACAGCCCTCTGGGACACTGAGACCCCCTTCTAATCCCTCTAATGGCCCACACGATGCACAGGAGCATGGGAGTTACAGTACCAATACCCCACATGTACACACTGTTCATTCATAAGGTACCACTTACCCTCGAGACTGATTCACAGGTTCGTCTCTGAGACCCCTGAAAATAAGGTTAACAGCATACACAAACCAATACAGTGCTTGGCATGAAGGTACTGACACTTCAGACAGTTTAAAGTTTAACAACAACAACAAATCTGATTTATTTAGGGAACAGCAACACGGGAGAGGGAAATCAGGTTAATTAGTGGCATTAAATCACAGTACTGTGCACACATACAGGGTCTGAAAAGTCACACTCTGGGTACCCAGGTTGGGGGGGGTTAGCCAGGTCCGTTGCCCAGGGTTGGCCGGCAGGTGCAGATGGATAGGGTCCTGTAGAAGAACATATATGCACAACACCCAACTGTAATCCGGAGCCTGATGGCTCAGTCCATGAAGCAAAGAAACAACAAGAATTAGATGACACACTTGTGATTGAAAACAGGCTGCAGGGGAATACCCTGATTTGTACTCACAATACCCAAGCTGAGAACCGGAGTGTGGATGTTCTTCCAGATTGTCAGAAAGAGCAGGGCATGGAGACATGGTCCTTGTGACTGGACCCCACTGCAGTTTATAGCAAACAGATTTAGTTCGAGACAAGCTGGGGTTTGCTTCCAGCTTCAACACACAGCACAGGTGATTGGAAATAGCAATTCCCCACAAGCACTATGCACATTCATATGTAAAAGGAAAATACTATACCAGGCAGGCTGCTTCCGATCGCAATTACTACAAGATACCCGGGAGCACACACAGCAGCTACAGTTCCTGACAGACCGAACGCAGTTCAGCAATTTCTCCAGTCTTCTACAGGGTGAGCCTGGTTTCTACTCTTTAGATCTCCTTCTTTCTCCTCACAAGTTGGAATCAGTCCGAACTGGTGCTTACAACGGCTGCAGGCCGAACCACAAGGCCTCACACGCGCTTCCCGTGCGAAACTATACACCGCAGAAGTACATAGCTCCTTTTCTCTTCAAAGTCACAATTGATCTGATCTTTCCAGTCACACAGCAGGGCATTTCCTTTAGCTCCACACTATTCTGTTGGCTGATTCAGCCGTCACTCACAATAAGACTCCCTCTGTTGGTAGAAAAAGGTGCCAAGGTCAAAACTACATTTCCCAGAGTCACTGCCCATACAATCCCCTTGTGGCTGGCTCAAAATTAAGAGTCTAAGTTCTGATTCATCCACAGGCTCCATTTTAGGGAACCCTTAACCCAATTGGCCCAGCACAGCAGTTTAGGTCTAAAATGGAGGGGTAATACACACAGAGTCCCAGCTGCAAGAAAGGCAGGTTAGACAAACTGCATTTTACTTAACACTCTAACTGGTTTCAGGCAAACAGTTACATCTTTCATTTAGGCTCCCTCTGCACTCTTAGCGACTGCAGAAACGGAGCGATTTCTCCGCATCTCAGGCGGGGATTCGAGCATTAAATACACAGTCCCCCCATACAAACTAATTAAGTCTGCAAGCAGACAGCTCTTAAAGAGACAGTACGCGGAGGCTCAAATAGCACTCACTTGGAACCACATTTAAAACAGCTCAGACGCCGAACACCACCCAGACTTGGAGCATTCAGGCAAGCTCCTGGAAGACTTTTGGGAGCCCCCATTTGCAGGGGGGGGTTACACATTCACACTTTCTTACAGTACTGCTCTTTGGAAAAGGTGCAGTTGGTCTAAACTGAGACATACAGAAGGAGGCACTTTGACATTTGTCTTATACATTTGCTAATTAATATAAAGACAAGGAAAGAATATGTTAAGTAAAAACTACACCAACAGATTCTCTCTTCATTAAATTAATTGGCAAATGTACAAGACAAATGGCAAAGTACCTGCTCATGTACAGTATGTTTCCATGTAGACCAACTGCACCTTTTCCAATGAACAGTTTTACTTCTGCAAAGGTGGATTGTGTCAATTCTTCATTGGCTTTTCTCCATTTGATTTGTTTCAACTGTTGCTGTTTTTGTTAATCTCTGAGTTTGCAACTCTAGAAAATGTTTTAAAAGACTAAAATCAGTTTACTTAAAGGACAGAAAGGTATGGTTGTTCATGGCACCAATCTGTTATTTCAGGACTGGTCTGCTACAGTTTAGTAAGAGAGTGTAAGACTCTTTTCTCCCACCCGCCTGCCTGTTCAGTATCTCACTACACTAATGCAAAAGTGATACTGTATTTTGCAACTAGACCACTGCAGCTGCAAGCCTACCCATGTCTCCAGTTGACATGCAGAGCATCTCCTGTTGATGTTCTGAGAAGCGTTTACTGTTATGTTGCTGAGACATTCTCCCTGCCCTCCCTCTCAAAGCAGCTCCAAGACATCTCTCCATCTCCAGCATGATGCATGAGCTCAGCAATTCACCCCAAAGCTGCCCTGAAAGTGCTGCAGCTAGCACCAATGATCCTCTCTTACTGAGGGCAGCAAGTGCTACTATGGAATTTTTCTTCAAACACAGACGGCAGGTGTGACACAGGAATATCTAGGTGCTTGTAGAGGGCTTGCTAATCCAACAATACCAAGTATACTGAAGACCTGAGCACTCCTGGCTACCAAATAATGCTGATACAACCTTTTTGTTTGTGAAAGCAATGAATCCTTTATTTAAGATGATGAGTACAGACACCAGGCTTAGAAGTACGCACCCCTTGTGCTTCAGCCCCACAATCAGGCCTTCATCAGAGGGTGTGTTCACCAGTCAAAACCTGTTACCTGTGGTGGGTAGCACTGTGGAGCCCAAGTGATATGGCCACTAATTGACAAAACTCTGCAATAAGAACTGCAAATCTGGTCGAAACCTAAGATCTTAACAAGTCAACAACTTAAAAAAAATTCACAGAAAGGTGTCAGCAGGTTTCAAGTGTAAGATGGGGAACCCCCATAAAGAACAGAACCAGGAAGCAGGAGCTAAACCTAAAATTTTAAATGTAGCTCCCGCCACGAGATCAGCATTGGGCTGAGCTGAAGATCTGCCACATGAACCTAGAGAAGAAACTCTATAAACCATTGGGTTAAAATTTGATCAGGTGATAAGTACCATTGCCGGACTATCAGATAAATTTGATGGGTTAACGAACCAGTTTACCACATTAGACACAACTGTAGAAGCCATTCAAACAACGATGGTTGAAATGTCTAAAAGGGTAGATGCAGCAATGGGGGCAGTCTCCATGGTGATCCAGGAGAGCAACCATTTTAAATCAAGGTTAGAGACCTTAGAAAATCAAACAAGGGTGCAAACATTTGTCTCCTGGGAATG
This sequence comes from Neoceratodus forsteri, assembly GCA_016271365.2. Lineage (NCBI taxonomy): Eukaryota > Metazoa > Chordata > Ceratodontiformes > Ceratodontidae > Neoceratodus > Neoceratodus forsteri. The sequence goes on along the minus strand of CM057454.1, from coordinate 159,308,867 downwards.
CTGGAAGGTGTGGAAGGAGATCATCTGTTTCTGTTCTTCCAGGAATCGTTGGTACAGCACATGGGTGAAGAGCTGTCCTGCAAGATTCAAGCCCTGCAAAAGGCCTACAGAATTACACCACGAGGCAGAGCCGAGGACACGGATACACCACGGACCATCGCATTGGTTGATGGGATGGGATGGGCACTCAAGACTTCTTGTTCAAGTTTATTTTGAAGGGATAAATCCATTGAGCAAGCTCATTTTCCAAGAGGATCCTATTTTTAACAATAACAAAACATACATACAATCGATATGGGATACAAAATTTGTTATCAGACACTATTTAACAAAATGTACAATACAAGGCAAGGGTGAACAGCCACTGCTGGGAAACATATAATCAATACATGAGGATGGTATATACATAAACAATATAAATAGGATTAATTACTGTGGTACTGCAAGGTAAATGTAACGCTGTGTTGAACAAAACAGTAAAAAATATATATATATATATACTGTATATATACAAAGCAACAGGAAAAAAATCATCATTAGGCATACTGTAGTACTGAGAGTTTGATATAATGGGCAAATGGCAGAGAGGAGAAAACAGGCTAGCACCTAAGACAAGTATACAAGAGTGATGAATTAGAGGTTAGCTAAGGAGGTAGGTGCGCTCTACTGGATTACTTGCAGTGGCAAGCATAGTTAATTAGATTGATTATTCGAGTTTTGAATGCCCTTAGAGGAATGAGGGTGCTCAATTTAGGGGACGATTGAAGCTTGTTTCAAGCAGTAGGGAGGGCGTAACTAATGGCCATTTGACCAAAGTGCGTATGGATTTTGGGCACATCTAAGGAGATGTAAGAGGTATTTCTAAGAGGATAAGAAGTTTGGGGGGGTGAGAAATAAGACTAGTGATGTATGCTGTAAGTTTGTTCAAGAGAGATTTATATGCCCATAGATAAGCATGTAAGAGTCTCCTGGCAGTCAGAGAGGTCCACCCCACTGCCACATATAGGGTGCAGTGGTGTGTTCTAACAGGGGCATTAATGAAAAAATGGATGGCTCTGTGAAAAAGGGTATTAAGTTTTTACGAATGGGAGGCTGCACAATTTTTGTAAATGATGTCTGCATAGTCCAAGAGAGGGAGAAAGATGGCCTACACCAGTCATAATCTAGAGTTTTGGGAAAAGAAGTTCTTATTTCTGTAGAAAAAGCTCAACCTTAGTTTAAGCTTTTTAAAAATGGCTTCAATGTGAGGAATGAAGGAGATCTTAGAATCAAGAAGGAAGCCTAAGTATTTAAACCTATCCACGATCTCAAGCTTATCACCAAGCAAGATAGTGATAGGCATGGATGGACAGTGTAAGGATGATGATCTGGCATAATGAAAATATATCACTTTCATTTTGTTGGCATTTAATAGAAGTTTGGAGTAGAATAAATTATGTTGCAGTTGGTTAAAGTCTGCCTGAAGCGCAGGGGATATATCTTACTTCTGGCAGTAGTGAAGAGGAAGGGAATTTTGCTGTGTGATGGACAGTCAGTTAATTTATATCCAGACATTAGCTACGCTACTCGGCAAAAACAAAAACAATTTGACGGGATCTGTGCCGTGCTCTGGGAGGCCCGCATCCCACACAGGATTATTTGTCAAGCCTGTCTGAGAATCACACATGAGGGCAGGCTATATCTCTTACAGATCCTGCAGAAGCCTTAAAATGGAGCCAAATGTACACCTGTACAGAACCCCAAATGGCTATACTGGGCGATCGCTCCTCAGACAATGAAGATGTGACCTGAAGACCCAGTGGATTAACTTTTTCTGTTCTGATGGCAAGTAGGTGTGCACCTCCACTGTTTTGAGGTAAGACTGGGCAGTTTCCTATTTTCTAAAGGATACTCTGGTGAATTTATGTTTTCGTTATTATTCGCTACTACTGTCCTTGCTGAATTGGAACAGTGGAGCTCCAGCTTCAGGGGAATACTGTTTCCCTGATGCCACAGTGGACCTTTCATTTGAACGTTGTCCTTTCTAAACAGTTCATATGTTTGTGTTATTAATAAAAGTTGCATTGCTGAATTACCTCACCACTAGCCGACCTAATGCATCGGAGGGGTATGAGCTCACTTGATTATTCAAGTAAGGCTCTCACATCTGTATAAGTATTGTAATGTTAAAAGCGCTATTTGGCTAGGGTGGTAATTGTTATAAAATAAATAGCGTGTTGCTAATAAGCAGCAGAAAACAAGTACTGGCACATTAAGTGTCTGACTACAGTAAACCATGGCAGGTACCCACCACATTTGAAAGTGAACAATTTAGGATCATTTCTCAGTGACTTTTATAGTAGTTAAGCCATGCAACTCATGGGCACAAATACACAGCGTTGATGGAATTTACTCTGAATCTTACAAGTTAACTGGTTTCCCTCCAGAGATGTATCATAAAGCTTAGAACACACAAAAATGTGAATATTAAGAGGAGTGGCACTCTCAAAGGATCAATGTAATGTTTGAAATGTCCCATACTTGTAACAAATGACTGTATGTTGTTGCTTAAAACGATAAATACAAAGTAAAAAAAAACTGTTACCTTATAAATCCACCTCCTAATGTGAGATCACATCATAAAGACAGTTAATACACATATACACCTATTTACTCAAAAAATAATTATAGTGAACAAAAGAACTTTTATTTTAATTCTGATCTTTATTGTGAGGTCCATCATACATGATATAAATGCATTAGAGAGGATACAGTATTACAGTCACTTAAGTCATTTTGGCAAAGAGATAAGTGAGACACGGGGGGATTACAATGTTATACAGTAGTATATAAGGAGGATAAAATGCTATAAATCATCTTTCACAATGTTCAACTTTCTGCTTGATTTCCCAGTTAGATAGTTATAGACATTTTATTGTTAAGCTAGGGAACAAGGTCCTGTCTGTGTTGTATTGCCCATAATAGCCATTTATTCCAGAATTCTCTGAATTTTTTCTCCCTGGCATTAATTTTAGCAGTAATTTTTTCCATCTCATATATTTGATATGGAAACATAGAAACATAGAAACGTAGAATTTGATGGCAGATAAGGACCGCTTGGCCCACCTAGTCTGCTCATTTCCCTACCTAACGGATAAGCTGCAGATTCTAGTTAACCAACAGCCTACTTCCTCCTACCCCCCACTAGAATTGCCTTATGTCTGTCCCATGCATTCTTGAATTCTCCCACTGTTTTTGACTCTAAGACCTCCTCAGGAAGGCTGTTCCATGTATCCACAACCCTCTCTGTGAAGAAATACTTCCTCACATTACCTCTGAGCCGTCCCCGCCTCGTTTTTGCACATCTCTTTTTCTGAAAGATGCTACCCTCTTGGACTTTGTTGATTCCCTTGAGGTATTTGAAAGTTTCTATCATGTCCCCCCCACCTCCTTTCATCAAGGCTATACATCTTTAGTTCCCTTAGTCTTTCTTCATATGTCTTCTGATGCAGACTCTGCATCATTTTGATTGCCCTTCTCTGGACAGCCACCACCCTGTCTATGTCTTTGCGAAGATGCGGTCTCCAGAACTGTACACAGTACTCCAGATGTGGTCTTACCAACTGTCTGTACAGAGGGCCAACAACTTCTTGTTTTCTACTGGTGATGCCTCTCGCAGTATCCCCCCTGCCCTCCTTACTGCCTTCTCACATTGCTGGCCCACCTTTAGGCCATCTGACATGACCACCCCAGGTCCCTTTCCATTTTTGTTGTTGTCAGTATCTCACCCCCCATTGTGTACTCTTCCCCTGGGTTTTTGTTTCTCAGGTGCATTACTTTGCACTTCTTTGCATTGAATCTAAGCTGCCATACATTTGACCATTCCTCCAACCTTGCCAAGTCCCTTTTCATCCTTTCCACCCCACCTTGTATATCAACCCTGTTGCAGAGCTTTGTGTCATCTGCAAAGAGACGTACTTTTCCTTCCAGTCCCTCTGCAATGTCACTTATAAAGACATTAAAAAGGACCGGCCCCAGTACTGAACCCTGCTGTACCCCACTAGTAACCCTCCTTTCTTCACTGTGGACTCCATTTACTATTACCCGCTGTGTCCTGTTGTTCAACCAGTGTTTTACCCAGGCTACCACCCTGGGACCCACTCCCAGGCTGGCTAATTTATTTATTAATCTTTTGTGCAGGACTGTGTCAAATGCCTTGCTAAAGTCTAGGTAGGCCATGTCCACAGCCCCTCCCTGGTCTACTGCTTTGGTCCCCCAGTCAAAGAAATCAGTTAGATTTGTCTGACATAACCTTCCCGCTGTGAATCCATACTGCCTTGGGTCCTGTGTCCCACTGTCCTCTAGGTACTCAACAATTCTTTCCTTCAGAAGTGATTCCATCATTTTCCCTACCACTGAGGTCAAACTGACAGGTCTGTAGTTTCCTGCCTCTGTCTTGCTCCCACTTTTGTGAAGGAAAATCACATCCACCCTCCTCCAGTCCTCAGGTACCACCCCATCCTCCCATGATTTATTAAAAAAGGGTAGTCAGTGGTGTTACTAGTTCTTCACTTTAGGTCTTTTAGAATTCTGGGGTGAATCCCATCAGGCCCCATTGCTTTATCCACCTTCAGTTTTAAGAGTACTTTCAGAACCCTTTCTTCTGTGAAAGGACTAATATCAACCCTCCTATCCAGAGTGCTTCAATTGACCGGATTAGGTATTTCCCCCTGCTTTTCCATTGTGACTACTAGCAGAAGAATTCGTTCAGTATCCTGCTTTTTCACTGTCGCTCTCTGCCCAACCACCTTCCTCTTTGTTCAGCCTCAGTATCCTTGCCTTAGTCTTTCTTTGCTCCCTAATGTACCTATAAAAGATTTTTTTCCCCTTTTTAACCGAGTTGGCTATCTTTTCCTTGGTTTGGGCCTTTGCTATTCTGACTGCCTTACCCACTTCTTTCTGCTTTAACTGGTACAGTTCTCTGTCCTGTTCCTTCTATGTTTCCTTATACTTCCTGAATGCTTTCTTTTCTCCCTTACCTTCCCCGCCACTTCTTTTGAGAACCATAGTGATTTTTTCTTTCGTTTTGATTTATTTGCTTCACACAAAGGCTTGTTGCCTCTGTGATGGCGGTTCTGATGTTTCCCCGTTGTTGCTCCACCCCACCTTCTTGCCTGTTTGCTAGTGCTTTTCTGAGGCACTCTCCCATTTTGACAAAATCAGCCTTCCTGAAGTCCAGTACCTTCACTTTTGTGTGGCTTGGCTCTACAGCTAAGTGTATCGTGAACCATACTATTTGGTGGTCACTTGTTCCCCGATAGCTACCCACTTCAAGATCAGAGATCCTCTCTCCATCCCCCATTTGAGAGTACCAGGTCTAAGGCTGCTGTCTCCTGAGTGGGTTCCAAAACTAGCTGTCTGAGGCATGCCCCCTGTAGGGCATCAAGAATGGCTCTGCTCTTGGATGTGGCTGCAGAAAAGATGCTCCAGTCAACATCTGGCATATTCAGGTCCCTCATCAGCAATATCTCCCCTTTCTCTGCCACCCCAAGGATGCATTCTATCATTTCCTTGTCCATTTCCTCCCCCTGAGACGGGGGTCTGTATACAACTCCTGTGCGGATTGTGGAGCCATTTCCAGTCTACAGGGTGACCCACAGTGCCTCCTCTCCTCCTTGTTTACCCTTTAGTTCTGTTGCTTTATAAGCAGTATTTTTTTGAATGTAGGCTCTTCACCTATGGAGGTAACTGGTGGATATGCTGAATCCTCCCATTCCCTTCTCCAGGGAGGATCAGGTGTGAGCCACTTCCTGGAAATAGTTTTTGTAGTGGCCATAAGGAGTATAACCAGTATTTTTTTAGAATGTAGGCTCTTCACCCGTGGAGGTAGCCGGTGCAAAAGAGCCAGACCCAACTTCAGCTGAGTTAACTCGAGAAAGAGTTCCTGCAGCGAGCACTCCACTGATAACCAAAATTCTCTGAGAACTGGACATTTTTAATTTTTTTTTTTCAGTCTTTGGTAACCGGATAAGGCCCACTAGGCACAAGTGCCTGTTTTCAGGGGTGACCTGGGAGCACTCACGACTAGAATATACGGCTATGTGTAGCAGAACTCTCCCCACATGCTCTCCAACACTCTCCCCTTCTCAGCTTGTTATATTTTGCTGTAATGTTGGGGTTATAAAAAATTTCACTATGCATTTCCAGTCATATTCTTTCCAAGATTGTGAAGTAGTGGATCTGTGGGTACAGCTGAATATTCCCTCCTATTCAGACTCTGTAACTACCTCTCCCAAATCCACTCACCAGGACTCCTGGATCTTTGTTAAAGATTTATGTTGGTTGGGTTGTATGGCTTTATACAGCACCGACACCATATGTTCAGGTAGTTGCTTAGTTTTAGTTTCTATAATTATTTGGATCAAGGGGTGTGCCTCAGCCACTTGCCAATAGAGACCACGTTTCTGCTAGATATAGTGTGGAATCTGGAGAAACCTGAAGAAGTCAGCATTTCTCAAAGAACATAGCTGCTGGATCTGAGAAAAGGGAATGAAGGCTCCCAGACTGAACCATTGAAAGATATGATTCAGGCCCCTCTTCCTCCAGCTTTCGAATGTGGAGTTCTGCTGGGCTGGGGAGAAGAGATCATCCAGAGATGGAACTATCAGGGCTGCCACTGAATCTTTTATTTGAGAGTCTTCCAATTTTAAACAGCAGACTCGTAAAATTTGAGTTGTGAATTGAGATTGTACTCTCTCTCTAATCCTAATCCTTCTTGGTGGGGAAGACCCAATTATACATTCATTTCCCTGTGCATTTTGTAGAAGCTCCATCCTCTTCCAATATGTGTGTCTGTGTTCGAGTCCCACCACTGTAAGACATGAGCAAGATGGGCTGCCTGATAGTATGACTTTAAATGTGGCAGGGCTAGGCCCCCTGTAGATTTTGGTAACTGTATCAATTCTAAAGCCTTTCTGTTTTTTTTTCCCTTGCCATAAATATGTAGAAATCATTTTATCCCATTTTTTAAAGTCAGACGTGGGGATGGGAATTAGGAGGTTCAAAAATAAATACAAAAAACGAGGAAGGATTGTCATTTTTATGGAATCCACCCTTTGAGATAAAGGGATGGGGAGGGCCTGCCATCTTTGTAGTTCAGTCCTTAGCTGTTTAGTGATGGGGTCAAAGTTTACCTGATGAAGGTCTTTTAAGTCCCTAGGTATCTGAATACCTAAGTGTAACCCCTCACCCGTGCCTTTTTAGCAAAACGACAGGTGGCATGCTGTTGAAGCTGACAGCAGTACCTGGTGGGGACTGGGTTCGGGGAGGATAAGGTTACTCAGCACAGGAGACCTAGGTTTGGCTACTCTGCACAGGGGTGCCCAAGTAAATCCGAACACAGGAAGCAATAACTGTAATGTCCAGAACCAGGAATGGGATTCTTCAGTGTGGCTTTTATTCACATCCAAGCTGAACAAACAAAGCATAGATGGACCCCCACGGGGCTACATTTCCTGGTAATGCAGATTAGAGACAGCAGCACACTTTATCACTATTTCCAGCCCTCAGGCTCTAAACCCACCAGGCACACAGCCCGGACTTGCACGCAGCTTTGGGTACACAGCCCGACTTGCACACACTTGGGTTTTCCCCACTGGCCCGGCTCCCCCGCCGGCCACTTGATCCACGGTCCATTTGAAGAATGAACTAATTATCCTGTTTGCATGGTCCATTGGAAGAATAAACCAATTATCCCATTCGCGGTCCATTGGAAGAATGAACCAATTATCCTGTCGTGGCTCCCCAAACCACACTAGAGTCTGCGACTCTTGGAGAGAAATTTCCTTACAACCCCACGTCTGGGTACTTCCCCCATCACTGACCAAGTGCCTGAGGCAAAGTAGACATCCACAGCAGAAATATGTAGAGGTGGACCTGGTCACTAAAGATGGGGGGCCACCCACCTCCAGCTCCCACAGCCCATACCCGGCCATTTCTCTGGAAACTGAACAATTCCTGTACTGAACTTTTAAATGTAGATTATGGGTAGATGTCTGTCACATCACCGCTACATATTATTTGCATCCCAACAAACTCTGGAACTGGAAACTACTTTTACTTGCTTGTCCCATTTCTCTAGGCTTCCCAAAATGTAGTAGTTCAATTCCCACTTTGTCACACAAGTCCCAGGGTGAAAAAACATAGGCCCCTTTAGCCAGAGCAGACACTCACCCTTACGTTGCAGGTGCCCCACAGGCGACTCACAAATCTTCTTTTCTCCCAAATAAATACTGGAAACAAACAGGCAGCTTTTCCTCCACAAGCAGAAACTAGGGGATTGCCCCAGGAATCTGCAGGGAATCTTCTCCCTGCCCCACGGAGGGAGGGGGCACTGAGACCCGAAAACAACGGTCTCCACCACTTCAGTAATCTTCTGTGTCTCTCTTAAGGTGGAAACACACACCCTATTACTGAAAAGTAGCCCTCTGTCAGGGCTGAGGCTCCTAGAGCCTTTACTAAGCTGCTTTAACAGCAAGCTCCCTACTTCCAACTTCACTCACTGAAGACCAACTGCAGACTCTCACTTCAAAACTCCCAACATTCTATCTAACTCCCTTTGCTGCAGATTCCAATGTGGCTCATGCAGCTGCGAAAGTTCTATTGGTGATGTCATCCCTCAGTCTCAGCTGAGACTGAGAACAGAGTGAGACAGTGTGAAACCCATTTAACTGGAGTTTCACAAGCTGCCTTCCCTGCCTACCACTAGGTCTTACTGGGATTCTAGTAACCCCGGGTAACAAGGGGGTTACATAAGTATTTAAACTTAGTAGTGTTCCATCTCAGAGGGAGTTTGCTTCTAAGTTCTTCAGAGGGTTCAAATTGCCATCTGAGAACTTCGGGTTTGGACATATTTAGTTTGTAACCTGAGAGGGCTTCTATTTTAGTTAACCTGTCAAATAGTCTGGGTAGGGAGGTGGTAGGACTTGTTAGATAAGTCAACAAATCATCTGCATAAAAAGCCGTCTTGTGGACTGTGTCTCCCACCTCTAATCCTGTTATCCTCTCATCCTCTCTAATTAATTGTGCTATGGGTTCCACATACAAGGTAAACAGGAGAGGGGAAAGTGGGCACCCTTGCCTTGTACCTCTAGCTAAAACAAAACAGTCTGAAAAAGAGCCATTGGCCTTAGCTACTGCTTGGGGGAAGGTATAAAGGGTTTGAATTAGTCTGTTAAAATCTGGAGGAAAGCCGAATTTTCTTATGACATGATATAAGAATTTCCAAGAAACTCGATCAAAGGCCTTTTGGGCATCCATGCTTAATAGCATGACTGGTGTTGGGGAATCAACTACTTACTCTAGAAGGTACAGGGTGCGTTTAATATTATCTGTAATTCTACGGTTTGAGATGAATCCTGTTTGGTCCTTATTAATTAAAGTCGGTAATATATCTTCAAGACGGTGTGCCAGTATACTGACAAAACATGTATAGCCTTGATTAAGTACAGAGATAGGTCAGTAGGACTCACAGTTATGAGGGTCTTTGTCTGGCTTAAAAATGGTGGAAATATTCACAAATTGCCAAGAAGGGGGGAGGGGGTGTCATCAGTCTGCAGCGCTCGAAATACTGAGCACATTGGTGAAATAAGCTCCTTCATAAATAGAATTCAGAGGGCAATCTGTCCATACCTGGACTTTTGCCTGATTTAGCTTTCTTAATAACTGTCTTCATTTCTTGGGGTGTAATTGATTGCAGTAACTTAGCTCTCTGTTCATCATTAAGATGAGGGAGTGTGATGGTTGAGAAAAAGTTCACATATGTCTCCTCTTCTGGTTGTCTCCTGGGAATAGAGGGTCTCATAACAAGCATTTGTCAATGCCGAATGTTGCTTGCTTCTATGTGCTGTTTAGGTATTTAGAAGTCATTGGAGTGCAAATATTGAAAATTTGCGAACTTACGAGTGTGCGTAGGAACAGTGCAACACACACTCGTAAAACAGTCATTTTTAGGAATTTTTTCACCAAATTTTCAACACAGGCATTTTTAGACCTCTGCTCATGATCAGTGTCACTTTGATTTTCTTAATGTGTCCCATACATTGAGTTTGCACACCGACTGCGCCATTGTGTGCTACATGGGCGGAAACATGTTTTGGGCAGGATGTGAAAAATGACAGCTATACTGCTCATGAGGAGGTGTGATAAAATGCCAATTTTGAAAATCTGGAGTGAAAATATTGAAAATTGCAAACTTACGAGTGTGCGAGGAACTGCGCACATGCTAAGTCAGAAACAGTCATTTTAGGAATTTTTCACCAAATTTTCAACATAGGCATTTAAGACCTCTGCTCATGAACAGTGTCACTGTGATTTTCTTAATTTGTCCTGTACATTGATTTACGCACACCGACTGCGCCATTCTGTGCTACATGGGCAGAAACACATTTTGGGTGAGATGTGAAAAATGACAGCTGTACTACTCATAAGAAGATGTGGTAAAATGGCAATGTTGAAAATCTGGAGTGAAAATATTGAAATTTTGCGAACTTACGAGCCTGTGTAGGAACTGCGCAACGCACGCTCCTAAAACAGTCATTGTTTGGAATTTTGGCATCAAATTTTCAACATGGGATTTTTGTGACCCCTTCTCATGAATGATGTCACTGTCGTGGTGGTATTTGGGCCCGAAGGGTGATTTCACAGTCACTGCGCAGTCACTGCGCGAAATCACCTCTTCGGGCCTGAATAATGCCATGACAGTGACATCATCTCAGAAGGTCCCAAAACCCCATGTTGAAAATGGTCAAAATTCAAAAATACCTGAGATATGCAACAAAGTTGAAACTCCCTCTGTAGCCCATTATACAGATTACGGCATTTCCTCAGTTGCGGGTCGGCTTTTGAAGAGTGCAGACGTGTTCCTGGTCCACGAAGATCGTCGCACCAGAGTCCGGAGGTAAGTATGGGGTGGGGGTGTGTGGAGAGGCTGGGTGCGCAGTGGGTGGGTGTGGGTTGTGGGAGGGTTGGGAGGCGCGCCATGGGACGTTTTGATTTCAGGTATTTAAAAAAAAAAAGATGGCGTGGGACCTTTGCCACACTGGGGTGGGCTCCAGCATTGCAGGCGTTGGGGGCGTTCAGCCGTGAGGTTAGGCACCCGTCGGCCATAGAAACTGTTGCACGCTGGGGTGGGCTCCCAGCATGGCAAAAGGCGGAGGCGTTCAGCCGACGGAGGATTAGGCACCCCGTCGGTCATGGAATTTATGGAGGGAGGCGTTCAGTCGGCGGGTTGGTCACCCCGTCGGCAAAGACAGCACCTGCCCGCATGGGGTGGGCTCCCAGCGTGGCAACTACTGGGGAGGGGCGCTGGCTCGGCCGGCGAGTTGGGCACCCCATCGGCTATACAGTGCGTGTGGCAGATGCCATGGGGAGCTGCGCGTGAGCAGCCTCTTGATCGGTGCTCACTGAGCGTGGCTCCCCTTTCAGCTGTATGCCACTGCATTTGGAGTGTCATGGGCAGCTCCAAAATGAAATGGGCCTCACCAGGCCACGCCACAGCACACTGACTGAATTGGAGGAGGAGGTGACACACCTCCGAAATCTCCGATGATGGCACTATGTTTCTTACACATGCGTGCAAGCAACATAAAAATGCCTAAATCCCTCTAGGATATCTTTTGTTTTAGATAAAATCTGTCAACTTTGTGGGTGTCTTAACTGTTTAATAGTTCCTCTATTTCAGTAGGCCCTATATCTAAAAGCCAATATTTTAGCTGCTTCAGCCCCTCCCTCATAATATCTCTGTTTAAGATAAAGTAGTGCTTGTTCAGTTTTATATTGTAAGAGTTTCTGGAGTTTACCAGCGAAGCAGCTGCCTTACCTCCTTGCATGTGTGCAGCTTGCCAGAACTGGCATTCTGCCTCCAAATTTGTCTGCTGTTGTTCCTGTCTTTTCTTAACCTGAGAGGCAAATTTAATGGTGTCTCCTCATAGCACCGCCTTCAGAATATCCCATAGAATACCACCACAGGAAATCTCAGGGTCTTTGTTCTGATTGACTATATCAGGGATCCGCTGCTTTATTAATTTAATATATTTCTTGTGTCTAAGGAGAGCAGTGTTAAAATACCACTGTCCTGAACCTCTATCTACTTCTGTTCGAATGTCCTGTAGTATGGGAGCATGATCTGACAAAAGGATTGGCAATATCCGTGCCTTTTTTACCTGATCTCTGTGCTCTGCAAATATCAGAAAGTAGCCAATCCTTGAATAGGAGCTGTGTGCAGCTGAATAATGGGTATAATGTCTTTCTCTACCATGGATGTGTCTCCATATATCTACCAGGCCCAGATCTTTTATTAGTCTCCTGCCATTTTTCTGGCCTTTTTTAGCTCTAGGTGAATCTGGATTAGAGCTGTCCCTGCCAGCCATCAATAAGTTCAAGTCCCCACCTATCAGCAAGGTCCCTTCTTTAAACTGTATTAATTTCTCAAATAAATTTTGTACCTGTGCAGGTTCAGCCCTCGGCGGGATGTACAGGTCGGCTATCATATAGGGTGTCCCCACCAGTTACCCTTTACCATCGCCAAAGTACCTTCTTGGTTAGAGAAGGAATCTTGTAGCTGAAATGCTGAATATTTTGGTATCAGGATTACTGTGCCTCTCTGTCTGCTAGAACTATGACAGCTAGCCACTACCATCAACATGCCAAACGTAATTCGTTTTTGGCGTTCGGTTGGGTTCATGTGGGTCTCCTGCAATAATATCATTTGAGGATGGAGCTTCCTTAAATAGGACATTATTTTCCCTCTCTTAATAGGGCCACTCGAGCCATTTACATTCTGGGAGATTATCCTTATATCCTGATGATGTGTCATGGCCCTATAATATTGGCATCATCACTAAATTGCTCTTCTCACAAATGTGGCCCTGTTTCCCTGGTCCCTTCCCCCTTCTCACCCCTCCCCCTCCTCACCCCTCCCCCTCCTCACCCCACCTCGCCCTGTCCCATCATTTGTATCTCTCTCTCTCCCGTAGTCTCATATAGACCTTATTTTCTAATAATGTTTAACTAGCTACAGATTTCCTCAGAGAATCTTCTTGAGGAAGAGAATTATAAACTACCTACAGTACAGAGTTGACTTCCAGAATCTGGGCAGATCTCCTAGATATCTGCCGATGTCTTTGCGGCTGTCGTGGGAATTGCAGCTTACTCATCAAGTTGCTACCCAGGGTATTAAGCACCCCAAAATATTGACAGAATAACATTTGCCAATCAAATCCCATTAAAGGGTAATGAAAAATAGAGAAATAATAACAGACAAAATATAGGTATAATGGTGCGCATCGTGTATGGTTCATAATTGTCTGTGGCCACCTCCCTGCCTGTCTGGCTAATTAGTCCTGGGAGCCTGAGATGCTGTGGTAACCCATGAAGTGGGCGCATGAGGAAGGGCGCCGTCCATTACGGTGACACCTTCCTCGCACAATCCACTCACGGTGACCGACAGGTAGGGCGACCAGATGAGGGGGTGGGTGAACTAGGCGACAGGATGTCACTATATGTACGTTCACGGGGTGGGTGGGAGCGACACAGCGAGCATGGGCTGGGGTGGAGGCTGTAGGGGTGGCGTTGCGGTTGTCGGTCGAGCTGCAGCATGGCATTGGGGATTGGGCAATGGCTGGGGTGGCTGAGATACTGGGTTGAGTCACGGCCTGGACAGTTTTATTAGCCCGGCCCAAACCTTTTATTTTACTACTTTCCCTGCTCCCGACATGCACCCCTCGGTTGAGAACTTATGGGTGGAAGCGTAAGTCCCCATGGGGTGTGGGGCACAGCCCCCTACTGAAAGTATTAGTAAAATACATACCCTGGCGCCATTGTGCTGGTGCGCCAGGGTTGTCAGAGTACTGAAATTGTGTTCGGGAATCTGACTGAGCAATAACAGCGATCGCCTTTAGGCATTCGCCATTATCACATAGACCCAGATGCTGTGGTAGATTATTCCTGGAGGTTTAGATAACTCAAATATGAGACCCAAAAAACGTAAATCCGACATTTTGTCCCTCCACTGTTGCCAGCTGAAACAGCCTACCAAGGCCTTTAAACACAACCTCTGACCTCAAGGCAAGAGTTTAAGGGTCCATTGTATACTAAAAGTCGAAGGAGCAAGAGTACAGCTAACCATCCTTGTGATTTAGATCTACCTGGGAGTCCTCACTAGGGAAAGGGGGGATGCCCCCAGATCCCCACAGCCCCGTGGAGCAAGGGCCCCCCCAAACCCCACAAGAGGAGAAGATTGTGTGCCCGTAGTCCACCCGGGAGCTCCATTCCCATCCTGTAAGGGATTCTATATTCCAAAGCTACCTGGAGTCTTAGCTGGTCGCCCATCCAGGGAGAAAGCCTGTTATCACAACCTAATGGCAGCATCAGCTCAGGGAAGGGGGCGCACCCTGAATCATCCTGGCAGCCCCATCATCCCCAAACCAGAGTTGGCCATTATATAACCACCTCTAAACTCCACCTAAATCGTGTAGCAGCAGTTTACAGCACATTGGGCCTAGGCTTGGGCTATAGCACTATATATTTTCAAGGTCGTAAGGATCCCTATCAAAAGGAGACTACTCCCCTTCTGATCATGGGCCCCTGCAACCTCAACTTTAAGGCAGCCCATCCCACGCGGCATCCATCTAAGAATAAGCACCACGTGAGAGGCCCACCATTGTAAATAATGCTCTACAGCCTATATTAGTCCTCTGTCTTCCTCAAAGGTGGTTGTGGTAGGCAATCCCTCCTTCCGAGCAACACGGCGTCCCACCAGGACACAAGATTTAGTACCAGATCCCCCCTGGGAGACCAGGGCACCCACTCAACCCTCCCACAGGACCCAGACACAGCCCCCAAAGGCCCCAGAGCCCCGGATACTGCCCCCCCCCAGTAAACCCCAGGTCCTACCCTATCATGGCAAGTTTCACCAAAGTTGTTCCAGCTTGACAATTCATGGGTTACCCCTCGCAAACTGTCTAAGAAGTTGCTTGATGGAGTTCAAGGTAGCCTGTTGGGAGACAGTGTCTTTGGGATAGGACCAATGTGATGGGACTCCTACTGGGTTATATCTCTGTGGCAAAGGCATCCGTGTGGGTAATTCATAGTTTCTTTGTTTTAAATCAGACCATGCCTCGGCTGCTGTATCATAGCTTTGCTGGCCAGATGGGAACTGAATGACCAATTTTGCCAGGTAGGGAGTCCTGAATTTTCAATTTCAAACCTCTCAGGACTGGGAACAGTGGGATATACTCTCTTCGTCTTTGCATCGTAGCACATGCATAATCATTATCAACAAACAGTCTCGCATTGGCATAAAATATTTTCCCCATAGCCCAGGCCTTTCTTAGTACTGTTTCTTTGGTAATGAATTGCAATAATCTTATGATTATTGAGTGAGAGTGAGCTCCTTGTTGAGTGGGCCATGGGCCTAATGCTTTGTGTGTGTGTTCAATTTCTAGATCTAAATTTGAGTCCAGGTTCAAAACTTCCCGTAGCATGGTTACCAGAAATTGTTCCAGATTGTCTTCTTCACTTCCTTCAGCCAACCCATAAATTCTAATGTTTCTTCACTTGTGCCTATTTTCTGTATCTTCTTGTCTCTCACTCAAGGCATGACAAATCTCTGCCAACTGAGAAATTGTGGTCTGACAGCCATCTATTGCCTTGGTTTGTCCTGTTTGTGTCTCTTCCAGAGTCCCCACTTTCAATTGTAGTTCCGTGATGTCTGCTCTCACTTGCTCTTGTTCTTTTTTAAATTCTCTGAAGTCAGTTTTGAACTCTTTTAGTTCGCCCAGAATTGTATCTAATTTGTCCTCCATATCTGATTTAGGATTCCGTTTAGAGTTGCCCAATTTCTTTGCAGATGCAGCGGTCCTCGCAGTACATGAACGCGTGGATGTACACGAGTCACAGGCCTCTTGGTCGGAGATATCTGGGTCAATTGGTAAACTGCAAAATGGTTTGAACTCCCTTTTAAAGAATGTTTAGCCATCTATCTAGTTACTTGTTTAGTTCGATTTGGTTGAAAAATGGCTAGTTTTGGGGTATTTGGGTGCGGGAGGCACGGAGCTCAATCAAAGTGCTGCCATGCGGTGGAGCGCTGCACCCGGAAGTCTCCAACAAAAGGATTTCTTAAAAAGGAGGGAAGTCAGTATGTGGATTAAGAAAGGGAAAATAAAAAGTAATGTAAATAAGATAGAGGGAGCAGATGTGAGGCTAGAGGGGTGGGGGATGGTGTAAAGTTCGGAATAATTGACATTACAGGACATTTTCCTACAAATATTTCTAAAAACTTTTATGCTGTAAATTTTAACATCTATTCATCATGTTTTCTATGTTAACCAGTATTATAACATGGGGCAGGGAGAAGGAGCAATGCAATTGGCTAAACACTACATGACTGTACATTAATCTCTGTTATCGGCACCATTACTGAGATGTGGCTGGCTGTTACAGAGATCACTGGGCAGACCTGCACTTTTTTCTGTCTGGAGAAACTGAGTTGTCAGTGGCAGCCATTTAATTATTGCAGTAAGCGAGTGACAGTTTCCACCAGAAGCCGTGCTGCGTTGCTACTTCTCCATGCCCCATGTTATCTGTGCTGGTCACAGTGCCCTGATGCCATGCCTTCATTGTGTGTAATTCCTTACTTCTGTTGTGTCCCCACACCACTATTGAGCCACCCACCCACCCACCCTGCTGACCTCAAGGTACCGGATGAGTCAATGTTCATTGTAGCAACACATTTCATACCCATTCACCCACCATGCCAACTTCCAAGTACCATGACACTCCATCTTCAGTGACCCTGAAAGTGTTTTCTCACTGCTTTTGTGCACATCTCTTAAGAGAACTGACTGCCTCCAGACCATTACCCACCTTGTCTAGTCACCCACACTAGGAATCGCTAACATGACAGAGAGACACACAGACCTCAAGTTGCAGCAATCTTCTGGCTATGTGCAGCGAGTGTCTCTCTCAGTAGAAACATTGATCAGCACGGTGGACAGAATACCCTGTGCACTGTGCCCTGTGCCCTGTCCATGACATCTAGAACCAATTTATTTATTTATTTATTGTACAATTGGATTTACAACCTTTGAGCCAGGGGCTCATTTGCAAAGGTACCTCGTCACAGGGAGGACATACAGTGTCACATATTTACAGAAAACAATAACACAGAAAAACATAGTTTTACATAGTTGCTTGAACACATTGAGTATTTAGAAACATTTCAGAGTGAACAGATTTAGTACCTGCAGGTACAGACAGAGGGAAGGAGGCCATGAGGGAGTGTGGGGGAGGGGTGAGGTGTGGAGTTCAGTCCAGAGGACTTTGTCAAGTGTGCCTTGAGAGTAGCAGAGCATCTGTTAGAGACAGGTGCAGCAGCGGGTATTGAATGGTAGATTCTGAAGGGTGGTTTTGAAAGGGCAATTTTGGGAGTGCTAAAGATAGCTGCAGGGAGAAAGTTGAACCAGGATGGGCTCTGTAGCTGAATGACCTCTGTGCCCGGGTGGTACTAGTCCTGGGTAGTAGTAGGGTGACCTTGTCAGTGGTTTGGGTTGTGACTGTGGAAGGTGTAAGTTGGACAGAGGCAGTAACCTCGGGGGGGAGAGCCCAAGCAGAATTTTCTTAGTAACAAGGCAGGTTTGGTAGTGGAGACGTTCATCAAGGTTAAGGAGCTTGAGCATGTCATAAAGCTGACAAGTGTGGGTGAGCCCGGAGGCACTGGTCACTAGTCTGCCAGCCTTGTTTAGGGTGAGTTGAAGCCTGTTGAGGGCCGTGGAGTCAGCAGCACCATAGATCGGAAGGCCGTAATCCACAAGGGACATTACTGAGGATGTAATGGCAAGTCTGAGAGCATCAGATGGGAGGCAGTCCTTGTGGTGGTAGAGGATGCCAAGTTGGGAGTTAGCAGCTAATGCAAGGGCTGTAATGTGGGCGTGAAAGGTGAGGGCCGAGACAAAGGTGATCCCAAGGTATTTGTAAGAGTAGACTTGTTCAAGCAGTTGTAGGGTGCTAGGGAGGATTTGGAGGGGGTTGTTGCTAGCTTTTTTCTGGTGATGGGCAAAGAGCATAGACTTGTTTTTTTTGAGGTTAATGACGAGTCTGCACTCCTTAAATAGACTCTGCATCATTGAAGGATTGTTGGAGGGAGACCTGGAGGGAGGTAGAATTCCTGTGAGTGGCATAGATAACGGCATCATCAGCATACAGGAGAATATTGACGGAACAGTCACTGGGCAAGGTGTTTAGGTAGAGACTAAAAAGTAGTGGGCACAGGATAGAGCCCTGGGGGACCCCTGAGTAGATGGGATGGATTTCCAAGAGTGTCCCATTGATTTTGACATGCTGGGAGCGAGCTGATAGGTAACTCGAACACCAGGCGAGGAGGCCAGCAGAGAAACCTGTATGGTAGAGGGCATTTAATAGAAGGGGTGGGAGACAGTGTCAAAGGTCTTAGAGAGGTCAACAAACACTGCCTCTGCTAGGGAGTCAGAGTCCAGGGAGGAGTGCAGGAAGTTGGAGAAAGCAATGCTGTACCTGTGCTGTGACCAGCTCGGAAGCCATGCTATTCCGGACATAGAATGTTGTATTTTGCCAGATATTCGATGAGTTGATTGGCCACCACTTTTTCTAAGACTTTGGAGGGGGGGGGATGGAGATTGGACAATAGTTTCTGGAGGTGGACCTGTCACCATCTTTGTGAATAGATGTGACTATAGCTATTTTCCAGGCTGTGGAGAATTGCCCCATGCAGATGGACCAGTTTAGTAGGTCAGTTAGTGGGACCAGGACTTCATCTAGGACCAGCCAGAGTAATTTGGGATCCAGGGAGTTGTTGCTAGGACTGTTGCTATTTAGTGCTTTAAGCAGGAGAGGTTTGGCTTCCTGGACTGATACTTTGTGTAGATAGAACCAGGGGCATTGAAAAGCTGGGGGCAGTGGGTCAGGGGTCGGGTTGAAAAAATTACTATCGAGGACAGGGCTAAGGTCCGTAAAGAAGGAGTTAAGGCAGCTGGCAATGTTAGTTGGGTCAGTAAAGGTGAAGCCATCAGTCGTAAGCTGGATGATTTCCTATTTATCTCTTTTATATTGTTTGTTTTTTTTGACTCTATGTTTATCTCCCTGAGAACTGGAACTCTCTCAGGCAATCCACACACCTGTCGCTTCTCCTGCCCACTGTGACCATCTGCTCCCCTCAAAGGTGTTAGCGCTCCCCGCAGGCCCCAGATCCATACCCACGGGGAGATCAAGGGGTGAAGGCAGAGGCCCAGTGTTGGGCGTGTGGCAGTCGAGGCATCAGGATGCCATCGCCTACCTGGCCCTCAGGGTTTTTGACTTTTTTCTGTGGTTTCCCCTCCTGTGCGTGGGCACGCCCCAACGCTATGGTGCACGGCATCCTTGCCAGCATTGGCCATGCAGTATGTGCTGCCTGACTCGCTATAGTACCTCCGGTCTCCATCGGGGGTCACTGGTTCACCGTGCTACCCCGTCCCCTGTGAGCCGGGGAGGGCAGCTCCATGCAGGAGCTCGGTCCTCTACCCTTCCCCTGTCGACTCTCAGCACTTGAGTCCTTTCCCGAACTTGGGTTGCCAGCACAGCGCAAGGTGTGGCTTCCACCACCTCAACCCTCAGCACCATTGGGCCGGCCTATCTCTTTTATATTGTCCCAGAAGGTTTGGGCACACCCCCACGAGGAGGTGAGGGTGGCCTGGTAGTGATTTGCCTTGGCTTTACGGATGGCTTACGTGCACCTGTTATGTGCAGCATTGTAGGCATGTCTGTCAGCCATCTGGCCGGTCTTGGTGGCTAGGTGCCAGAGGTTATCCCTATCCTTGAGCATTTGGAGAAGGGCAGGGGTGACCAGGGCGTGTTCTGCTTTTTTGGAGTGGATTTTGGTGATGGGTGCAAAGAGATCACATGCTTTGTTAAAAGCTTGTGAGAAGAGGTCGAGGGCAGTATCAATGTTGGATGTATGGTGGACGGGGGACCAATCAGTCTGAGCTAGGAACTGTTTGAGTTTTTTCAGCCCACCCGGGCAAAGGCACCTGTGGAGTGTGGTTTGGGTTACAGGTTTGGGGGTGGGAGTAGACCAGAGGAATAGGATAGGGCAGTGGTCACTAAAGGAGTCTGGGAGGACGTGAATGTCCTGAATCTTTTGGGGGTGGTTGGTGATGATGACATCTAGGAGGGTGCAGTTACCTATAGATTGGTTACGCCTAGTGGGTTGGAAGAAGAGTTGGGTCAGATCTAAGGCAACGAAGGTGTCTCTTATTGGGGAGGCAGAGGGACTGAGCCAGTTCATGTTGAGGTCCCCGACTAGGACTTGCTCTGCTTTATGGGGAAGGGAGGAGAGATACTCTGTGAGAGGTGATATTGCTGGGTCCTGATTCCTTGGGGGTACCTAGGAGGCCATGAGACAGAATGAGCTCTTGGAGGGGTCTGGGGTAAGTTTGGGAGTAAGGGCCTGGGCACCATTAACAAGCTTAGGGGCAGGGAGCACTTGGCCAACGATGGTGTCGCGAGTACAAACCACACAACCACCTCCGCATTTACCAATTGAGTAGTCCATGCACCTGCTCAATGCACTGGGCTTCCCATCCTCCGGTGACCAACAGCTGAGAGACCAGGTCAGTAAAGAGAGAGAGAGAGAGAGAGACAGAGCAGTTGACAGCGGTCTACTCAGCGCCAGGCATTTTGTGTCCTCTAGCCTTGCTGCAATCTTCTGACAGTGTCAGTATCTCTCCAAGCACAGAAAACAGAGAATGAGAGAGTAGAAGGGACCACAGTGGCTGTGGGGCACAGAGGGAGTCATAGATCCAGGCCCAGAGAGCCGCAGGGGAGCAACAGAGAGAGGGAGACAGAGAGCACAGACAGAAACTCCCATCACCTTAACCAAGTGTGGCAGTAGAGAGAGGCGGTCAGGCACAGTCAGAGAGAGAGAGAGAGAGAGAGAGAGAGAGCAGCAGAACAGTGACCATCTGTGTCTCTGTCTGTGTGGCTCTGTATTTTTGATAGACAGATCCGTGCGTCCCACACTACTGTACTTATACTGAGGGCATTCTGTGTAGCACTGCTAAAGTGGTGTTCCCTGCTTCTCGGGCAGGTTCCCAACTGTGGTTACTATGCTCGATACAGGAATGTGTGAGAGCACTCAAATTGAGGAGGGTACTGTCCCGGATCATCCACAGACACTGCATGTGTGGGAGAGTCCTCTGACATGCTGTGAGTGCCAACCTCTGCAAACTATCATATTGCTTCTGGCCACAGTACCTCAGAGAGATAGCAAGAGAGAGAGATTGTTGCTGCACTGTGCAAACAAGCAGCAGCCCTATCACTTGTCTGTCTCTCTCTCTCTTCGTTGCCGTTCCCCTTCCTGTCAGTTGTGGCTGTGCACCAGTGTTCTCTCTGTGCTGTGTGCAGCCCTGGCATTCCTGCAACCCACTCTGTGGATGCATTGAAGGCTGCCTGCAGTTCACAGTATTCTGGGCTGAGATAGAGAGAGACACACACACACAGTGAAGAGCAGAAGCGTGTGACTGAACCATTAATGTCTGTAAGTGAGACAGGTACAGTGAGAGAGCAAGTTGCTGCGGCAGACAAATTGCAAGGCAGTCTGTTCGTGACAGTGTGTGCTCTCTCCTCTGTCTCTCCAAAATTACCCTGTGTTTTTCTTGCTGTCTGTCTGCAGGGTTCGGTGCAAGTGGTGGGTGAGCGGGCGGGTGGCTACTAATGCACTGTCACAGCATAGGGGAGGCACACACACACATGACACACAAGGCACAGTGTGACAAACTATTGTTGCAGTCATGTCAGTATGATTGTTGATTGCCAGTAGTGTGTCTGTGCCTCTATGTGGAGCTCACAATGGCATGTGTCTTTTTTTGGGGTGGTTGTCTAAAATACACAACATGGCACCTGTCAGAAAGTGTTTTATGCACAACATATGTTAGAAATCATGTAATTGCTGTATTTCTGACATTTGTATGTGCATTACACTAGTGACATATGGTTTATTTGTGAGGAACTATTTTGTGTGATGGCAGGATATACTCCCTTTGTTGCTCTTTAAGAAGGAGAAATCCCTTTACGTTGTTTTCTCTGTGTTTTGATGGCACCCCATGTTATAAGTGCAATAACCCACTCCAGGGTGTGCAGTTATTGGGGATTAATGCACATACAGGCACTGAGAGGGCATTCAGTCTGCAGCCTTGTGCCTCACAACGAACCCGGGTGTGTGTTAATCCCCAATAACAGTACACCATCATGGGTTATTGCTTACTTATTACCAATGAAGTGATCCTAGTTTCATGGAGTAAGATACAGAACTTCACCCTGTACCCCCACCCCCACCACGTTAGCCTCTCATCTCCTCCCTCTATCTTATTTTCATTACTTTTTCTTTTCCCTTTCTTAACCCACATACTTATCCCCCCAAGAAGTTCTTTTGTTCACTATAATAATTTTTGAGTAAATAGGTGTATATGTGTATTAAATGTCTTTATTATGTGATTTCACTTTAAGAGGTGGATTTATAAGGTAATAGGTTTTGACTGGTGAATGCACCCTCTGACAAAGGCCTGATTGTGGGGTCAAAGCACTAGGGGCATGTACCTCTAAGCCTGGTGTCTGTACTCATCACCTTAAATAAAGGACTCATTGCTTTCACGAACAAAAAAGGTTCATCATTATTTGGTAGCCAGGAGTGATCAGGTCTTCTGTATACTTGCTACTATGGAATTTGCAGGTGCTAATTTGCACCCAGCACCCCTTTAATTCAGTCCGTGTCTTGACAGTAGCTGAGCTTAATAAGGTAGCATTCATTCTTGCAGTGACATGCATTACCATTAATCATCAAATGTACAATACCCAAAATAAATATTGCAATGGAAATGTTGTCATGCAGCATGCATGCTTGACATGCATCACATGACTTACATGCGTGCATCGTTATTGTTTGTGTCTTGGTGATTCAGTGATGGTAAGTGACCATGGCACATGTGATACTTACCGTCAGGATGTTGCACAGTCAATGTTGAAATGTACATGACACAAAGAAATGTGTTTCACCCTTCTTGGACTTCTCAGTATGGTGCAGTACTGAATCCCAGCAGATGGACCAACAGAAATCCCTGTAAACTACGGATATGTCTAAAAGTATACACATTTAGTAACATAATACACTTGACATGGGTATTTGCATTATTCACATTTTAAAGTAAACAGAAAAGACCATGACAATGCTGATGAAATCTCAAACAGTATTGCATTACGAAAATAGATGCATTAAGAGAACTTTACCAGGGGGTGTAACAAAACATTGACATGCATCACCATCAGTCAGAAGCTGTACAGAGTCAACAAAGTGACCATTGTATGAATGACAGTCATTCATACCATCAAACTATATTTTGTGTTTACCAGCACGGCCCCATGTACTACAGAGGGACCATTGCCTTACCTCATCACATGTCAGCAACACAGCCACTTCATCAGAGTGCTGTTGTTTGCTGTCTGACGGTACAGGACAACATCAAGCTTGATAAGCAGTCCTGTACTAGGACCTTCTGTGCAGGGATATTGCAAAAGCCTTGCAGTTACAACAAGTTGAGGCCTGGTGGTGGTGCACCTGGGCCAGCAAGAATAATAAGGCAATCTGGTAGTAGAATCCCCACTTATAATTTGATGTTTCTACATCTGTATGCCTCTGCCCTTTCAGTACATATCAGAGAACATCCAGGTGTCACCACCGGAGCCTAACTTTAACAACCACGGTCCCTCAACTGCAGAACAACCGTTCCTCCACCCTGGGCCAACATCAGTTGTGCCCCCTACTGGGAAATAAATCCTCCAGCTCACAATTGATGGTGTCACAGCTGCACCAACAGTATGGTTCAGGTATGGAGGTACTAGGTGCATATAAGCAGGGCCCAGCGGGTGCCAAAGAGGGGGCTCACCCTCACAGAATCCACTGCAGTCAGTAAACATCCATAATATCTATTAATTATCAAAAACATCTTACTGTTTCATGATGCATGTCAGTTTCTGTAGCTAATAAATCTCACTCCCCGTGTTGCACAATTCCTCCATGGTTGGAGGGATTTTTAAAGTTACTTGATAGTTAGTTTGTCAAACAACTAGACCCCAGATACAGGAGCACCTCAGGGTGATGAATCACACAAAACTGGTAAATGCACCCTGGTGGTAGTGAGCAACTTAGACACACGCCCTAAAGAAGACCCTATTGTGAGGTCAAAGTTCTGGGACCATGTCTTCTACACTGTCTGTATGAGGTGAGTTGACATGAACCTGGAATAAATCACCTTGCAATATACTGGCTGGAGTTTATGATGTGTTTGTGATACTGGAGTGCCACACTTTACTGTTTGCAGCCAGCAGTATGACTGCATGTACTGTGGTTAAATCTGAAGTGTTTAAGAGGTGGAACTGTAATGTGTACATTTGTAGAACTTCAAACTGCCATCTTAAGGTGGTGTGAATCTCTAATACTATTCAAAGCAAAAAGGTTGTGAACAAGCTGTGAGCAGTGAAGCAGCTCAGTTTTGTGTAGGCATGTAGGATCCAACATCCCAAGGACTGCTTTGCTCCTCTGGGGTGTGGGAGGCGTACTTCCACCATACAAAAGACACACAGTGAAGACTGACTGTCTCCAAGACAGGACCACATCTGAGGGGAAGGCAGAATTGCAGACATCTGTGTATCACCTGTGGTGTATGCAGGATTCTAGCTAGTGATAGAATATCAATACCCACAGGGGACCAAAAGCAGGAAGAATCCTTGGGGCAGCCTCACGTTGATGCCTCTGGCACCCCCCAAAAAAAAAATGATAGCCCTGGTGCAGCATCCACATGGAAAAGGAAAGACATATCAGACAGCATGGTGTCTAAAATTGGTGGGGGAAGGGGATTCTTGAACATACCATGCACACATAGGAGATTACATACACAAAACCGTACCTCTGCAATTTGCCTTTTCCGGAATGCGCCGCCAGATTTATGCTTCTTGACAAGTATGTCAAACATGAAGCCCTTATCCACCTGGGTCATGGGGGTGTCATTGAAGTCAAGTTTAGAACTGTGGATGATTGGTACCATGTCAGGTACCAAGTGCAGACCACAAGCAAGATTAAGCTTGTACTGTACATGGCAAGGTTGGACTGGTCAAAGTTTTCATCAGTGAAGTGTGCAGAACACAAAACACTGGTGTCATTAGCCCCACATCTATTAGTAGACCTTGCTTTGACAAAACAATTCCAGAAGCCTCTATAGTGCATATTTTTTGAGAAAAGTAAACCAATGCATCGAGCAGGCATCTTTAAAATAGTGATAGCAAAATCCATACTTAGAGACAAGCTGTTATACAATACATGTGGAACAGTCAATTGAAAATATCCTGCAAAGTGCAGTCCGAAGTATAGCATGTTTAGTATGAGAACAGTAAATGTGGTAATTTACTGCAGCATTGTACTGAAAGGCACAAAGTGTAACAATACTGCTTATAATGAGAAGCTTATTACGACACAGTAAGGTAGTTCTCAATGCTCTCAAGACTGTAATATAAGAAACACACGGGCAAATACATCAATTTAAACACAATTGTCAAATATGAATATAGCACACCCAACAATTTTATGGAGAGGGTGACCACATGGTAATACACATGATAAGCTCAGAAAGTAATCTGATAAAGACAACCAATGATGTGCACTATGGCTACTCAGTGTAACATGCAGGGCACAAAAAACCCACATCAGAACAGGTAAACAATGCATAACACAAAAATAGCAGCATATAAAAACAATACAAGGAGGGCACATCCATATACTGTGCAGAATCACAGTATCGCCACAGTAAGGACAGAATCGTGATTCAAGGGGCAAGGCAACAGGGCTACAGATATCAAAGATAGCCTTACAATCAGGAGACAGACATTTACAGAAACCCTTTCAAGGGACAGCTCTTGACAGGATTGACAGCTATAACTATTTCTGCAAAACTGTGGTCCATGGTCCAGTAAAACAAGAAATACACAGTGAGATGTGCTCTTACTTTTGTGTTTACAATACTGATAGGAATACATGTCTGCATTCTGTGAATCTCTATTTGTACATATTGTTTCACCTATTGGCTAGGAACCTTTGTAAAAGAGCTTCTCAAGCTCAAAAGTGTTGGATCCAATATAATAAATAAATAAACAAACACGCAACAGCAGATCTATAGTATGCCTGTACCCTTATAACTTATGATCTGCCCTTTGAAGCATGAAACACAGCATGCTGCTACAGTTTTCATTGACAGGTTCTGACAGATTTGACAGCTCTAATTGAGCTGTATAGCGATGCTGCGATGCCACCACGAAAACAGACTGTGGGATGAGTTAACACTTTCAAAACTCTTGCACACAAATGTTTCCCATAGCACATAGCCTTAAAATAGATTTATGATGGGCAGTTTTCCTTCAGTGAACTAGACACTTTTGACATCAAATTACAATGCGGTTCCTGCTACATCAAGAACACACACTGATAGGTGTGCTCTGGAGCTGACATTACTTCTGGCACACACACTCTGCTCCATGTTTCTAACCAGGAAATGGGACTGCAATACAAACAACGATTAAAATGCATTTCAGAATAAAACAAATCACAATCATGTTGTGATTCTGCTAGTCAGATCATTGGGAACAGACCAGTAAGTGTTTTTATTCATTTGCATATCACCAGTTTCCCTCTTTAAAACCTGGGCTGCCCGGCACTTTTAACTAACAAACCCACCAAACTTCCAGGACCCTAGTAACTCTAGGGGAAACCTGGGGGTTACACTCACCAGCTCCAGCAAATCTTCCTGTCTGGAGCAAGGGCCTTGGACTGCAAATATGCCTCCCCCCGGGCACTCTACGGAGAGGGTTGCATGCCCCTTCCCCTACCTATGACCAGCATAGGCAGGTTACCATGGAGGACATGGAAGGCATGCAACAGCTCCCTACTGCCTATAACTATGGGGTTCCTCTTTTGTAATATTTCTGACCACTAGCGAAATCTTCCTGATGAAGTTGAACTGACCACCCTCCACCATTGGCAGGGTCTTCCTTCCATCTCCCACCAGGCACACACCTGACTCCACCACCAGGTGCTTACTAGGGTACCCTGACTATGCTACTACAGAAGCACCCAGACCATGCCCTTTACCAGACCTAGAAGATAAAACTCCTTAGGATTGGGACCTCCCCTGACATCATCGCCCTGATGACACACTAATGTCGGAGCTCTGCATTATCGGAGCTGTACATTACCTTGGTTTCAAACTCCTCTATTTAAAGTTTATATCTTTACATAATTGGTGATATGGCCATTAAAGAAACTGGAGGAGATGGACTGATCTGTATCCAAGTGTAAGGAAATAAATCGAAGATGGATGGCTTAGGATTTAATCTCACCAATGATCCATGCAGCAGAAGCCCTTCACCTTATAGCATGGCAAACAATGACACGGATGCTGAAGAAGAACATCTCACCTGCTCTTGTTTCAAGATGTTGCTGATAGAAATTAAGAATTTCCACTCTGAAACTCAAGCAGAATTTAAACAAATGAAGGCACAACTACACTATGTTGTGAAAAGAATGCAAGAGGCAGAGAAGCGTATCACTCATGTGGAAAATTGTACCATACAGCTGCACCAGGCAGTGGACTTTTTATTTGATCAACAAGCTGCCTTACAGGGCCCAGTGGCACTGAAAGTTGAGCACACTGGATGCCACATCTCACACCACACCAGCGACCCAAGTTCAGAAATGGACTTGGGCCACCGGGGGCTGGCAGGAGAGAGGAAGGATTGAGCACCTGATGACTGCTCTCCTTCCTCTGGGGTGAGTAGGGGGCATTGCACCATGCTGCAGTGGTGACTTGCAGAGGCCAGCCGCACTACAGTGGCATGCATGAAAAACAAGGGGGGAGCGTGTCAGGTGTCAGCACGATGTGCTTTGATACTATTGCACATCCAGCTTCCATGGGGAAAGTAATGCTGGAAAATAGCAGGGAGTGATCTCTGTGGCTAATGGCCGTGCCCTGCATCCCTGGACTTGAGAGAGGTGCCAAACCAGGGTGTGGAGCAATGAAAGGCTGGCCCTGAGTGTGTGGGTTCGTGTGCCCATGCGCACGACCGGGCCCGGAGGTGCGGGTGTCAGCATCTGGAGATAGTGGGGGCTGCTCCACCGAGGAGGATAAATAGAGTTGTGATGAAAAAAAAAAAAGCTGCCTTATGGGATAAACTGCAGGATATGGAAGTTTGATCATGTCACGATAACCTTCATGTTTATGGCTTGCCAGAAGGTATGGAAACAGGAAAATTGACTTTATGACAGATCTCCTATGGGGTGTGCTTAGCCTACAAGCTACACTACAATTCTGCATCGAACATGCTCACAGAGCCCTTACATCTAAATCGACTGCACCAGGGGATGGCCCACATTCTGTGGTCTCAGAATTTTCAAGTTACAAAGACAAGGAGGAGATTTTGCAAACTGCCTAGGACCATAAAGGAAAACAGGTTACTCACCTGTAACAGTAGTTCTAGCAGTGGTATACGATGTACATCCACACTTCTGTCAGTGTCCTTTCCCTTTAAGGCTTGCTGGAAAGTCTTCAAGCTGGCTCGTCCCACCAACCCATGTGGCAACTCCCTTGGCACCACCCTGTGAACTCATAGCTTACCCTTTGGAAGCAAGAGTGATGTGCCACTTACAGGGGAGGTTGGGAGGGTCAGTGTGGTTGTACAGCATACACCACTCCCTAGAACTACTGTTACAGGTGAATAACCTGTTTTTCTAGGGACATGGATATGATGTACTATCCACACTTCTGGCAGACTCCTAACAGTTCTCTGGGAGGAGGGGACAAGGCACACTCATTCTATTTAGAGAACAGAGATTGGAGAACTGAGGCCCCAAAACCAGCATCCCAGCATGACTCAAGGCCAATGTGGTAGTGGTAAATGAAGGTGTGTGCTGACTTCCAGGTAGCAGCCCTTCAGATTCCCTGGATAGGAATGTCCCTGGAAGCAGTTGAGGCAGCAGTATGACAGGTGGAATGAGCCCTTAGCACTGCATGAGGCTCCCTATCCGCCAACCTATAGCAGAGGTCGATGCAGGAAACATTCCACCAGCCAGTTATCCACTTAGCTTCCAGTCTGCCAGGTGCGAGTTCAGTGTAGGTAACAAATAGCTGGAAGGTCTCCCCGAACTTCACCCATGTGCTCCTTCTAGTAGACTAACGCTCACTGCAAGTCCAATGTATGTTGCCTATGCTCAGCCTCTAAGGTGTGGTTGATGAAGTACACTGGGAGATTAATCACCTGGTTAAGGTGGAAATCAGACACAACCTTTAGGAGGAACTTCGGGTTGGGGCAAAGGAAAACCTTGTCCATGTGGAAGACCAAGTAAGGAGTCTCCACCAAGGACACCTGGAGTTCTGTGATCCTTGTGGCTGACAGGACAGCCAACAGGAAGGTGGTCTTCTACAGCAGGTGAGACATTTCACACCTATGCATTGGTTTGAATGGCCCACCCATGAGGTTTGCCAAAACTAGCAACAAGTCCCAAGGTAGTGGTGGTTCATGCACTGGAGGGGAAATATGGTCAAGGCCTTTAAAAAAGCATCAGACCACCTTCTCCTGCACCACAGACTGCACATCAGCCTGCGCCCAGTAAGCAGGGATGGCAGCCAGGTGCACCTTGAGGGTTGCCAACTGGAGGCCTGACAGAGAGGGACCAAAGGTAGTAGAGAATGCTAGCCACCAGACAAGATTAGAGGTCAAGGTCCTTGCCCTGGTACCAAACAGAGAGCCCCTTTGATTTGAAGACATATAATTTTTGGGCTTACTCCTTCTGAGAAGCCTTGACCACAGTGACGACATCTTCAGAGATACCCAAAGCCTGGAACTCTAGCTGTTCAGAAACCAGGCTGTCAAGTGGAGTGATTGAAGGTCCGGATGGAATACCTTCCCCTGATTGCAAGAGAGCAGGTCTGGGCACAGAAGGAGATGCTTCAGGAGCCTGCCACTGAGGCTGAGGAGATCAGGGTACCAAAACTAGTGGGGCCAGTTTGGAGCCAACAGAACTATCCACGCTTTGTCCCTCCTGGCCTTGAGCAACACCTTGTGCATCAAGGGAAATGGAGGGAAGGCATAAAGAAGGCCCTGGGACCAGAGCCTCAAGTAGGCATCCCCCTGCAGCGTTTCCTGCTGAGGGGGGACAGGCACAAATGAACTGTCACAACAGGAATAAAGATTATTATAAACTATTTAAAAGGAGAAAAGCAAGACAACAACTGTGAAAACAGCTTTAAAATGAAAGCCGCAAAAATTTGGCCAGATAAGAAATGCAGAACCATCTTCAGTCAAGTTATGTAGGGGAGGATGGGTGGGACGTCAAGCATATTAAAGGACACCTTGGAAGAAACAAAATTACTATGGTGAGTATTGTTTGTCTTCTCATCCCCGGGGGTCCTTTAGTATACTCGACAATAGCAGACTACAAAGCAGTGTACTTGGGAGGTGGGCACAGAACCTACTTTGGAAAAAGGCTCTGCAACAACGCTGTGCCAAATTGAGCATCTGATCTGGACTGCACTTCAAAGTAATAATGCTTTGTAAATGTGTGCACAGTCTTCCATGTGGCTTTGCAGACATCAATCAAGAGGATATCCCTTGCAGCTGCCACTGTGGCAGCAGCGTCCCTAGTGGAATGGGCCCTGAGAGGGCTGTTTGCCAGCCTTGCTGTAGCATAACTGAATACAAGAGACTATCCAGCAGGATATGGTCCTCTTGGTGGCAGGCCTTCCTCTGCCTACCTTCCTATAGGTGAGGAAAAGCTGAGTATGTAAACCTCTGAACTGTTTGGTATGCTCCAGATAGTAAGTCAGAACCCTTTTCACATTCAAGCGGTGTAGCTTGCGTTCTCCTGGTGTGAATTTTTCTGTGAAAAAGACAGGGCGTGAGATAGGCTGATTAAGATCACCTTAGGAAGAAATTTTCTGTTTGTCCTAAGGACTACTTTGTCCCTATGGGTAATGATGTAGTTAGGTTCAGTATACAAGGCCTGCAGCCCTGAAATCCATATGAAGAATGCTTAGGACTTACTCAGAATACTGAGAATCAGGGAACTCCAAACTACTCAAGTGTAATGCTCCCTCCAATTTGGGGGCTTACCTTGTGCCTATTAGCTCCCATTTCTGCCTCCTCCAAACAGTGCCTCCTTCATGCCTGCTGATTTTTATTTTGGGCAGCCCCCAGTCCTGTCATGCACTTTTGGCCCCCAAAAGCAGCCCCAGTGTGAACTTAGCCCATTTTGGGCTCCAAAACTCAAAATTACGATCTCCCATTCGCATCAGCTGCACCGAGATGCAGCAGGGATTGCACAGGCTGAAGCGATGACTTTGATGTTGTAACCACTCAGTCTGCAGTCAATCAAGAAGGTGTTCAGCAGTCCCAGTCCCCGTATGGTCAGAGTGGGGACAGGTGACCACATCAAGGGCCAAGAGAGACCCTTTTCTAAATAAATAACAAAGTGTTAGTGATCGAGGCTCATGAATATTAATGAGCCAGAGCCCAAATCCTATGAATATTAATGAGAGATGTCTGCCCTTGGGGAACTGTGTTATGTCGGCTGCTGCAAGGGAAAGAAATGTAAATAAATAAAGCAGCAGCTGCCATTTGAGTGTAAAGGGGACAAATGTTTAAGGAGGGAAAGTGAAATAAATAAATAAATAAGTAAGTAAGTAAGTAACTCCTGGCTGTACCAGTATTGTTGGGACTCAGAGAAAATAGCCTGCCTGCTGAAAACAGGGGTCAGTAAGTACTGGCAGCAGTGACAGGCAAATGTACTGAGATAATAACTAAAACTGTGCAGTGACAATAAGTACACATATGTGGCTACTGAACTGTGGGAAAGTGGGTAAATACATTATTCTGGCTGCACCAGGACTTAATTTGGGACTGTATTAATTCTGTTTAAGAGACTGTGTGTTTTAACAGCCATTATAGAACAGCAACAGCCAATCGGAAGGCTGGATTTTTAGGCCAGGACTTGCGGGACTTTTTGCTGAAGCTCATGGGAAACTACTAAGTGCTTATGGGGAGCTGCAGGGACCTAAATTTGGGTGTCAAAACAATAAACCAACTGTGCATCGAGGGAGCTTAATGAATAATTCATTTTTGTGATTGATAAGTCTTCCAGCCAATTAGAGGCAAAGCAAGCAATAGCCTCAGACAACAGGGAACCTTAGGAGAGCTCCATAAAAGACAGTGTTTCAGCAGATCTTTCAGATTCGATCAGAAGTCCCCCATGGGGGTGGGAATTCAGACCCTCAGCAAATCAAATGGGCCTGGAGATCCAGTGTAAGCCTCTCCACAGGGGATAGGGGCTTTGTTGTTCCTTGCCAGTAAATAAATCAGTGTTAGTTTAAAGCAAAACCTGCTAGCCTGAGGGTTGCTAGAAGAATGCCCTCCAGGGGCTAGCCAAACCCTTTCCATGTTTGGTAAAAACATGGGTCCTGCAATTTGATGCCAAGCCAGCTGTGAGAGAGCTGAATCTGTCTCAGTAGTGAGAGTGCTGAAGACTTCAGGAACCTTAGATGAAGGAAAGCCATTTCTTGAGGATGCCTGAGTGAGTAAAATTGTGCCCACGTGCAACTAGAGAGAAAGCTGTGCAGAGCAGAGAGGGTCCTGAGCTGGGATCTTGACTATCTCCATCCCTACTTGAAAAGCTGCTCACTGAGTGACAGTCTTTTTCGAGACTCCATGCTGCTAAGCACCATGCCACTCGACTACAGTGTTGGCTTGGAAGGGAAATGGCACCCGAGTGAAAGCGCAGTGAGAATCCATCGGGGGGGGGGTGAGAGGGATTCCCTATGGCACATGGCTAAGCAAAGGAAACTTTCAAAGAGCTGTTCCAGAGGACAGAGCAAACAGGTCTGTAATCTGGGTACTTTGGGCATTTCTTGTGGCTGCTCCTCATAGCAGGGGGAGCAGTTTTTAGGTACATAGGCAGGATTAGATAAATAGGCAGGGCTGTGCTGATGTGATTAAATTGCAGGCTCTTACCTAAATTTGAACTACTGCAGCAGACAGGTTTGTTTTTGGTAGCTGTTCTTCTCTTGGCACAGGTCCTTACAGTCTCTTTTTTCTGCAGGGGGATGCCCACCCACCCCGTGCTCAACTCCTTATATAGGCTGTGCCTCCTACACCTATTTCCTGCACGGTCACAGGAAGAAGTGGACTCTGGAACTATTGTGTGTTCACATCCATGCAAACAGGGCCAGATAAGAGAGAGGGAGGCATGAAAAACTCAAAGGAGGAAATAAAAAAAAATTGCTTTGCATCCAACAGAGAAAGGCTGCCAATTCCCTGGGCAAGAAACCTCATTTTTTATTTCGTCCAGCACAAGTGAAAGATCCTTCCCCACTCACATGCAGTTAAACAGAGGGGAAGCACCTGATATGAACATAATGGATATTATAAGTTGTGAACCTTGTGGGGTTCTCTTCACCAAATCTCATGCCAGGCACCTTGCTCACTGTCCCACATGCTAGACCTTCGCCGACCTTAGGTCCCAACTTCAGGCAGCCTGGAACTAAATATACGAACTGCAGGGTGAGATACAAAGCATAAGGCGAACACAACCTCCACATCCTGGCCACCAGAACCAAAGTGCCAACTACTACCCCAAAAAGTGGTCAGGGTCAGTAGGTTGGCAAATGATCAGACGGGGGAAACCAGAAAAAGTGAACAAGGTTAACAAAATCTACAAGGTGTAAACATCCCCACACAAAACAGGTACTCTCCACTGAAAGCAGTACCTCAGTCAAAACCCAGCAATACCTCACAAAAATGGCACACTGCAGTAAAAGCAAATGGCGAACAAAGATCTACAGACACTACCCAAAACCTACTCATAATAGGGGATTCCATGATACGCAGTTTGGAAACCCACCTAAATTACAACACCAAAGTGGAAACTGGTTAAGTATCTAAGTGTCTTCCAGGATCATCTGCTAAAAGGGACACAGGCCGCATAAAACAACTCATGCGTAAAGAAGGGGGAAACAAACATGTAGTAATCCACCTTGGAACTAACAACTTGGCAAATCAGTCACTGGATGAGACAAAAAAACACATAATAGAGTTAGCAAATGAAATGTCCTCTATTTCGTCCACCCTTGCCTTCTCAGAGGCCTTACCAGTCTGGGAAAAGCAGATCTGGGCAGAAGAAATATGAGACCTCAATACCTGGTTATGTGACCTATGCCAGGAAAAGGGGTACAACTTCATAGGGGACTGGCAAAGCTTCTGGGAAAGATGTTTTTTCAGGCATGATGGTCTACACCTCAACAAAGTAGGTGTGAGGGCGCTTGGGCAGAAATTCAACGTCTACGCGAGTCATTTAAACTAAAAATTGGGGAGATGAGGACTGCACATGACATGGCAACCGGTGCGCAGGACTCCACTCCCCATAGAACCAAAACAAGCACAAAATCGGCACCTAATCTGGGGATAGAGACTGCCCATGCCACATCGATCAATGCACAGGACTCCACTCTCCCAAAAAAACTAAACGAGCACAAAGTCATCACCAAACTACAACACTAACCCAGAACAAAAAACAGAAAGGAAACAAAGTTACACCAAGGGGGGGTGAACGAATATGGAAAGCCAATGCTAGAAGTCTGACAAATAAACAGACAATCAAGCACCAAGAATTTCACTGAAAGAGGGTGAGTACCATGACATTTTGCTTACATAGACTTTGCTTTTTGTCACTAGAGCACCAATTCTCCTTATTGAGTGGCTGTTTTGCCTTACAAACATATGCCTGTCCATCACATCCAGCCTCCTAGATTCTTTATCAGGAGGCAAAGTATTGATGTGCTTGGACTGTCATGAGCAGCTATGATGAGTAGAGTCAGTTTCTAGCTGGTTAGCTTAATAAAGCTTAACAGACGGGGCAGAGTACTGCTTATCAGCCTTTCTGGGAACTGCAGGCAGTGAGTTTGGTTTATACCATGCAGCAAAAGGTAGTACCCTCCAATGTAAGATATATAAGGTGGAATTATAAAGGAGTGTGCAAACACCTCCAAAAATTCCATTAGATTTCTTTTCACAGAATCTCACCATGGCAGTTTGCATGTAGGATCCTCAAGAGACGGCCTTGTGGTACAGACCACCAAGTTCTCACTACAGGATGACAGGGTGGGACATAGAGTAAGATGCAACTGTAACCCCTAGGTGCTGCTATCCCAAGGGCTACTATCCCTGCCTGCATGGCTAGGTGCAGGTTAAGGGGCCTGGGTACTGAAAACAGGTGCTTCTGCCAGGAGGACAGAGTTATTGGCAGCATAGCTGACCTGGGTACAGCCCTCCGGTACACTGTAACCCCCCTCTTTCTCCTCTAGTGGCCTAAGCAATGAACAACAGACACAGTTACAATAACCCCTAATCAGCATACAAATCCCCACTCTGTTTGCACTTACCACCAGGGCTGGTTCCACCAGTTCGACCCTGGAGACCCCCTGCAAAATAAGGTTAGACACAGCACGTAACAACAGTACAGCACTTCTTGTACAAAATGGAACCACGGTCAGGTTAAATGCAAAAAGAATTAGATCTGATTTATTCAGGGGGAATGAACAAGGGAGGGGTGTAATTTGACTGATTAGTTCTGTAACTGATTCAATCAGGCAATCATGCATGCACTTTAGAGTCCCTTCACAGTCACGCACTCTGGGTACCCAGTTGGAAAAAAGGTGGGCTAGCCTGACACGTTGCCCGGGGTAGGCCGGCATTGCAGCTGGTCGGGGCCTTGTGATGGAAAGAAGAAGCATGCACAACCACACACAATTTGTAATCTGGAGCCTGGAGGCTCAGTTTGTGACAAGAAAACATCAATTGAATCAGATAACAACACTTTTGATTTAGTTGATGTTGCAGGAAGCTACCCTGATGTTTACTCTCACTACCCAATACGAGACAGAGGAGGGACAAAATTGAGACTGCAGGTTAACAAACTGGTATGCCAGGAGAAGCAGGGCCCACACGAATCACTGAGGTGTTGTTCCCGTTAGAGATGTTGAGCAGGGGACTGATCCCCGGGCTAGTCTCTCGTCGATGGTGATTTCTGCATCTGATGTAGCTGACTGGGCCAAGGTGGTAGGGCCCATCCTGGGTGAACAGTTCGGGTTCAGTCCGATAGGTGCTGGAGACAGCTTCCAGCAAGCATGATACACTTAAGTAGTGGGGAACCAAATTGCAACCCACTGACAGTATACAGCACATTTATAGTAAAGCAAAACAAATACCACAGGTCGGAAGACAGTCCGGTTGCAATTTCAGTTTTCCTGGACAAAACCGTGGTCTCTGTGGCAATTCAGACGTCCTGACAGGCCAGTCACGTGGAGCAAATCTTTGGTCATCTTCAGGCAATAAGGCAGTCACAATTTGGTAATTCAGGTCACAATTGGTTCAGATAAAGTCCGGTTTAAATTTAGCCTAAAGGATTCCTTCACAAGGGACAAGTAGGCAGGCAGGCCAAACTCAGCCTTTCCACCAGTTTCCCATGCGACTACACAGGAGCAGCTGCTCGAATGTCTTGAGCTGTACACTCTCTCAACTCCACACTCAGACTGACACTCTGCTGCAGGCAGCACCAGGACTTCCTTCTGATCCAAAAAGGGTTTGGTTAGCGGATTCATCTGTCTGTCAAAGCAAGGGCTCCCCCTTCAGATCCATTTAGGTGTCAAAGTGAAAAAACTACAATTCCTACAGAAATTTACTCCCACAAGACCCTTGGGGACAGACTCCATTTTAAGGTCCCCAAAAGGTACTGATTGGTGCAATACAGAAATGTCCATGCTACAAAGAAAGGCAGGTTAGACAAACTATAATACCATTGTTATTAGAGCAGCTAATCAGCAAACAATTACCAGTTCTAACAGAGCTCCCTCTGCACCATTAGTGATGGCAGAACAGAGCAATATTACTGCAGCTTGGGCAGGACTCTAGCCTGAAAACACTCGGCCCCTACCCAGATTAATTATACACTACAAAAATAATGTCTCTTAAAGAGACAGGCACGGAGGCTAACAGGGTACTCGCACGCAAGCACTTTTACACCTGTAAAAACACAGAATGCCCGCCTGACAGTGGGCATTTAAGCACACCCAAGAAGGCTTTTGGGAACCCCTATTTATAGGGGGTTACACAACATATCATTCTCCCTCATACTCTTCCTCTAAGGATTATATTTTACTTTATTGTTGATGTCTCTGCCGACGATGGGATTGGCAGAATGCACCGTCGAAACTGATGGTGGCTGAGAAGGAGGAATCTGAGGCGTGATAGTAGAAAGCGTCAACAGGGAATGGATGCCACGAGGCCCCGTCGATGGGATAAACTTCCTGCATAGGTAAGCCAGGCAGAGTGCTTCTCCTCATTTCTGAAAATAATACCAGCACAGCCTGACAGTTAACAACACCCTGGACAGGGACTGGGACTACTTGTGTTGAGGATGGGCCTTGGCCTGACAATGATGGTGCCCTACCATCCATAGTAGGTACGGCAGCACCTAAGCTAAGCCCCAACATTGTGTCATTGACGGTCAGGGGCTGTAGTCAACGCCACGAGAGTGAGCAATGGCACAGTAGATTTATCTTGTCTCAAGGGTGACCAGAACCTTTTTGGTGAAGATCTCTGTTTTTCTCTGTGTTTGTGCCTGTGGCCAGACGAGGAGCAGGGCTACAACAATAACCATTCCCTGTTCTAATCTATTGATTTCAGTGGCTGTTTCTTTACCAATGGTGAGGGAGAGACAGAGTTTGGGTCCTGGTCCTTCTGCATGGCTTTTAAAGTTTTAAGGAGAAGTCATTTCCTAGAGGTTTCTTGCACCATGGCCTTGTAGCCTGGTTGAAGCTCTAGCAAATCTCACAAGTCCTCACATTGTGAGACGGGGCAAAGCAGCATACACACACTGCATGTGTGTCTTCTTTGTAAATCTTATCTCTGCACTTACAGTACCAAAATAGAGGCTCTTTCAACTTCAGCTGCACACAGAGCTGATGAAATAAACTGTTAAATAAAGTAAAAGAATAAATTAAATTTTTTTATTTATTTATTGAGTATTTGGAT
Source organism: Neoceratodus forsteri (assembly GCA_016271365.2). NCBI lineage: Eukaryota > Metazoa > Chordata > Ceratodontiformes > Ceratodontidae > Neoceratodus > Neoceratodus forsteri. Next base: position 159,270,647 of record CM057454.1, on the reverse strand, counting down.
ATACCTTGAGTCAAAGACTCCTTTACAAAGGTTCCATGTCACAGAAAAACATAACATACATTAGTAATTCAACAAGGTACATAGTCCAGCATATTTACAGAGAAACAGTGAAGGCTAACAGATGGTTACTACTATTAAATTATACAAGTCATTAGCAACACATTTATAGTTAGAAGTATAACAGAGTCATGAACTGAAGTAGGGTCTAAAGGGGTAAGAGGGCCAGAGGCCATAGTCAGGGAGAAAGGACGGGGAGAGGCATGGCAAGAAATGGTGGCAGATGGGGGGGGGGAGACAGGGCAAGGAATCAGTGGCAGTCGCAGGTATTTGAGGACCTTAGGTGTGCCCTGAGGTATGTTTTGAAGGGGCCAGTTCTGTTTTCGTTCACTAGTGAAGTGGGTAGGCAGTTCATCCAAGAAGGGGCCCTGTAGCTGAATGATGTTTGGAACTGGGAGGTTTGGCAGTGGAGAACCGAGAGGAATGGCTTGCCAGAGCTACATGTATGCTTAATCATTGGAGCCGGGTGGATTAAGGAGTCGAATGTTGGGGGGGGGGGAGATGATGAGGACAATCTTTTTGGCCATGAGGCAAGTATGGAACCGGATTCTATTGTTGAGATTTAGCCAGTTAGTAGCATTATAGAGAGGAAGTATGGGTGAGACGGTCACATCCCAATATGAGGCGGCATGCTTTTTTGAGGGTGTGACGGAGTCTATAAAGGGCCGAGGTGTTTGCAGCACTATAGATGGAGTAGGCCATAGTCGAGTAGGGAGAGGACCGAGGTGGAGACAACAAGCCTAAAGGCATCCGAGGTGATGCAGTGTTTGAAATGGTACAGTAATCTGAGCCTAACTTTGAGGGTGGAGGACAGGAGAAGGATATGTTGGTGGAAATTAAGGGCTGGGTCTAGAGTTATGCCTAAGTACTTAAAAGAGTCCACTTGCTCTAAAGGGGTCAGATTGGCAGTTAGTACATGAGGGCACTGCTCTTTCTGGGAGTTCATAGGGTGAGAGAATAGCATGACTTTGGTCTTCCGATAGTTGAGAATAAGGTGTTGAGTGGAAAACCAATTTTCAGCACCACTAAAGGAGGATTGCAGGGAATGGTGGAATGGTGGAGTTCAAAGGGGTCTGCGTTGGTGGAATATAGAACAGCATCATCCATGTATTGTAGTAGATTGCCAGGGCAGGACTTGGGGAGGGAGTTAAGGAAGAGTCTGAAAAGTAGAGGTCCTAGGATGGACCCTATGACACACCGAAGAGGACAGGCAGTCTGTTGGAGAGGGCATTATTGGTTTTGACCTGCTGGTAACGGTTCGTGAGGTAATCAGAGAACTAGCCAAGGGCGTCCTGAGAGAAACCAAAGTTGGACAGTGAGGTCAGTAAGAGGGAGTGGTTGACGGTATCAAACGCCTTAGTGAGATCTATGAAGACGGCACCAGTGATATGTCCTCTGTCCAAAGTGGAGTGGACATGGGCACTAAACTCCAGTAGGGCAGTAGTAGTACTGTGCCCTTTCTGAAAGCCATGCTGCTGTTTGCAGAGAAGGTTGTATTTGTTGAGGTGGTCTATAAGCTGATCTGCGACAAACCGCTCTATAGCCTTGGGCAGGGGAGGGAGAATGGAGATGGGGCGGTAGTTATTGGTAAGGGTATGGTCCCCACTTTTGAAAATAGGGATGATGGATGCAGATTTCCACCTAGAGGGGAATTTTCCTAGACATAAGGAGCGGTTTATAATATGGGTGATTGGGATAAGTACCTCATGGAGGGTAAGCCGCAGAAGTTTCAAGTCTAACTGTCACTAATGAAGCAGGAGTGGCTCAGAGTTTTTTTAAGATGTGGGTCCGTGGACTTGGGTGAAATGTGATGTAGACTAAGGGGGGGGAGGGGGGAAGAGGGAGTGCAGGCTGGGGGTGGGTCAAAGAAGTTAGGAGGGAGGACATGGCTGAGGTTTGTGAAGGTGTCGTTGAAGGCTATGACTATACTAGAAGGATCCGAGGTCAGGCACCCGTCAACCATTAGCTGATTCGGGACAGGACTGGGGACTTTACCACAGATATCCTTAATATTGTTCCAAAAATTGTGCCCAGAGCCCCCAGTAGATGTTAAGGAGGATTAAAAATACTCAGCTTTGGCCTTGCACAGGGCCCACGTACATTTGTTCCTGGCCTCTCTATACTTTTATTTATCAGATGGAAGATTAGACTTATAAGAGATGTGCCATAATGAATCTCTGGACCGAAACATTGCCAGGAGGTGGTCAGTGATCCAAGGCACTGGATTGTCTTTGACCATGCTTTTAGAGATTGGGGCAAATTTGTCACATTGGTGTTGTAGGAGAGGATGAAGAGGTCGAGGGCTCTATCAGGGTCGGGGGTATTCGTAATGAAGGACCAGTCCAAGGTGTTGAGATGCGATTTAAGATGATCAGGTTTGCCAGGGCCAATTTTGCATCATAAGATTAATTTGGGCAGAGATTTGGGTGCTTTGCCTGTCCAGGAGCAGAGAACTGGGGAGTGGTCACTAAGGGCATTCGGAAGAACTGAGACACTTGAGATTTTGTGGGGGCGGTTGGTGAAGATGAGGTCTAGCAATGAGGAAGACCCTGTATGTTGGTTTAGTCGGGTAGGGGATGTGACTACTTGTGTGAGGTCTTGGGCGGTAGCTGCATTGACGAGCAGTGTGGCAGCCTTGCCTAACCAATTGATATTGAAATCCTCAAGCATGATTTTTTTCAGTTTGAGATGGGAGGGTGGCCAGGTAGGATAGTACTAAGTGGAAGGCCACCTTCTGGTCCCTGGGGGGAATGTATACTGCAGTGATAAGGAGGGGGGTTAGGGAACACCATAAGGAAAGTTTAACAGTGAGGGCCTGGGGTTCAGGTACTAGCTGGGGGGTGGGGAGAACCTGGCCCTGTATTGTTTCCTTGATGTAAACGGCGCAACCACCCCCATACTTATTTTGACAGTCAGTTTTGTATAAGTTATAACCAGAGATGGTTATCGGTGAGTCTGGAATCGGGGGGAGAGCCAGGTTTCACCCACGGCAATGACGTCAGGCCGGTATTGTAGAACCCAACACTGGAAGGCATCCCACTTTTTTAACAGACTGCAAATGTTAAGGGTGGCAATGCGCAGCCCTCAGGCAAGGGAGTGAGACATTGCAGGGGGTGGGAGGGGTCCAGGGCTAGGATGGATATTCCCAGACATGAGGAGGAGGAGGAACCTGAGTACAGGGTTCCAGCACAATTTTCTGAGAAGGTGCGATTTGTGAGCTAAGGGCCCTTTTCAGCCAGAGAAAGTAGGGATGGTGAGGTTTAGTATATGGGGGGTAGCCAATAAGAGGAGTCGAAGTGTGGGTAGTGTTGATTGTAGCACAGGTTCCAGGTGTGGTGGCTGCCAAGGATAACTTGGATAACATAGTGTGATACTCCAGGGATGGTAGTCATTATAAGTGATAGCTGGATAGAAGACCGTGGGGGTGGATCCATCAGCAATGTAGGATGGGGTCAGAGAGACTAGATATGATATCCTCACTGGTGCTGCGGAGAAAAACTGCCTGGCAGGCAGTCGATCGTCAGTGACATAAGAGGGATATGCATGCAAGGTGAGGAGCTTGTGTGGGGTCAGAATAGGGGGTAGCAGGGTGCACAGCATGATTAACAGGATCATAATTAACAATTGAGAAGTGGAGTGGACAAAGGGGAGTCAACAATTGAGCAAAGCGGCCACTAGTGGCGAGCGGATATAGCCTGCAGATGGTAAAGTGGGCAAATGCAACAGAAATGACAACAGCAAGTTGACTGAGTTTCCTTCAGCAGGTCTGAAGAAGATGATCTACAGCAGGAAAACAACTGAGAAGTAATGGGACTACCCACATTTATGTAGACACAGACATGAGACTTTCTCATGGGTGGCCCCCGGCTAGCAAAGGTTTCCTTGTAGCCCAGGTGCCTGACAGACAGCTGTATTTCCTAAAGTGTGGCCTGATGGAGATGATAAATTCTTGAAGAAGATCTTACGTGTCAGAGATGGGGCACAGAGTGCAAAGCAAACAGCCCAGACTTCCAGCAGGTTAATGTGCAGCTATACTTTTTTTTTTTCTTACTTTCTTTCTTTCTTTCTTTGGTAATCTGGTGTAACCCCCCTACAAATAGGGTTTCCTGAAAAGTCTTCCTCAAGCTTGCCTAAAATGCTCACTGCCAGGCTGGTGTCCTGCGTTTTAGCAGTTTAAATGTGATTGCCAGAGAGTACCTGTATAGCCTCTGTGTACTGTCTCTTTAAGAGCTGCCTGGATTGCAGTCATAAGTAATCTGAGAGGGAGCTCTGTTGAAAGATGTAACTGCTGATCATTCATTAGAGTAGTAATAATAATGTGGTTTGTCTAACCTGCCTTCTTTGCAGCGAGGACTGTTTTGTTTATCCCCACCATTTTGGCCCGGAACTGCCGAATTGGACCAATCAGTACTGGTGGGACCTAAAATGGAGCCAGACTACAGGAGCTGTCTGGAGTCAAAATCTGTAGGAATTGTAGTTTTGGGCTTTTTGCTCCTTTTTGCACATGAAGGGGGAGCCTTTGTTGTGACTGACAGACAGATCAGCCAACCAAACCTTTTGGATCTTGGGGGATTTCCCAGACTGTTTGCAATTTTCAGTTAGTTCTGAGTTGGGAAGTGAGATGAGAACAGCTCAAGTGATTTGGGCAGCAGTTCTGTGTAGTTTTGCATGGGAGAACTGTGAAAGGGCTGAGTTTTGGCCTGCCTGTCTGCCTGCCTGCTGTCCCTGAGAGGGAAAATTGAGTTTATTCAAACTGAATCTGAGTTGTGAGGACTGTTTAAGCCACTGGACTGTGACCAGGCTTTAACCTGAAGAAGACCGAAGATTTGCTGAATGCAATTGGCCTGTCTGGACTTCCAGCCACCTCTGAGCTCCCGGTGTGTGCAAAGACTTTGTGAATGTGACTGGAGAGCGGTTTGTCTGGTACAGTAACATTTCCTTACAAGTAAATGTGCTGTGAGCTGCTAGTGGGTCGTGATTTGATTCCCCACTGTGTGAACTGTGTTCTGCTTGCTGGAAGCTGTATCCAGCCCAAAACGGATTGCATCTGAATTTGTCTTCATTAGGCCTGGGTCTTGCCATACTGGCCCAGCCAGACTACCCGATGCACAGAGAAGCCATCGACGAGAGACCTGCCTGGGGATCAGCCCCCTGCTCCAAATCTGAACAGGAACGATGCCTCGGTGATTCATGTGGGCTCTGCTTCTCCTGGCACTCCAGATTAACCACCTGCTGTCTTGATTTTCATCCAGCCTGTGTCCAGTCTTGGGTATCGTGAGTAATCTTCAGGGTAGCTCCCTGCAACAGCAGCCTAATTTAAAAGTGTGTCATCTGATTGTCTTGTTGTTTTCTTTTCATGAACCGAGCCCTCCGGCTCCGGATTACAAATAGTGTGAATTGTGCATGTTGTTTTCCTTCCATCACAGGGCCCCAACCAGCTGCAACGTTCCTGGCTAGCCCACCGTTCTTCATCTGGGTACCCAGAATGTATGACTGTTTATGGACCCTGAAGTGCATGCATAACTGTTTGATTGATACAGCCTTTAAACAAATTAACCTGATTATGCCCCTCCCTTGTTCAAGTTCCTTAAATAAATCAGATCTGTTTTTTGCATTTACCCTGACTGTGGTTCCAGTTTGTGCAAGAGTACTGTACTGCTGTTATTTGCTGTGGATAACCTTGTTTTACAAGGGGTCCCCAGGGCCGGGCCAGAGGAAAGCCCTGGTGGTAAGTGCAAACAGTGTGGGTACTTGTGTGGTGTATCAGGGGTATTGTGAAAGTGATTATTGTGTATTGTTCCGGACACTAGTAAGAAAAGAGGGGGGTTACAGTGTCCTGGAGGGCTGTGCCCAGGTTAGCTTGACCACTACCAATCCTGACCTCCGGGTGGAGGTACCCGTTTCAGAACTCAGGCCCCTTAACCTGCTACTAGCCAAGCAGGCAGGGGTAATAGCCCTTGGGATAGCGCCACCTAGGGGTTACATCTTGGAGGCTCACCGCTGGGATTTTGTGCCTTCTAGTGGCCAAAAATTACGAATTATTGTTAAAGATTAATGGCTACCCCAGTAGAAATGGCTGTATACCAGTTGGTGGGGTGGTGTACTGGGCAGAAGATCGATCCCCAATATGCTCTGCTTATACTGGATATTCCCTTGGGTACCAGTAAGGACACTGTAGAGGGAATACTCTCCAAAGTTGAATGTTTGAAAAACCCTGTGGTGGTGGGTCGACAGGCTGATTTGATCGCCCAAACTTTCATAGCCTTAGTAGAGTGTAGTGACCTTGTGGACAGCTCTAATGTGCCACAGACTATTGCTCCAAAAGGGGTTCTAGCTGCCTGGAGAGTGATAACAAAAGACAGTAAGGGCCCCGGGGAGGATGAGCTCCCACCGTTATCTGAAACTTTTGAGGAGAAATTTGCTAAGTTGTTGCTGGAGGAAGAGAAAACCGTAGAGGACTGTAAGAAACTATTCCTGCCACCTGGGGTTGCTTCCCCAACACCCCCTCCCACTCCAGCACCTGTTACTTCCCCGCCTTCTGTGCCCGTGCCAATGCTGGACCCTATATCTCTACCTGCCATTAGTCACGACTCCTACTGAAGGCTGAGAATCTTCTTGAGCAACCTCCCAACCCCCCAGGGGGAGGATGACTGGGAGACCTGGATAGACTATGTTGCCCCTCTAGTACTTGAATGGCAATGCTCAGAAGCAGAGAAATGAAAGAGGTTGAGTGACAGCCTCCGAGGTCCTGCTCTGGCTACCATCCGTGCCAAGCGGGCCAATAACCCTGAAGCAACTGCACAGGACTATCTTGATGCGTTGGAGAATGTGTATGGGAGCCCAGATTCAGATGAGGATCTGTGGTGGAGCGTAAGAAACACTCAGCAGTACCCAGGAGAGCCATTGTCTGTGTATGTACCTCGGCTTGAGAAGCTGCTACAAGAGTGCCTCGGAAAGGTTAGTTTGCCATCAAATGAATAAGATCAAACTAGGCTAGACCGGATCCTTAAGTCTGCTCCGTTTCCAGAATTTTTACTGCTTCAGTTGCGCCTTGCCACCCGACTGAAATTGCCCCCCTCCTATGATGAGCTAATGAAAAAAATTCAGGGGATTGAGCAAAGGTGACCCCATGGGGGAATTGCACCCATATCTGCTGCTGCTGCGCAAGTGACCGAGAGTGATCAGCCAAGTGAGGCTCAGGGGCAAAAGTCAGCACTTAACAAGCACTCTGAGAATGCAAAGGACTTCCCGCCCTGGGCCCAGCATTGGAAAGATGAGCTAATAAAGGAAGTCCAACAGCTGAAGATGGGTGCCTCTGCAAGGGTTTCCCCCATGGAACAAGATTCTGGTCCCTTTCAGGACGTGACTGCCATGGGGGTGGGGGTGCATCCTCAGGCATCCGCTACCGAGGGTGGCTCCAAGGCTGAGATCACCGGATTGACTGCCACTCTAAAGGAACTGTTAAGACACGTTGTACCACTCTCACCACTGCAAGCAGATACTAGACCCCAATCTCTTACTACTGCTTCAGTTCCTCATGCGATGTTCTCTCCCAGGATGACCCAGGAGTCTATCATTTGTCAAAACTGTAGAAAGGATGGCCATATGAAAAGAAAATGCCGGTCTCAGAAGGGCTTAGAAAGAGTAGTAAACAGACTCCAAGGGGAGCTCCGAAAATCAAATCAATGGCCAACGGGTGCCCAAAATGACCATGGTGAGGGTTCACAAAAGCCTAACTCAAATTTCTTTGTGGCTAAATCGTCTGTCCAGGCCTATGCTACTGCCTCTCCAGATTGGTCCAAAATAGTGGGCCCTTCAATGGAGACTATGGTGCCTGTGTATGGTATTCATACTCGAGCTGTGCTTGACAGTGGGTCGCAAGTGACCATTGTATTCCAGGACTGATATGACAAACACTTATCTGACGTGCCTTTGCAATCCCTGGAAGGCCTACATGTGTGGAGCCTGAGCGACAAGTCTTATCCCTACCTAGGGTATGTCCGCCTCTGGTTGTCTTTTCCTGCAACTGTAACTGGTGTAGAGGAGCGAGTAGAGACATTGGCCCTAGTGTGTCCCACCACCGGACTGTATGATGGGGTCCCCCTGTTAATTGGGACAAATGCCCACATGTTTGGGAGACTGGTGCAACTCTGTCACAAGAAACAAGGGTGATGGACTGGGAGGGCCCTGAGAATTTCGTCTCTGATCAAGAAGGCCTATGATTTGCAACAGAAACCTGAGGAAGTAGACCAGGATGAACCGGTGGGGATTGTGTGGAAGAAGGATCCCGATTCAGTGGTACTGGCCCCTAACGCGCAGTGGACCATTCAAGGGAAGGTCCGCCTCTAGAAAGATGTCAAGAACAAAATACTGATGTTGGATGTGCCAAGTGATGGAAAATTGCCAGAAGGATTATTGGTCAAGCCCAGCATCTTGCCTGCTCATGCCCATGCCTATGCATGACATGTGATGGTCCAGATTTACAATGTGTCAGATCAGGAGATCCGGGTGAACAGAGGGTGCACCCTAGTATGGTACACTGTGCAGACACTGCAGTATTGCACAGCAACAAGCACCCTGGTGAGAAGGAGAGCGTGACCCCAGACTTGTTTGACTTTGGTGACTCCCCGTTGCCAGCTGAATGGAAGGCTAGAATTAGCAAGAGACTTGCTCAGAGAGACCAAGTGTTTTCGTTGAAGGAATGGGATGTGGGATGTGTCCAGGGTGCGGAGCATCACATACGCCTGCACGATGAATGGCCATTTCGAGAGAGGTCCCGACGCCTAGCCCCAGCAGAGATAGATGATGTGAAAAGACACCTGCAGGAAATTCTCGCTGCTGTCGTGATACAAGAATCCAGGAGCCCATACACCTCTCCCATTGTGGTTGTGCATAAGAAGAATGGGTCTGTGAAGATGTGTGTTGATTATCGAACCCTGAACCAGCGGACCATCCCAGACCAATACACTATGCCTCCTATACAAGATGCCATGGATTGCTTGAATGGGAGCAAATGGTTCGGTGTTGGATCTTTGCAGCAGATACTACCAGATCCCAATAGCCCCGGAAGACCATGAGAAAACAGCCTTCATCTGTCTGTTGGGGATTCTACGAGTTTCTGAGGATGCCACATGGGATATCGGGTGCCCCAGCCACCTTTCAGTGACTGATGGAACGTGCGGTGGGAGATATGAATTTGCTGAAATGCCTGGTGTACTTGGACGATGTCATTGTGTTTGGGAGCACCTTAGAGGAGTATGGGAACCGACTGTTTAAAGTCCTAGACTGACTGGAAGACTTTGACCTCAAGCTGTCCATTGACAAGTACCAGTTTTTCCAAACCTCCGTGAAGTATGTGGGGCACATAGTATCTACAAAAGGGATAGAGACTGATCCCAGTAAAGTTGAAGCACTGACTACCTGGCCCCAGCCCCATAATCTTAAAGAACTACAACATTTACTGGGGTTCTGTGGCTACTACCACAGGTTCATAAAAGACTATTCCAAGGTGATTCACCCACTCTTGAACCTTACCCATGGTTACCCTCCTGCCAATTGTAAATACAAAAAAGGGTCTGTTAAAGGACCAGAAAAAGTATACTTCCGCCCAGCTGAACTCTTCGGGCCCTGCTGGATGCCCGACTATGAAGCAGTCTTCCATGAGATCATATACCAGCTCACCCATGCCCCCATCCTCACCTATGCTGACCCCACCAAACCCTATGTGCTGCATATGGACGCTAGTCTGCAGGGTCTAGGAGCGGTGCTGTATCAAGACCATGATGATGGCCTGAGACCAGTAGCTTACACCAGTAGGAGCTTGACTTCATCTGAACGAAACTATCCTGTGCATAAGTTGGAGTTCCTTGCACTAAAATGGGCCATCATTGACCAGTTTCATGAATACCTCTATGGGGCAAAGATATTGGTGAAGACTGACAATATCCCATTGACCTATGTACAGACTTCAGCTAAGTTAGACGCCACTGGGCACCGGTGGCTTTCTGCATTATCAACCTACGATTATGCTGTCGAATACAGACTGGGCCTGAACCATATTGATGCTGGCGCCCTATCACGAAGGCCCACTTCCAAGAGTGATTGGCTCAGGCTGTCTGAACCTGACATTTGAGCATTGTGCCAAAAGTTTGATAGAGATGAACAGATGTCTGCAGAAACAGTGGACTGTTTAGTAGATTGCTTGGGCCCTGCATTACCTCAACTTGACAATGACAGCATTCAGTGGGCTCAATCCCAATATTCTATGATTCAGCCAGCGCTTGATGCCCTGCATGCAGGGAAAGATGTGTCTAAGTTACGTTCCACTGACGTGCGAACTGCTTTATTGTTTAAAGAAGGCCCCAGATTGAAGTTGCTCAATCAGTTGTTGTATAGAGTGAAAGTAGATCATAGTGGCAAAGTAGACAAGCAACAATTGGTTCTGCCCACGGCCTTTAAAGATTTGGTACTGAGGTCCCTCCACAATCACATGGGGCACCTTGGTATTGACAGAATCCTTGACCTGGTATGATCTCACTTTTACTGGACCAAAATGATGGCTGATGTTGAGCACCATGTAAAGACTTGTAGTCGCTGCCTACAAAGAAAAGCCCTGCCTCAGAGGGATGCCCCCCTTGTTAATATTACTACCAGCACCCTCGTGGAATTAGTCTGCATAGACTTCTTGTGTTTGGAACCTAATCAGTGGAACATTGGCAATGTGTTAGTGGTTATGGATCATTTCACATGCCATGCACAAGCTTTTCCCACCAAAGATCAAAAGGCATCTACTGTGGCCAAGGTGCTAGTGGAAATTTTTTTTGTCCACTATGGTGCACCCCAGTGGATTCATTCTGATCAAGGCAGAGACTTTGAAAGTCGGCTAATGAAAGAAATGCTCTCTCTATGGGGGGGTGCGAAAGTCAAGAACCACCCCCTATCACCCATGAGGAGACCCTCAACCAGAATGTTTTAACCACACCCTTCTAGACATGCTGGGCACCCTCCACCCAAAAGACAAGCATAAATGGAGCTAGCAGATTAGCACCTTGGTACATGTATACAATTGCATGAAAAATGATGCTACTGGGTTCTTCCCCTACTGCCTCATGTTCGGGAGAGAGGCCCGGCTGCCAGTTGATGTCTGTTTTGTGGTCTCTCCAGATGGGGTCTGAGGCGAAAACTACTTGCAATATGTACAAAAACTGAAAGCTCAATTGAACCATGCCTATCAACTGGCCCAGACAATGGCCGCCAAGAGAAATCTAACCAACAAAGAGAGGCATGATAAAAAAGTAAAGGCTCAAGAGCTTTGACCTGGAGCCTGTGTGTTGCTATGCAATTTGGGACTGCATGGTAAACACAAAATTGCTAATTGGTGGCACCATCTTCCCCATGTAGTAGTTGAATAGTTGGATGATTTACATGTGTACAAGGTGCACCCAGAGAACAACTCCAAAGCTATCAAGACCATGCACTGAAACCACTTGCTACCTATCGGCCAAGTCATGATTGAGGCCCCCAGAAATTGAGCCCCCTGGGCCAGTGACTCATGCTGCCGCAAGAAAGAGAAGACTCAACCTACCCCAGTGGACATAGATTTAAAGTTTCCTCCACAACAGGCCCAGAATGATAGTGACTGTCAGTCCACTTCTGATGAAAGTGAGTGTGACTATGCCTATTACCCCTCTTATGAACTGAGTCAGCTGTTTTGAAGCAACCCCATGATTAATTGTGGGGATGAAGCTGGGCCTTCTGGACTGCCTTACCCCCCAGCTTCGTCCTTGGAGCCAATGCTCCCTGAAAGCGAAGTGCAAAGTATCACATCTTGAACCAGCATAATATTCTGTGGTGATTTGCATATGCAGCCCATGATGCTTTGCATTGTGGGGGCATGCTGAGTCTCTGTATATTGTGGAACTGTATGATTTGCCTGAGGGAGGGGCTGATGGAATGAGTCTTTCTGGTGACATACCAGAACTTGAAGAACACTATGAGAGTGCTGACCACCCCCCTTCAGTGTCTCAAAGCTTGATTGTGCCTGAGCTTTCTCAAAATGAATCAAGTGTTGTAGAAACAGAACCTGCAGAGCAAGAAGCCGACAGTGCCCCAAGTTTGGACATTCCCACCCAGGCAGAAGCACCCCTCACAAATGACGAGAGTCCCCAGACCAGTGCTGAGAGTATAGAGACTGTAGTTGTCCCCATCAGAAAGACTGGCCGAGCTGTCAAGCCAGTAGTACGCCTCAGTTATGATTCTCCCAGGATGCCAGTGGATTTGCCTCTCAATGTGTTGCACAAAGGTGTTTATGTCTCACCAAACTCACTGCCCAAATTGAGCTTGATAGCCAATTCCAGGTTACTTGTCTTTCCCTCTCACCACAGTGCCCCTGCACCCGCAAGCCCCAAGTTAGCTGATAGAGAAGGGCCCCCTATTGCATTGTTTAAGGCACAAGAAGTTATTACCTGATTCTGTATAGTAATGTTCAATTTACCTGTGTGAAACATGTGCAATGTGTTGTCAGAATGGATATAGCATCATGAAGTGTAGTGAATATGTATAGTAAAGTAATAAATTTATGTTAACTGATGCATGATGGTACAGACTTGACACGGACACCAAGTTTTCTCCAGGCAGGGAAGGATGTAACCCCCCTACAAATGGGGGTTCCTGAAAAGTATTTCTCAAGCTTGCCTAAATGCTCATTGCCAGGCTGGTGTCCTGCATTTTAGCAGTTTAAATGTGATTGCCAGAGAGTGCCTGTAAGCCTCTGTGTACTGTCTCTTTAAGAGCTGCCTGGATTGCAGTCATAAGTAATCTCAGAGGGAGCTCTGTTGAAATATGTAACTGTTTGCTGATCATTCATTAGAGTAGTAATAATAATGTAGTTTGTTTAATCTGCCGTCTTTGCAGCGAGGACTGTTTTGTTTATCCCCACCATTTTGGCCCAGAACTGCCGAATTGGACCAATCAGTCTGGTGGGACCTAAAATGGAGCCGGACTACAGGAGCTGTCTGGAGTCAAAATCTGTAGGAATTGTAGTTTTGGGCTTTTTGCGCCTTTTTGCACATGAAGGGGGAGCCTTTGTTGTGACTGACAGACAGATCAGCCAACCAAACCTTTTGGATCTTGAGGGATTTCCCAGATTGCTTACAATTTTCAGTTAGTTCTGAGCTGGTAAATGAGATGAGAACAGCTCAAGTGATTTGGGCAGTAGTTGTGTGTAGTTTTGCATGGGAGAACTGTGAAAGGGCTGAGTTTTGGCCTGCCTGTCTGCCTGCTTTCCCTGAGAGGGAAAATTGAGTTTATTCAAACTGAATCTGAGTTGTGAGGACTGTTTAAGCCACTGGACTGTGACCAGGCTTTAACCTGAAGAAGACCAAAGATTTGCAGGATGCGATCGGCCTGTCTGGACTTCCAGCCACCTCTGAGCTCCCGGTGTGTAAAAAGACTTTGCGCATGTGACCGGAGAGCGGTTTGCCTGGTACAGTAAAATTTCCTTACATGTAAATGTGCTGTGAGCTGCTACTGGGTCGTGATTTGATTCCCCACTGTGTGAACTGTGTTCTGCTTGCTGGAAGCTGTATCCAGCCCAAAATGGACTGCATCCGAATTTGTCTCCATTTGGCCTGGGTCTTGCCATACTGGCCCAGCCAGACTGCCCGCTGCACAGAGAAGCCATAGACGAGAGATCTGCCTGGGGATCAGCCCCCTGCTCCATGCTTGAACAGGAATGATGACTCGGCGATTCGTGTGGGCCCTGCTTCTCCTGGCACTCCAGATTATCCACCTACTGTCTCAATTTTCGTCCAGCCTGTGCCCAGTCTTGGGTATCGTGAGTAATCATCAGGGTAGCTCCCTGCAACAACAGCCTAATCTAAAAGTGTGTCATCTGATTGTCTTGTTGTTTCCTTTTCACAAACTGAGCCCTCCGGCTCTGGATTACAAATAGCGTGTGTTGTGCATGTTGTTTTCCTTCCATCACAGGGCCCCAACCAGCTGCAACGTTCCTGGCTAGCCCACCATTCTCCATCTGGGTACCCAGGGTGTGTGACTGTTTATGGACCCCAAAGTGCATGCAGAAATGTTTGATTGATACAGCCTTTAAGCAAATTAACCCGATTATGCTCCTCCCTTGTTCAAGTCCCTTAAATAAATCAGATCTAACTCTTTTTTGCATTTACCCTGACTGTGGTTCCAGTTTGTGCAAAAGTACTGTACTGCTGTTATTTGCTTTGTATAACATTGTTTTACAGGGTGGTCCCCAGGGCCGGGCCAGAGGAAAGCCCTGGTGGTAACTACAAGCAGTGTGGGTACATGTGTGGTGTATCAGGGGTATTGTGAAAGTGATTATTGTGTATTGTTCTGGCCACTAGTAAGGAAAGAGGGGGGTTACAGTGTCCCGGAGGGCTGTGCCCAGGTAAGCTTGACCACTACCAACCCTGACCTCCGGGTGGAGGCACCCGTTTCAGAACTCAGGCCCCTTAACCTGCTACTAGCCAAGCAGGCAGGGGTAGTAGCCCTTGGGATAGCACCACCTAGGGGTTACACTGGTAAGTCCCACTAGGCACTGGTGCCTGTTTTCAGGGGAGCACAGGGGAGGTTAACTGACTTGCTCAGAGTCACACAATATGCAAGTTGAGGTTGAGGGAAAAACAGGTCTGCTGGATGTACCAAGCTCATTACTCTAACCTCTAGGCTACTCTATCAGCCCAGCTAATGTCTTGCTTGGCTACCAAATGTAGTACGCCCTGCATCCTGTAAATGGCCTCCACATTCCACTAGGGAGTAGTCTATTGCCTGAGAGATACAGGGTTCCATCGAGACAAATGGCCTGGAGTAAACTGGAAGAAAAATGCATTTGTCAATGCTGAGAGTTTGCTGTTGGAATTGCTCTTGTACATCCCTCCCATATTTTTCTGTGTTTATTCCTCTGTCTTGCATTTTAAGGGTGGGCGTTATGGTTGGAAACCCTAATGTCCCAGGTGTTTGTTAGTATTTTTGCTACAAATTTTCAGCATGGGCTGTTTGGGACATCACCTCATGAACAGTGCCAGTATCATTTTGTTACTGAATCCCAAAAGGTGATTTTGCACAGCGAGTGTGCCATGCGATGTCACAGGTGCGAAAACACGCCAGGAGCTTTCACCAGACACCTTAAATGCTCAGCTGCAACACCACAGTTCCTTCAACCAGGACAAATCCGTTATTCCAATACTCAAGACAATCCACCATTTTGACCATTTAAGTCCTGTAAAAGGCCTCCTGTCTTTTCAATACACAGCACTAGGTCCCTCTTGACTCAATCAGAGTCCAGATGAGATTGCCCAAATTACCCAAAGTCCCTGGGGTTTCAGCAAAAAATCCCAGCCTTTGATTGGTTGAATTGCACTGCCCATCATTAAAATTATTAAACATTAGCCTACTTCAAGTTCTGATTAGTTATTGATTTGGGTGCCCAAATTAAGGTTTACATCCCTCCCAGAAGTCATTTCTCTTAGATTTGGGTGCTTAAGTCTATGATTGGCTTCTACAGCAGGTTAAAGTATCAAAGATGGCTGTCACTGTAAGCAGCTTTCATGCAAGTTCACACAATGTCCCAGTTCAATGTCCTGGTGCAGCCAAAATATATTTTTTTATTAAACACCTGTCCCACAGTTCTTTAGCAGACTCCTTTCCCTTGCACACCATTTCATCATTTAACATTTTTATCTAACCCCTGCCTGTCGCTGCTGCCATTTTGATTTCCTGCTGGCAGCAGGCAGGCTCCTCATCAATATTTAAATCTGCCTCATTAATATTTATGAGGCAGTTCCCAAACAAGCGAGCTAATTGATGCTCTTTATTTAAAACATTTTTAAATTCTTCTTTCACATTCTTCAGGTCTTCGGTCCCTGTCATGCTTAATTTTGGGAACAGGACCACTGGAGAGGCACTCGCTCAGCCACAAAAACGGCTCAAAAACAGAAATGTGCTACCTTACATGCGCGGGCCACTGCCATACAGAGAAAAGCAACAGGAAGAGCGGTGGCTCGGTTGTCCAGCTCCTTTGGCCCCATTTTGGACTGAAACCTACTGCAGCGGCCAAACAGAGGATCCAGAGGACAATTGGGGACCTAGACCAGCAGGGGGACCGAATGTGGGAAAACCAGAAAAAGGGGGCAGTTCAAAGGGGTAAACAAGTAAGCCCCCACTGGGGTGTTACACATAACAGTAAATCTTCGAGACAGTATTTTTCATCAAGCCACACCTTTGGAAGTTATAGCCACCAAGCACTAGGACCACATGGAAGCTGTTGCAAATAGTCTGCAAGGGGCCGCATATGATAACATCAGATGTCAGCGTATACATAAATGTGGATGGCCCCTCCTCTCCTCAGTTCTTTGCTGGAGATCTGCTCAGCAGACCTCCCTCTAGGTAACCAGGAGACTACCCAGAACTCCACAAACCAGGTGAAACAAAGGGCTGGAAAATGGAACAATTGAGGGAGACAGCAGCACAGAAACCCAGGGGGAAGGAGTCTGGTATGGCATGGCTTGATGAAAGAAATACTCTCAAAGATTTACTGTTATGGTAAGTTCAGTATGAGAAGTTCAGTTCTGGGATTGCCCAGACAGTAAGGGAAAAGAGGCCGTCCCATAGAAAATTCAGGAATTCCAAGAGAGAGAGATGGATAGGGGAAATCAACCAAGGCTGGATAGTGAGATAAGTATGGAAGTCCAGCGAGCTAAAGCACAGAAGGATCTGCAGATAACTTGAAGGAATTAAGAAGGAGGAGAAGGCTTTCTTTCACTATATAAGTGATAAAAGGGACAAGAAGGAAGGGATTGTTAGGCTTAAGAAAGTGTAGGAGTGGGTGGAGGATATCAGGGGGGGGAAGCACAGATACTAAATGAATACTTCTGTTCCGTCGGTCTTCACCAGGGAGAAGGACAGACGAGTGCCTTCAGGTAGCAGAAGAGGAGAAGGGGTAGTGGGGAACACAGATATAGTGTATGGTGGAACGTCGTTCTCCACCGAAATCCATCGTTGTTGAAACCTTATAGTCACACACTAGTGACGTTCGCAGTGCAGTAGAACGATTTTTTCTACTGCACTGCGCACGTCACACACTGTGTCCTCGAGCAGCATTTGACAGTTAGGGCCCACTCCATAGACAGGACGCATAGCAAAAGCAGCAGTGTCGGCGGCAGTACTAATGTTTAGCGTTAAAATGTTCAAAATGTAAAGTTCTTAAACAGTTAAAATGTCAAGCGTGAACACGTTCAAAATGTAACGTTCTTTTTTCCTTCTAGTAACACAGGAAAACTGTTTTGAAGCAGAAACATGCTGTAGTGATTTTGTTTCCCAAAAAATGATGTTCCACTATACACTATAAAGAAAAGTGCATGGGGAACAATTGACAACAGGGCATCTTTTACCTCGTTGGCACTATGACGAGGATTACCTCTCGAGCTGCGCTCTCGAGGTAATCCATCGTCATAGTGCCAACTCGGTGAAAGAATAGCCCTGTTGTCAGCCGTTCCCCATGCACTATCCTATATGTAGTGATAGAGGAGGATAGAGTGAGGGAGGAGTTGCTAGCATTGAAGATGGACAAATCACCAGCCCAGACAGAGTACATCCAGGGGTACTAAGGGAACTGGCTGAAGAGCTGGCAGTGCCACTGACAGACCTATTTAATAGTTTACTAGAGTCAGGCATGGCACTGCAGGACTGGAGAATGGCACATGCAGTGCCCATCCACAAAAGTGGTCCCAAGGATATGACCAGGGAATTACAGACCAGTCAGTATGACCTCAATTGTGGGTAAGCTCATGGAGACCATACTAAAGGAAAGGTTGGTTTAATATCTAGAGGAGCATGGTCTACAGTATTTGAGGCAGCATGGGTTCATGGGGGGGGTGAGATCATTCCCCCCATGAACCCATGCAGTCTGACATTCTGGAGTGCTGCCCTATTTGCAGGCACCTCACTGCTCTGAGGGAAGAGGTTGCCTGTCTCCAGACCAACCAGGCAAGGATTAGGGAAACCTCCTCCCACACCCAGGGACCACCAGGGCCACTGCTGCTGTCTGGACAATGGTGGGCTTGAGAGGGTGAGGGTGGTGGAACAAAGGTGCATCCCTCCAATTGTACCCCTCCAAAATTCATACGCTGTTCTGGCAGAGCATGGTTCCTCTATGGAGGCGCCCACAGTGGGGACCAAGAAGGATACTGAGAACCTCCACAAAGGAGACCCACAGGAGGGTGGTATGGGACCCCACAGTGGGGAGGAAGCAGTTCCTGGTGGGGGACTCAGTTGTTAGGGGGATAGAACTGGGGAAGGGAGGGGAGAGGGAGGTAAAGTGCCTGCCTGGTGCTATAGCTTGGATGGACAGGAAACAAAGCCTCAAGATCACAAGAGCAGCTTCACGAAAAAAATAGAAGTTGATGGCAGATAAGGACTGCAAGGCCCATCCAGTCTGCCCATTTCTTTTTCTGCCTTATGAATGTGCCATTGGCCTTTGCTCTGTCAATGGCCTATCTATTCATACTCATCTGTATTGCTCCCTTATGCCTATCCCATGCCTGTTTGAAGCCCTGCACTGTATTCATATCCACCACTTCCTGAGGTAGGCCATTCCATGCATCTACCACCCTTTCTGTGAAAAAGAGAGAGAGAGTGAGCTGCATGTCACTGTACACCTAGGGACAAATGACCTAGCTGGGAATGGGATCAGAGCAGTGCAGGAGGAGTTTGTGGAGTTGGTGAGGGGCCTTAGACAAATGTCATGCATGGTAACCTTCTTGGAAGTGCTGCCTGTCTGTGGCTTGGGGGGATTCAACAAATGGTTGAAAACCTGGTGTGGAGCAGAGGGTTTTAGCTTCACTGGGGGTCCAACTGGAGGGATATGGACCTATACTGGCATGATGGGCTGCATCTATCTGGGAAGGGAACCATGATCCTAGATGATAGCTTTAAATGCTTCATTGGCAAGCTTTTAAACTAGCCAAGGGGGGAAGCACTGAAAGGGAGCAGAGAATTCCCAGCCACCCCCCATAAAATAGGGTAGCTAGCGAGGTAAACACCAAGGTAGAGAGGTTGATAGGGAGCAGGACAGGGGTAAATGGAGAATAAGGCAAAGGTAGTAAAGACAGAGATATGGCTAAAAGGGGTAAGGCCATCAAAAAATGGAGGGTGATGAGTACCAATGCCCGTAGTTGGGTAACAAACTGCCTAAACTAGTGGCCTTGATGGAAGAAGGAATCCTGGATATACAGTAGTGGCAGTCACAGAAACATGGTACGCAGAGAACCATGACTGGGATGTCAACATACCAGGGTATGCAATCTACAGGATGGACAGGGAGGGTAAAAGAGGAGGTGGAGCAGTTCTCTATGTAAGGGAAGGGATAAGCAACGTAACTAAAGGGTAAACAGGGAGGAGAGGAGGCACTATGGGTCACCTTGGAGACAGGAAATGGCACCACAATCTGCACAGAGGTTTTATACAAACCCCCATCTCAGGGGGAGGAAATGGACAAGGAAATGATAGAAGGCATCCTTAGAATGGCAGAAAAAGGGGATATATTGTTGATGGGGGACCTGAATATGCTAGATGTTAACTGGAGCACATTTGCTGCTGTCACATCCAAAAGCAGGGTCATTCCTGATGCTCTACAAAGGACATGTCTCAGACAGCTAGTGTTGGAACCCACTCGGGAGGGAACAGTTTTAGACCTGGTACTCTCAAATAGGACGGAGAGAGGATTTCGGATTTAGAAGTAGGTAGCCATCTGGGAACAAGCAACCACAAAGTAGTGTGGGTCACGATGAACACAGCAGTGGAGTCAAGTCATTTAAAATTGAGAGTACTGGACTTCAGGAGGGCTGACTGGCAAAATGGAGAGTGCCTAAGGAATGCACTAGCAAATAGGCAGGAAGGAGGGGTGGAGGAACAATGAAGAAAAATCAAAACTGCCATCAAAGAAGCAACAAGCCTTTGTGTGAAGTAAATAAAGCAAAAACGAAGGGGAAAAAAAACACTGTGGTTCTCAAAACAGGTGGTAGGGAAGGTTAGGGAGAAAAAGACAGCATTCAGGAAGTATAAGAAATCACAAAAGAAGCAGTATAGAGACCTGTATCAGTTAAAGCAAAAGGAAACAGAGAAGGCAGTCAGAACAACAAAGGCAAAACTGAGGAAAAGATAGCCAACTCAGTTAACTCATTGCCTCCACAGGAGCTCTCTGAAATTGCAACACTTGTCTCCTATATACTGTTGACAGTGAATCCTGGGGCTTTCTATGCCAAATCCAGCCATAATCAGCATGCCACAAACGAATGCGACTACCTCAAGAACCGTAAGTGCTAGACCCAAAGTATGAGTGACAAAGTTGTTCAGTACAACATTACCTTTCCAACTGCGGTATATAAGTAATAATAAGTAATTTAGTGTTTTTTCTGTGCTGGTTGAAACAGCAAAAAAAACAACTTTTTCTTAAACCCAGTTGTGTGCCAGACTCTTACAGTCCTTCACCGTCCTCATTTAGAACAGGATGTCTCGGGAACAGCACTGCAAAGCATTCATCATCCACCACAGAGTCTGCCCAGGCCTGGAAGAATGGAGCCCAGTCATCATGAGTCACCACAGACTGTGAGGCCTTAGACTGTAGATTTCTCTCAGGGCTGGTCATTTGGAGGCAAGTCAGGGTAAGATCTTGTAGCAGCTCATATTTATTGCTAACCTTCACTGGGGTGTCTGCTGGGGATGCACGGCTGGTCCCGGAAAGGTGTTGGTGGCTCTCTCAGCTCCTGGAGCGTGCCCTGGATCAGGAAATAGATTGGATGGTGGCACCTGGGGTTTTCTTCTTCTACTGGCCCCTCCGAACTTGTTGCCAAGTGCCCAAGGATGATTGCTCAGCCACAGCTTGCTCCGTGCTAGGATCTGCTTCCATATGGACCAGACTCAAGGCTTGCCAGCAGCACCCCTCTGTGGCTTAGGCTAAGAAGGTGAGGTGGGACATTTCTCAGACCCCTTCGGAGTTTTCTCCAAGAATTGTTGTACTTCCACTGGATTCTGGAAGGTGAGGAATTCACCACTGTATGTAATTCGAAGCATAGAAGGTTATTGGAGGGAAGCCACAATGCCTCTCTGATAGAGTTCCTGTTTCACAGCTGCATAAGCCCTCCTTTTTCTGGACAAGTCCCGGCAGAAGTCCTGGAAAATCTGGATTTTGTGGCCTTGCCATAGCAGGGCACCCTTCTCTCTGGCCGATCACAAGTAGGGCTCTTTGATGGGGTACTGTAGAAATTTACAGAGGATCAGGCGCGGACAGTACCCCTCCCATGGCCACAGCCTGCAGGGCTAGTGATCTATGCACTCTTTTTTATGGCTGGTCTGGGGGAATTGTTATTCTGTTGTAATTGTGACAAGAAGGAGGATAAGAACAAATCCATGTCTCTGCCCTCCATAGCCTCCGGGATCCCAGCAATCCTCAGGTTATTTCTACAGGCCGGGTTCTCCATATCATCAACTTTTTGTAACAGGTACTGCAATTTATCACCGTGCTCCTGAAGTTGGTTATGGTGTGATTGTAATGTTTTTTCCTGATGTTGTACCATTTTCTCTGTGCCGGTAACTCTAGTGGTTAATGCCTGCAGGTTAGCATTTGTTTGAGTGGTCGTGAATTTTAGTTGTGCAGTGTCATTCAGTATTCTATTTAGCCATTCTTTAATATTTGCCTGTTCATGTGCAGTTGCATTTTCATTTTTCAGAGCCATTGTTGCTAAGAAGGCTGCTGCCTGTTAGTGGAAATATTAGGACCAAGGTGTGCCCCCAGTGAGTGCAGAAAGGAAAGTCACCCACGCTGAAAGGCCCTGCAGCTGCTTGTCCACCTTGAGGTGAGTTCCCAGCACAAGTTTCAGGCAGTGTAGCTTTGACCTTCCTCTGGCTATAGTGTCAAGCTTGGTGTCAAAGAATAGCTGGAGAAAGTGGGGTTACTAGTGGGGTACCGCAGGGTTCAGTATTAGGACCGGTCCTCTTCAATGTCTTTATAAGTGACATTGCAGAGGGACTGGAAGGAAAAGTATGTCTCTTTGCAGATGACACAAAGATCTGCAACAGAGTTGATGCACAAGGTGGGTGGAAAAGATGAGAAGGGACTTGGCAAGGTTAGAGGAATGGTCAAATGTATGGCAGCTTAGATTCAGTGCTAAGAAGTGCAAGTAATGCACCTGGAAACAAAACCCAGGGAAGAGTACACAATGGGGGGTGAGATACTAACAACAACAAAAATGGAAAGGGACCTGGGGGTAGTCATATCAGATGACCTAAAGGTGGGCAAGCAATGTGAGAGGGCAGTAAGGAGGGCTGGGGGGATACTGGGATGCATAGGGAGAGGCATCACCAGTAGAAAACAGGAAGTTGTTATCCCTCTGTACAGACAGATGGTGAGACACCATCTGGAGTACTGCGTGCAGTTCTGGAGACCCAATCTCCGCAAGGACATAGACAGGATGGAAGCTGTCCAGAGGAGGGCAACTGAAATGGTGCAGGGTGTGCACTGGAAGACATATGAAGAGAGACTTAAGGAGCTTAATATGTATACCCTCGAGGAAAGGAGGGAGAGGGTGGACATGATAGAAACTTTCAAGTACCTGAAGGGAATCAACAAAGTCCAAGAGGGTAGCATCTTTCAAAAAAAGAGGTGTGCAAGAACAAGGGGGCACAATTTGAAGATGGGGGGTGGCTCAGAGGTAATATAAGAGTATTTTTTCACAGAGGTTGCAGATGCATGGAGCGGCCTTCCGGAGGAGGTTGTAGAGTCAAAAACAGTGGTGGAATTCAAGCATGCATGGGACAGTCATAAGGCAATTCTAGGGGTTGGGGGTAGGAAGAAGTAGGCTGCTGGTTAACTAGGATCTGCAGCTTACCCATTAGGTAGGGAAATGGGCAGACTGGGTGGGCCAAGCGGTCCTTATCTTCTGTCAAATTCTATGTTTCTATGAGTTTTTTGAAGATAAATATCCGCTTCATAGATGCTTTCCTCAAATTCTGGCTGTAGGATGTATCAGGATAGGTTTCCGAGGTCTGCTCCTCTCTTTCTAAGCTGCCATCATTTTGCTTGGCAAGCTCCACCCCACAGCTCGTTATTTTCCTTACTAATAATCATAATTATAAAGGTTTGACTTTGTTTTAACCGATTAACAATTTGTAGTCTAATAATGGATTTAAATGTGTTCAATTTTGTATTAACAACTTATAACCTGTTCAGATTGGTTCTGAAAGTTTGTAACCTGAGCATTTATATTCTTTGTAACTTCAAGTAGTGCTAAGCACTGAGGGCAGACTAGTAAACCAGACTTCCTATGTCTTCATGAGTTCTGAGCATGATCTTCTCAATTTCTAGTGAATCTGTCAAACACCTGTTAGGTACTTTCCAATGGTGACCATAGGCAGTATAATTACAGTATATCTATCTAGTCTAGCCATAAGGGGTTAGTGAGTAATCAACCCTGTTGTATAATATAAATGACTAACCAAATGAGTAGTCATAAGTGGTCAACCCTGTCCTCTAAGCATTATAAGTGACCGCATAAACAGTCAACTATACCCTGCTGAGTAAACAACTGACCATGTGAGTGGCCAGGTGTTCACACTCTCAGGCTGGGTGCCTTGCTTAAGAGCACTAATATTACTTTTTAATATTATTTGATATTTTTATATGTTGTAATATATTGGCCATGTTTTGACTCCAATTTAATGACAGCAGGCCAAGGTTACAGCCCCAAACAAACCCACTATATTAGATAGATGCTTTTTGGATTACTAGCAGATTTCCACAACTGATCATTTTTGTCAAAAGACTGCTAAGATCCCAAAAACTATCAAAGTATCCAAAGCCTCCTATTTCTATGCCTTGACATGAATATTTAAGAATCCAAGGCAAGGTAGGCGTCTCAGAGGGAGAATCAAGAGCCACCTCAACTCTTAGGACCCTGTAGGAACATTTGATATTGGTTGGTGAGTGTTACTCCACCTTAGGCATATGACCTAAGGCTGACTAGCCTGGCATTTGTTTTTATTTATTTTATTACGACTACTTTTGGTCTGCGTTGAAGAAATTATTTTCTGCTTTGCACTGCTGCTCAGATGAAATTGTAATTGTATTTTGAATAATAATCATTTTTGTTAATTCCAAAACTGCCTTGCAAACTTTGAACAATTATATCAAAAGTAAACAATTTTAATCATGAATCCTGACTTTGGCATTCCTTCTCAATTTAATATTATAAAATGTAGAGCAATGAATTTAGAACAGGATAGCATTAAAAGTAAATCAGACTTGGATTTCTGTTTCCTCGGCCATGCTGGTACACTTAAAGTAATGGTTGCAGGTTACATCCATATATTAAATTGTACAGATTTTACATGTACTGAACCATTATATAAATATTTGGGATGGTGTCTCGTGGATCCTAAGAGAAAACACTGGTGTAAAATATATGATTGTCCCAGACAGCAATTAACAGATCGATTTAAAGTCCATGTAAGAATTTTTGAGGAACTAGGAAAAATTCATTGTCCATTGATACACAGCCATGCCCGTAAGGGGACTTTAGATTGTAATGAACATTCAGCCTTTATAGACCAAGGTCATATAGTTCTGGTCAGTCAAGTCTCAGATAGAATAATTGTGGTAGGTGCCCTGGGTAAAGATACGGGTGCCAATCTGCCCACTCTCTGTGTCACCACTCCAAACAAACTTTATCCTGACCTAGCCCAATTTGTAGAGGATTTGGAAAGGCACCAAACCCACCTAGTGGATTACTCGGAGGGACCGCCAGTCTCTGACGGTCACGGTAAAAATCGTATACACGAGACTGAGCAAGACAGTTATACAGGAGAGCCAGAGGGCACTCTTTATAACTCAAACATTTCACTGTACATTTTCAAACCTCTCTCCAAGTATCACAGACATTTGGTGGAATAATGGAGGGGCCACACTGAAGGTGCCATCTGCATACCAGTTGCTGCATCTTTCCAAGAAATGCATATTGCTAGGTGTGCTAAATGTAAGAATGCAATCAGGCCCTAGGGGGCCACTGTCATGCTATAGAAATTTAACACTAGAGTCACAGGAGTCAGGAGTGTATGTTTCATATATTTCAGGGATGCAGAGTTCTGTTGATCTTTTGGGTTTGGTGGGGCACCATGAACATGCAACCCTTGGATTGTGCACTTCATATTTTTATCTATAAGTTTACCCTGTGTTGCCATCGAAACATGCTCCCTGTCGTGAATCAGGACTTGGGCAGTGGTGTCCTGAGTTGCAGAAGCCCTCTGTTTTGCAATATTCACTGCCTCTGCTCTCTCTATAGCATTAGGGTCAAGTGCATGACTGTGCTGTGAGCAGCGATGGATGACTGTGGGATCCTCTGCACTGGCAGTGTACAGCTGTGTGCTGCACCCCTTCGGCTTCCTCACATCTCACTCACACTGCCAGGCAGCCTTTCCATTGTGGCCCCTCTTGTGGAAAGTATATATGAAATTCAGTTCATCCACAAGCTTAGATCTATTCCTTTCAGACATAATAAACCTGCCCATCATTCTGGCAAGGCGCTGACTACCAGGTTTGATGACAAATATTGAAATGGCAAGTAACAAGGAAAGCTGCAAGGCTGTAAAGATCAAAGTATTTATACTAACTGACCCTAATTGGACTGATTGGATTAACACTGTACTCATCCATTAGGACAGTTAATGACTGCTAAACTGTTTGTGCAATGTTAAAAGTGGACATCTTCAGTTTCCAATGCATGCGGCACCTATGGGTGACCCCCACCCCCGCCAACACAAGTTATGATGCCTAGTACAAGTTAAAAAATATTTCTTTATCCAGTGATGGGAGTGAAAGTGGAGTGAATTATAAAGTGAGCAAGTCACTGTGGGTGAAGACTGTCGGGAGCAAGCGTTTTGTGAATATATCATCAGGAGTGAACTGACGTAGATCCGTATAATGCAATTAATACTGAAGACTGTTGGAGGGCATGTGGAGCTGTGGGAACACACTGGCATATCTTGTGGGGGATGTCTAAAACTTGCCCAGTTCTGGTTGGACTTTCAGATGGCGGTCCAGCAGGTCTTATCTTTAAATATACCCAATAGCTTCACAGATTGGGTCCTGGGTTTCCCTGTTTTGGTGAACCTTCTCCTGTCCAAAAGAAAACTGGCTCTAACCCTTTCTGCAGCTGCTTTGAAATGCATTATGGTGCATTGGCTCAAAAAAGAACCCCAGTTCTGTGGGAATGGGTGCACAGAGTCAATAATATCCTTGATTTAGAAACAATAGGCTACACTTACATGAAGAAACTTTTACGACAGTCTGGAACCCCTGGATAGTGTGGGAGGCCAGCTGGGGAGCAGCTGGTACTCAGTGAATTAAGACTACCCAAGTATCCATTGTGATCGTACCCAAAGGGGTTGGAATTTCTCTCCTCCTCATATCCTGCTGAGTTAGACGTACCCAGTTGTACACTCGATGGCCTTACTGGCTTGCTTTCTATAGTTCTCATTTTGGTAATGCCACTTAGTTTACATTCAATCAAAAAACATGTTTTGTTTGTATCTTTCTTCTCCTGTCATTTACAATCAATTACAATCATTTACAACTTTCAAGATCTGTCAGACTCATGCCACCCGGTGGTGCTGAGGGTTGAGGTGCTGGACACCAAACCTCGCACCACCCTGGTGGCCCGGTTTTGGGAATGGGCCCAGGCCATCGGGGGTCTGCAGGGGAGGGAGAGAATTGAGCATCCAGAGGACTGCTCTCCTCTCCTGGGGATGGGATCTGGGGCCTGTTCGGCACAGTTGTGACCCATGGTGGAGACCAGGGGCTCCCTGAAAAAAGAGGTGGAGTGGCAGCAGATGTCAACAACCTCATTGCATGTCCACATTCTAGGGGAAACCACATACAGAAAAATCTCCGACCTTGAGGATAGGCGATGGCACTGTGCCATCCAGGCCACACTCAGTACACAGGATGCTCTCTTCTCCACAGTTGTCCGGCCCAGCTGACTAGATTCTAGATAGAGCGCTCTGGAAGGATAAGGTGGCCCTACCTCGGGGGTGGGGTTCAGAGCAGGAGGGTCTGTCAGGCTGGCGACAGGAGTAGGAGGTGCTTCAGGTAGGAGGGAGAGCCTGGTTGTGGTGTGGATGCCAGAGAGAGTTCCCCAGGGAAGGTACATAAAGAAAATTACCAAAAAATAAGACTGTTAGTAATTATTTACTGAGGTGCCCAGAGCAGTGCTAAGGTTGTGGTTTATTTCTTAAAGGATGTAATGCTGTTTGAACTGATTTATCTGTCCAGCTTGTCTGATATAGTGTTGAAATTACCCTGTTAATACATTTCAAATGTGTTGCTGTATTTAGCGGTACAGTGGAGCCTTTGCTTGAAGCTCTGCAGGACTATTCTTGCTGCTCCATAACTTTATACTTACAGTTTTTTTACATTGTACGATTATATTTTACCCATTTTATGTTTGCTTGCACGCATGTGCAAGAAACGTAGTGCCACCATATGAGTTTTGGTAGGTGTGCCACCCCCACTTCCAATGCCCTGCTCCTTTTTGCAGGCAAGGCTGCACCGTACCAATGAATGTCCGAGCTGTCTATGACAGCCATTCAGATGCAGTGGCGTACAATTCAGAGAAAACCACCGCTACAATGAGTGGTGGTAATGTGGAAGCAATTTGCATACTGCCATTGGCAGGCAATTTGCATACTGCCGTTGGCAGTATGTAAATTACCTACCTGTCAGCACTGCATCTGAACTGTCATAGATAGTTAGTTTCTGACAGAACAGCATGATTCCCATTGGCTCCACTGCCCCCCAAACGAACTTCCAGGTGCCACGCTGGGAGCCCACCCCAGCGTGGCAAAAGTCTGTGGCCCACGGAGGTGCCCATTCCCCATCAGCTCCCTCCCTCCCAACGAACTTCAGGTGCCACGCTAGCCCACCCCAGTGCAAAGTGTCTGTAGGTCCATGGGGGTGCCTAACTCTTCGGCTCCACTGCCCCCTCCAACAAACTTCCAGATGCCACGCTGGGAGCCCACCCGAGCATGGCAAAAGTTCCACATTGTCTTTTAAAAAATAAACCTATAACAAAAGAAAATGGTCCCTCATTGACTCTCTTGCCCCCTTCCCCAAGCTGCACCCACCTTCTGTGTACCCCACCTCCCCACACCCCCGTTCACCCCATACTTACCTCTGGAGGCTAGTGCAATGATCTTCAGTGGACCAGGAACATGTCTGCACTCTTCAAAGCCGACCGTGAACTGAAGAAATGCCGGTAAGCTGTATAATGGCATGTGGGTTTTTTCAACTTTGGTGCATATCTTGGCCATTTAGTGAATTTTTTCACCAAATTTTCAACATGAGGTTCTTGAAACCCCACCTCATGAACTCAGTCACTGTCATTTTGTTATTCAGTCCTGAAAGGTGATTTCGCAGTCACTGTGCGGAACCACCTTCCGGGACAGAGTAATGAAATGACAGTGTCACAGTTCATGAGGTAGGCCCCCAAAAACCCTATGTTGAAAATTTGGTGAAAAAATTCCCAAAAATGACTGTTTTACTAGCGTGCCATGTGTGGTCCTATGCACGCTCGTAATTTTGAGAATTTTTACTGTTTTCACTCCAGATTTTCAACATTGCCATTTTACCACACCTCCTTATGAACAGTACAGCTGTCATTTTTCACATCTCACCCAAAATGTGTTTTCTTTTTTGCAATTATTGTTTATACTCCCCCCACCCCTCTGGAGTCATATCTTTGGGAGATGCCAATGAAGCTTGTCCCTGCCTCCGCATTACCTGACCGAACGGGGTCCCCCCATCATGGTACGGTTTACCCCCTGCCCAGGGTCGGGGTGGGCCACCCCCGAAGCTTAGAAACTCACCAGGTCCCTTGCTCAATACAGGCAGGCAGCTGCATATCGGGACCCAGCTCGGCACTGCGTCTACCCGACTCCGGAAGGGCATTTTCTGTTTTTCCTCCAGACTGCGTGCCCCAGCGTCAAGGCGAGAACACCGACACTCACAAAGTCCCACCCCCAAGGTCCCGTCCCCAGAGCTGGTTGGTCCGTGGCCTACACCCCTGACCAATCGTGCCCCAGTGACTCCAGCAGCTGTCGGGTCCCCCCGCCTCCGCTAGGCATCACCTTTTGCCAGTGTATAACCCACCCTTCCCCCAAAGAAGGTGAGCTGTCATCGGACACTCAAGCCTTCTCCCCCAGGCCAACCCCACATGACCCGAGCTCGCTCACGAACTTGGGTCTGTGGCATCCAGTGCCTTAACCCTCAGCGCCACTGTGCCGGCCCAAAATATGTTTTCGCTCATGTAGCGCACAATGGCGCGGTCGGTGTGTGAAATCAGTGTTTGGGACAGATTAAGAAAATTAGAGACACTATTCATGAGCAGAGATCTTAAAACAGCTATATTGAAAATTTGGTGACAAAAGTCCATAAAATGACTGTGTTACGAGCATGCATTGCGCAGTTTCTATGCACCCTCGTAAGTTCACGAATTTATAATATTTTCAGTCCATATTTTCAACATTGGCATTTTTCCACACCTCCTTATGAAAAGTACAGTTGTCATTTTCCACACCCTGGCCGAAATGTGTTTTCGTACTTCCGGTGCAGAATAGCTAGGTCACTGTAGGAAATCAGTGTTTGGGACAGATTAAAAAACTCACAGTGATACTGTTCATGAGCCGAAGTCCCAAAATGCCTATGTTGAAAATCTGCAGTAAAAATCCCCAGACTAATTATATTACTGGTGTGTGTTGTAGTTCTTTGCAGACTCAGGATTCAATTAGTTTTTTTATATTTTCACTCCAAGTTTTCAACATTGCCATTTTTAACACCTCCTCATGAACAGTACAGTTGTCATTTTTCACATCCTGTTCAAAATGTTTTTTCGCACCTGTAGCGCCAAATGGCGCAGTCACTGTGCAAAATCTCCATTTGGCTAATAAACTGATAGTGTCACCGTTCATGCGGAGGGGTCACAAAAGGCCCATGTTGAAAAATTGGAGTAAAAATACCAAAAAACACCCAGGGCATTAGGGTCTGTGACCATGACGCCCTATCCTGTAGTGACTGGCAGGCATCAGGGGTGTGATTTGGGATTGTCGACAGTAATGCACATTCCATTCCACACCCACCCTGGAGCCAGTGACAGGCACTAAGGTGCGCCTTGGACCCCCTGGCCCCAGAGTTTACCCCATTCTCCTATTCTGCACCCATTTCAGTGTATTTCTTTATGGAATGAGGTGAATGTAAAGCCCAAACACTCCAAGGCACACCTCGACACTTGTCAGTGTCTGCAGTGTAGGGTGAGGTGAAATGTTGTCACCGTCATGGTCTATGACCCAAAGGCACACCCCAATGCCTGTCCATCTCTGCCGGGTGGGGGTGGAGTTGGTGTCAGTTCAATACTTCACTGCCATTCGTATACTGCATCTATCTAACTCCTGCACTTCCACTACTAATGCCAGAAAGCAAACATTTGGCATTGACAAATGCTTGCTAATGGATGCAATGGGACTGTTGCTTAACCTGCATCATCCACTGTATTTAATGCTGTTTTTGAATAAACCTGAATTTAAAAAAAAAAAGAAAAAAGAGGGCCAGTCCCAGTACTGAACCCTGTGGTACCATTCTAGTAACCCCCCTTTCTTTGCAGTGGACTCATAGAAACATAGAAGTTGACGGCAGATAAAGACCGCAAGGCCCATCCAGTCTGCCCATTTCTTTTTCTACCTTATGAATGTGCCATAGGCCTTTATTCTGTCAATGGCCTATCTATTCATATTCATGTATATTGCTCCCTTATGCATATCCCATGCTTGCTTGAAGCCCTGCACTGTATTCATATCCGCCACTTTCTGAGGTAGGCCGTTCCATGCATCCACCACCCTTTCTGTGAAAGAACTTCCTCACATTACCCCTTAATCAGCCTCCCTTTAATCTTATGCTGTGTCCTCTTGCCCTGCTATTTTTCTTATATTGAAACATGTTAGACTCTTTCACCTTGTTAATGCCCTTAAGGTGTTTGAATGTTTTGATAATATCACCTCTCTCCCTTCTTTGCTCTAGGGTATACATATTGAGCTCCGTTAATCTGTCCTTATATGTTTTCTGATGCAGTCCTTGCACCATTTTGGTTGCCCTTCTCTGGACTACCTCTGTTTTGTTAATGTTCTTGAGAAGGTGCAGCCTCCGATACTGCTTGCAGTACTTCAGATGGGGCCTAACCAGTGTCTTGTAAAGAGAGATTATTACTTCCCTCTTATGAATTGTGAAACCCCTACTAATACATCCCAACATCCCCCTAGCCTTACCTACTGCTTTACTGGTCTGCTTGAATGATTTTAGGTCATCTGTGATGATGATGCCCAAGTCTCTTTCTTTCCTTGTGATTGCCAGCAACTTCCTTCCCAACCTATAGGTGGCTTCAGGGTTTCTCTTCCATATGTGCATGATCTTGCACTTCTTTGCGTTAAACCCCAGTTGCCACTCTTCCGACCATTTTGCCAGTTTATCCACATCTCTTCTTATTCTGCCCACCCCAGCTGGATCATCTACTCTGTTGCATATTTTGGTGTAATCTATGAACAGACAAACCTTACCCTCCAGTCCATCTGCAATGTCACTGATGAAGATATTGAAGAGGACTGGCCCCAGAACTAATCCCTGAAGTACCCCATTTGTGACTTGCATCTCTTCTGACTGTATACCATTTACCACCACTCTCTGTTTTCTGTACGTCAACCAGTTTGCCACCCAGTTGACCAACTTCTGACTCACCCAGACCCTACCCAGCCTATTAATCAATCTTCTATGTGGAACAGTATCGAACGTTTTGCTGAAGTCAAGGTAGGCAACATCAACTGCTGCCCCTTGGTCCGCCACTCTTGTTACCCAGTCAAAGAAATCTATGAGATTAGTTTGACAGGACTTTCCTGTTGTAAACCCATGCTGTCTTGGATCCTGTGCTCCTTTGGATTCCAGGTGTTACACTATCCTTTCCTTAAGGAGTGCCTCCATAATCTTGCCCACTACTGAGGTAAAACTGACTGGTCTGTAGTTCCCTGCCTCCTCCCTGCTATCATTCTTGTGGAGCGGGATCACGCAAGAACTTCTTCAGTCTTCTGGGACCTCTCCTGTGCTCAGAGACTCACTAAACAGTTCTGATAATGGCTCTGCTAGTCCCACCCTTAGCTCCTTTAGTACCCTGGGATGTATGCCATCAGGTCCCATTGCCTTTTCCACCCTGAGCTTAGCGAGCTCTTGTAGGACTCTTTATTTTGTGAAGGGACTAGTGCACACCTCCCTCCCCCACCATGTCCATGGTGCTGAGCTGTGGACCCTGCCCTACCTTCTCCTCAGCAAATACTAAGCAGAAGTATCTATTTAGGATAGATGCTTTTCCTTGGTTGTCCTCTTCCTCACACTCCCCTTATCCTCCTTGATCTTAGCAATACCTCTCCAGAATTTCTCCTTTCACTAATGTATCCATAGAGTTTTGTCAGCTTCTTTTACTGTTCGTGCTAGTGTTTCCTGGGTTTGGGCCTTTGCCTGCCTTACTGTCTTCCCTGCTTTCCTTAGGGAAGTTTGGTATGCCTCCCTGTCTTCGTCCTACTGTGTTCCCTTATATTTTTCTGAAGGCCAGCCCTTTGGCTCTGACCTTTTCTACTACTGTTTTTGAGAACCAAAGTGGTTTCCTTCTTCTTTTGCTCTTGCTTTTCTTTCTAACACAATGGAATGTTGCTTCAAGTATTGCATCCTTAAAGTTTGCCCACTTTGCCTTTACCCCCTCATCTGTATTTCTTCTTGCCAGGGCTAGCTGAACTCTGTTGGCAATCTTATCAAAGTCAGCTCCTCTGAAGTCCCATAGTTTTGCCTTGGAATGGGATGATTTAGTTCTACTGACGAAATTGAACCAAACCATATGATGGTCATTGGCCCCCAGGTAACCGTCTACCTGGAGATTTATGATCCATTTCCCGTTAGTCAGTACTAGATCTAGGATAGCCCTGTCTGTTGTGGGTTTTCTACCAGTTGTTTGAGGCCCTCCCCCTGTGGGGAATCCACTATGTGTCTAGTTCTGGCAGATGTTCCTGCTGGTATTAACCAATCTGTATCTGGCATGTTGAAGTCTCCCATTATCAGAACCTCCCCTTTAGCTGTCATGTTTTGTATATCTTCTAACAGTAATGTGTCTATGTCCTCCCCCTGGTCTGGAGGCCTGTAGACAACCGCAGTTCATATGGCTGTCTCATTTCCTGTTTCCAGGGTGACCTACAGTTCTTCTGGCTCCTTATGTGTATTCTGAGTTTGCGTTTACTATTACCTTCTGCGTCCTCTGTGTCCAGCCAGTCTTTTACTCAGGTTACCACCCTGGGACCCACTCCCAGTCTGGCTAACTTGTTAATTAATATGTTGTGTGGGACTGTGTCAAATGCCTTGCTAAAGTCTAGGCAAGGCGTTTAATGGATCACTGGACTTTGGCGATACTTGATGGATCACCGTACTTTGGCAATCTAGCTGTTACTTATTTGTAGTTGAGTGGACATGTTACTCTAATACACTGCTGTGCTGGAATAGAGGGACTTTAATATTGTGATGCCATAGTCAGTGGACTTGCTGGTCTGTTTTCTTCTTGCAGAATGGTTTTGATATTTCTGCCTTCTGAACATGATTATTAGATCTGAATCCTCCTACTGAGGTTTTCAATGCCCAGCTGCTCTTGTTTTATTAACAATGTGACCAGCTTTCATAGTTTTCTTGGACGAGTTACATATTGTGTTTCATTTGGTTACACTAGACTTATTCTAGGCCAATAGCATTTTTGATTTTTGCTTAGAGTTTAACATATTCTCCAGATTTGTGTCTCACACTTAGTAAAACTATGGGGGTAACCAAGAGGCAGTGCAAGATGCGATCTTATTTTCAAGCCTCAGAGTAATTTATCTGTTTTTGAGGTAAGTTATTTTTTTTTTTTATTTCATAGCTGGTAATTTTTGAAGCTAGGCTGGAGAGGATTTTCTCTGACCCCTTGCCTTTCTGTCTGTGTTTACTTTTGATACTGCTATACTTCATTACCCTGCCTGACTGCCTCTTGGAATTTACTCTTGTTTCTCTTAGACCTATTTCAGATATTTCTTCTTTGGTCAGTAGTGCCACACTTGTGTCTGCACAAGTTTTTTCAGGGGAGGTGGGGAGCGGGGGGTGGAGTTTCTCTGCTATTATGTATGTTGCATTGCACACTAGAGTGTATGAAGGGACAGGGCATCTTATATGCCCACTTGGGGGGAAGGGGTGGATTTTGGGAGGGTTAATGTTTTCTATTTATTTGTTGAGGAGGTGTATATCAGGTACTATGGGGGTTGTAGGGGTGGGTGAGCAGGGGGATTTTGCTCTGGTGGGGCATATCCCTCTCGTAGGAATTATTTTTTTCTTTATCTGTTCATCACACTAACATCTCCAGATTCCCCCACTCCCTCGGGCCGCCATGGTCCCAACTTATCTCCTACTCACCTCACTCCTCACACCTGCAGCTGACCCCAGGGTAACCAGTGTAACCCTTTTGCCGGGTGGGTCCCTCTCTTCCAAGGGGGAAGGCACCGGTGCAGGAGGTCACCAGCACATTATTTGGCCCTGGAGTGCTGCTGAGGTGGACTTGGCTCTCTGGAGGACTTTTGTTGGCACCGGAAACCAGCAGCAGGCATCCGATGGATCCCTGGAGCTTTTTTCCCGATTTCCTATGGTTTTCCCACTGTGTGCTCCTGCAGTACCTCCAGTTTCCACTGGAGGCAACTGCAGAGCGAGGCTACCCCACAACCCAACCCAGGAGAGAAGAGCAGTCCTCCGGTCACTCAATTCTCTTCTCCACCCGCCAACCCATGGTGCCTGAGTCTATTCCCAAACCCGGGTCACTGGCGCAGTGCAAGGTAAGGCATCCAGAGACTCAACCCTCAGCGCCACTGGGCCAGCATTTGCATTTTTCAAACAATTGAGGCTACTTGTATTGCTTCGAATGTGTGCTGTATATAATGTCGTTGGTGTTTCAATTCTGTTCTTGGAATATTAAAGGGGCTCAATCCCCTGTTACTTGTTCTAAGGTACTGCTTCATCTAAACAGACTGAGGGTCGATCCTGCAGTGCTTCAGGAGACTCATCTACCTGTTGACCAACTCTCTTTACTGCATAAATCATGGGTGGGTCAAGATTTTAGGGTGGGCATGGACACCCAGAGATGAGGCGTTGGCCATAATTATTGACAGATTCATTCTTGTTCACTTTTTGCAGGAAGTAGCTGATCCACTGAACCAATACATATCGCTTAGGGCATTACTGGGTCACAGGGAGGTTGTTCTGGTATCCATGTACGGCCCCACTGTTGATGAGCCTGGATTTTTTGTTAATCTCATAAGTATTCTTTCCCCTTGGTCATCCCTTCCCATACACTTGGCAGGCGACTGGAATTTGGCTGTTTCCAATGAATTGGACAGATCTGGCACAAGAAGACAAGGTTTGTCTCCTGGTCAGTGGGCGCTAAGGGAGTTAATGGACACTGTGGGTTTAGCAGACTCCTGGAGGGTGATGAATCTCATACAGCGGGGAATATTCTTTCCATTCACTCCCTCATAACTCATTTTCCTGTATGGACTTTATTTACTGGGGCTAGAACATCTTTCTGAGGGTTCACTCATTTGATTGCAGTGCCAAGGCTTTGTCAGACCATCACCCCATGCTTATACACTTAGCTGTTTCATTATGCAATGATCTAGTAAAATGCAGGTGTCTAACAACCAGCATCTGAAGTCCCCAGAAATTGTGGAACACATTAGCAAATTTATTCCAACCTTTCTGGAATTCAATTCTCCTTCTATGTCACATCTTGACCTTCTACAGGCTGCTCTTAAATGCACACTGAGGAGAATTAATCTGTGTAGCTTCTAAATGCAAAAAAAAAACAAAAAACAGCATGCACGGGAAGTGTCTCATTTACTAAACCAGATCAGGTCATTTGAGCACCAGCTCTTCCCCATATGCTGTCTGGGAACAACCTGAATCATTAAGAGCTAAATACAATGACCTTCTGTGAGAGCAAGCAGAAGATCTCCTTGGCAGAACTAGCTCTAAATATTTTGATCAGGTGGAGAGAGCTGGAAAGCTGCTCGTGCTCCATTTAAGGAACCAAGTGGCTGACACAATTATTCCCTATATCCATTTTAGCTCGGGACAGTTGATAACCTCTCCTCTGGATAAAGTAGCACGAATCCATGATTTTTATTAATCTCTATATAAGCCTGACCCTCTGGATCCACAGGGTTCTTCATTTGAGAATTTTTTTTTCAGGGGCTGGAATTCTCAACACTGCCAGATATTTATGCTGATAGCCTGTAAGCTCCCTTATCCTTATGTGAAATTATGGATACCATAGATGCTCTTCCACTAGATAAAGAATTGGGCCCAGATGGTTACACCCCAAACATTTATAAAATATGTAGGGATTTGTTTGCTCCTCTGCTACTGGACACTTACTTTTATGTATGCACATTGGACAACAGATTCATCCCTTACCAAAACTCTGGTTCTTCTGAAGTTGGGCAAGGACCCATTGAATGTGTCCAGTCATAGACCTATTTCTGTAATTGTTGTGGATTATAACATTTTAGTCAGGGTGTTGGCTGTCCAACAAAGTATGGGGCTCGATAATCAGCAGATAACAAGGTGGTTAAGTCCCCAGATGTCTTTCATCGGGTCATCTTCACAAGTTGGCCCATCTTTCCTCTGCGTCCAGGGACTTCAAGGCTTCCACGGTTTGGGCATCCTTGGATAAAGAGAAAGCCTTTGCCTGGGTTTTTTGGGATTATTTGTTTGCAGTGTTGCCCAGGTTCAACATCCCACCAGAATTTATTAATTTGGTCTGAGTTCTGTACAACAACCCTTCTGCTTTCTGAGTTTTGTGCAATGGGTCTCGCTTGGAGGTAATATGCCTTAGCCGTGGAACAGGCAGGGATGTCCCATGTCCCTTTAATTATTTAACTTATTCTCAGAACCTCTAATCAGAACAAGCATTTGTCAATGCTGAATGTTGATTGCGTTGGTCTGTTGAGCATGCTCACTGGCCTTCTGTCAGTCGCTCAGTCTGTTTCTTCCGGTGCTGCAGGCTGCTCTTTTGTACTGGGCTCCTGCCTGCATTGGCACCATGTTCTGCCCACTAAGAAATTGGTAGCTGTCCCGACAGAACTCCGTTGAGGTGGCTCACTCCCCCTCTCTCACTCGCTCATTCTGTTTCTCCTAGTGCTGCAGGCTGCCCTTTTGTACTGGGCTTCTGCCTCTGTTGGTGGCTTTTTCTGCCCACAAAGAAATCTGCAGCAGTCCCGACATAGGTCTGTTGAGCCTGCTGACTCCCTCTCTCACTCACTCATTCCATTTCTGCCGGCGCTGCAGGCTGGCCTTTGTACTGGGCTCCTGTCTGCATTGCCACCTTTTCTGCCAACAAAGAAATCCGCAGCAGTCATGATAGAGCTCCATTGAGCTCGCTCCTCCCCTCTCTCATTACGCTAGTTGTGTTCTCCCGTGCTACAGGCTGCCCTTTGTACTGGGCTCCTGCCTGCATTGGCACCTTTTTCTGCCCACAAAGAAATCCACAGCTGTGCTGACAGGGCTCTGTTGAGGTCGCTCACTTCCCATGTGTCACTCACTCATTCTGTTTTTCCTGGCGCTGCAGGCTGCCCTTTTGCACTGGGCTCCTGCCTCTGTTGAAGCCTTTTTCTGCCCACAAAGAAATCTGCAGCTTTCCCGACAAAGCTCCGTTGA
Source organism: Neoceratodus forsteri (assembly GCA_016271365.2). Taxonomy (NCBI): domain Eukaryota; kingdom Metazoa; phylum Chordata; order Ceratodontiformes; family Ceratodontidae; genus Neoceratodus; species Neoceratodus forsteri. The sequence continues at coordinate 159,232,711 of CM057454.1, read as the reverse complement.
GCTCGCTAACTCCCCTTCTCCCACTCACTCATTCTGTTTCTGCCGGCGCTGCAGGCTGCCCTTTTCTATTGGGCTCCTGCCTGCGTTGCCGCCTTCTTCTGCCCACAAAGAAATTTGCAGCAGTTACAATAGAGCTCCGTTGAGCTCGCTCACTCCCTCTCTCTCACTCGCTCATTCTGGTTTCCCCGCCAGTGTAGGCTGCCCATTTGTACTGGGCCTCTGCGTGCATTGCTGGCTTTTTCTGTTCACAAACAAATCTGCAGCAGTCCCAACTGAGCTCTGTTGAGCTCACTCACTCCCCTTCCCTCCCTCGCTCATTCTGTGTCTCCTGCCGCTGCAGGCTGCCCTTTTGTACTGGGCTCCTGCCTGCATTGGCGGCTTGTTCTGGCCAGAAAAAAATCTGAAGCAGTCCTGACACAGCTCCATTGAGCTCTCTCACTCACTCATTCCGTTTCGGCCGGTGCTGCAAGCTGGCCTTTTATACTGGGCTCCTGCCTGCGTTGCCGCATTTTCTGCCCACAAAGAAATCCGCAGCAGTCACAATAGAGCTCCATTGAGCTCACTCACTACCGCTCTGTCACTCAATCATTCTGTTTCTCTTGGCGCTGCAGGCTGCACTTGTGTACGGGGCTCCTGGCTGTGTTGGCACCTTTGTCTGTCCAAACAAATCTGCAGCTGTCCCGACACAGCTCCACTGAGGTCGCTCAGTCTCCCTCTCTCACATGCTCATTCTGTTTGTCCTGGTGCTGCAAGCGGCCTTTTGGTACGGGACTCCTGCCTGCATTGGCACCTTTTTCTGCCCACAAAGAAATCCGCAGCAGTCCTGACAGCGCTCCGGTGAGTTCGCTCACTCCCTCTCCGTCACTCTCTCTCTCGTTCTGTCTCTCCCAGTGCTGCAGGCTACCTTTTTGTACTGGGCTCTTGTGTTGGGCCCTTTCTCTGCCCACAAACAAATCTGCAGCAGTCCTGACAGAGCTCATTTGAGCTCGGTCACTCCCCCTCTTACTCGTTTGATCTTAGTGTGTCACAAACAGTGATTTCCCACAGCGACCGTGCTATTCTGCGGCAGGAGTGCAAAAACATATTTTATCCAGGGTGTGACAAATGGCAGTGTACTGTTCATAAGGAGGTGTGGAAAAATTCCACTGTTGAAAATGTGGCGTGAAAATATTACAAAATTGTGAAGTTACAAGGCTGCGTGGAAACAGTTCCACGCATGCTTGTAACACAATCATGTTATGGAGTTTCGTCACCACATTTTCAACATAGGCATTTTAAGACCTCTGCTCATGAACAGTGCTACTGTCTTTTTCTTAATTTGTCCCGAACAGTGATTTCCCACAGCAACTGCGTTATTCTGCGCCGGAACTGTGAAAACACATTTCGGTCAGGATGTGAAAAATGACAGCTGTACTGCTCATAAGGAGGTGTGAAAAAATTCCACTGGTGAAAATCTTGTGTGACGATATTACAAATCTGCGAAGTTACAAGGGTGCGTGGAAAGTGTGCAGCGCACATTTGTAACACAGTCATTTGATGGGCTATCATCACCAAATTTTCAACATAGGCATTTTAGGACCTCTGCTCATGAAGAGTATCACTCTCATTTTCTTAATCTGTCCTGGACAGTTATTTCCCACAGCGACCGCTCTATTCTGCGCCAGAAGTGTGAAAGCACATTTTGGCCAGGATGGGAAAAATGACAGCTGTACTGTTCATAAGTAGGTGTGGGCAAATGACAATGTTGGAAATTTGGAGTGAAAATATTATAAATTCGCAAAGTTACGAGCGTGCGTGCAAACTGCGCAATGCACGCTTGTAACACAGTCATTTTATGGAGTATCGTTACCACATTTTCAACATAGCCATTTCAGGACCTCTACTCATGAACAGCATCACTGTCATTTTTTAAATCTGTCCTGAACAGTGATTTCCCACAGCAACCGCACTATTCTGCGCCGGAAGTGTGAAAACACATTTTGGCCAGGATGGGAAAAATGACAGCTGTACTCTTCATAAGTAGGTGTGGGAAAATGGCAGTGTTGGAAATCTGGAGTGAAAATATAAATTCACAAAGTTACGATCGTGCGTGCAAACTGCGCAACGCACGCTTGTAACACAGTCATTTTATGGAGTATCATCACCAAATTTTCAACATAGCCATTTCAGGACCTCTACTCATGAACAGTGTCACTGTCATTTTTTTAATCAGTCCTGAACACTGATTTCCCACAGCAACCGCGCTATTCTGCGCCAGAAGTGCAAAAACACATTTCTGCCAAGATGTGAACAATGACAGCTATACTGTTCATAAGGAGGTGACAAAATGCCAGTGTTGAAAATCTGGCATGAAAATATTGCAAATTCACGGGTTACGAGCGGTGTAGCAACTGCACAGCGCACGCTCGTAAAACAGTAATTTTTTGGATTTTTTCCACCAAGTTTGCAACATAGGCTTTTTGAGGGCCCACCTCATGAACACTGGCACTGTCATTTCGTTAATCATCCCCGAAAGGTGATTCCATGCAGTGACCGCGAAATCACCTTTCGGGGCCGATTAACGCCGTGACAGTTAAAGAATTCAAGTGGAGGGGTCCCAAAAACCTCATATTGAAAATTTGGTGAATAAATTCCCCAAAATGCCCGAGGTATGCACTAAAGTTGGAAAAACCCTATTTATTACATTATACAGCTTACCGGCATTTCCTCAGTTCGCGGTCGGCTTTGAAGAGTGCAGACGTGATCCTGGTCCATCAAGATCGTTGCACTGAGCCCGGAGGTAAGTATGGGTGAGGGGTGTGGGAGGCAGGGTGCGAGGGTGGGTGCGGCTGCGGTGGAGGGGCAGGGCGAAGCCGAGGGACAGTTTTTTCAGGAGAAAAAAGACATCGCGGGACCGCTTTCTTTCACAGGGGCATCTGGCACACTGGGGTGGGCTTCCAGCATGCAGCAGAGGCTTTCATTTGGGGGCTAGCAGCCGACGGGATTGGGCAATTCTGTCGCAAACGGGTATTTTGATGCCGACGGATCGGCATCCCGCCAGCAGGAACAAAAGCGGGAGGGGTTACAGAATGCCGACAGGAGTAGGCTCCCCATCAGCAACAACAGAAACAAGGGGACACAAAGCCACGACGGGGATTGGGGCCATCGGCGAAAATGTAAACCGTGGGGAAGCGATATTGTTTTGAACATGGCGCAAGCCGCTGCCATGTTCACAAACAATATCAGGGTTTTACATCACGCCCTGCAATAATGGGTCTCTCCTCATTGCAGCAGATGGCTGACGCTGCAATGACGAGGCAACCCCTGATTGCAGCGGCTACTTTTTTAGAAGGTTGTGGTACGCTGGCTGAACTAGTGTCAGCAGCAGCGTGCCACAGCAGTGGGGCAAGTGGGACAAGCTTTTGCAGCCTGTGAGGGCATTGGCCACAACAGTGCCGTGCCTCCACAACCTGCTAGTGGAGAAAGCTGCTGCAACATGTTTCTTGCGCATGCGCGCAATCAACACAAAAATTAACACTAACCCTCATATACATGGTACATTTATAGATATGTCCCTTTTGGGATTCTATACAACAATGCCTAGACTCTCTGCTTAGCCTAGATCAGGTGTTCGCTCCTGAAGTTTGTCTTTTAGAAGCACACAATGCTTCCCTATTGGGTTCACAACACTACTATATGGCTCCGATTTCGGCATGTGCTAAAAAAATGGTTCTCCAGCATTGGTGTGATTAGACAGTTCCCACCTACATGGAATGGTTTAAGGAAATTTTGTTTGCACTACAAGCAGAGAAAAACAATAGCTAGTATTGCAGATTGGTTATCCACCTTTAATACAATATGGGAACCTTTATATGTTCTACTGTTGAATACGGTGGATGAGATATCCCTTTGATAATTTTTCTTCCTTTTTATGTATTCTTAGACCAGCATAATGACTCACATTCTCCATTATCCTTCATGTCTTTTGATAGTCTGATCCCTAGAAGAGTGCCTTCATTATCAATGCTTAGTAAATATGTAGCTTATACATCACCTTTGTAAGTAACTATGCCTCTTCTTGAATTCTGCAGGGATTTCCTGCTCTGGAGCTGGGGAGGGGGACCATTTTGGGTTTTGGAGGGGTTCTTTCTTTATTGCTCCTTATTTGCCTGCTTCCATCACTTGTGTGGTGTTTGCTTTGTTTTTACATTGCTCAGTTTGAAAAGAAATAAAGTTTATTCAATTTAAAAAAGCATAGTCTTCAGCTTCATCCTCCTCTTCCTGCATCATTAGATCAGGATTGTACTGATATTCGTCAACCAACTCGACAAAAATGAGGAACCACACCGGCGATGTCATCGTTGGCATAGGAGTTGACTGTGGCAAGGGAGTTCCTTGCATCGTCAATGGGGGATTGGTAGAAATTCTAGTTGAAGGGCCCCCTAGAACAGGCAGGCCAGGCAGTAGATGTCTTAGCATGTCTAAAAAAGACAAAAGAACTATAAACATACAAAAAGAGTCAGCAGAAGAAGACCACCTGGTCTATCATGTCTGCTTAGTAAGTGGTACAGGGTTTGGCCTTACAATACACGCCAATGACCCTGCACCCCCCAAACTGTCCTTCCCTCTCCCCTCCATACTTGGTCCTAAGGGTTCCCTTTGTACTTGTCTCAGGTTCTCTTGAATGCTCCCACCATCCTTGCTGATACTACCTCCTCTGGCAGCTCATTCCAGGTGGACACCACTCTCGCCATATAGAAATGCTTCCTTACATCCCTTCTTAATCTCCCTCCCCATCACTTTAAGGTGGTGCCCCCTAGTGGTGCTGTTGTCACTAATTTTAAATAGACCCTCCCTTTTTGCTCTGTTAATTCCCTTCATGTACTTGAAGATCTGTATCATATCACCCCTCTGCCTATTCTCTTCCAGGGAGTACATCCCCAGGGCTCCCAGCCTCTCCTAATAGGACCTATCTTGTAACCCCTTCATCAACTTGGTTGCTGTCCTCTGAACCCCCTCCAGCATGCTGATGTCCTTCTTAAGGTAAGGATACCAGTCCCTCACCGCATATTCTAAATGTGGTCTCACTAGTGACCTATTCAGTGGTAAAATAACCTCACTCCGCCTACTACTGAATCCTGTTGCTATACACCCCAGTATCCTTTTAGCCTTTGCCACCGCCTTTTTACACTGAGAGGTGTGTTTCAGATCACTTGCAGTCACTACCTCTAGATCCTTTTCCTCTTCAGAAGCAGTTACCTGAGCCCCTCCAATGTAATACTCTGTCTAGGGTTCTTGGGCCTTATGCCAAGCATCAGACTGTCAACGGGGGAGGCCGAGTCCCTGATGTTGACGGTGACATACTGGCCATGGTAGGCCCAGCAGTGCCTATGCCAAGCCCCAACCTTGGTGTCATGTCAACAGCTGGGGGGCAGTCAATGCTGCCACCGGAGCAGATAGTGTTGAAGTGGAGGTTGTACCTATATGGCACGGGGTGACCTGAAGCATGTCAGGGAAGCCTTCTCCTTTGTTTGTTGACTTTATTGATTAGAGTTATTCATTAAATGACAATTATTGTTATTCGTTGTATCTTTACAAACCCAGAAGGTGTTTGAATTGATGTTATTTGTTCTACCTAGATCCGGATTCCTGACTCCATCCAAACTGCCTTCCGAAATGTAAAATTCAACATTTCAGTATAGAAATACTCTGGGTTTGTATCTTGTTATGAAATTTCAATAAAAGAATTATAAAAGAAAGGGACGCTTTCTCCTTGTTCTGGTGCTTGTGTTTGTGACTCGCAGATGTTTTCTCCTTGGATATTGATGACTGCGATTTGGTTGATGTGGGCCAAGGATGCAGATTTCTGTGGTCCATTTTTTCTACAGTCTTTTGGAGCAAGAATTTCCTCAAAGACCCTTTTTGGTATCCTCTGGTTGCAGAGTTAAACCTCTGGTAGATTTTGCAGGCATTTACATTCTGGCTTTGGCCTAGACAGCAGATGTTGTGGGAGTTGCCGCTGTAGATTTTTTCTCCACACTCACAGTACCATAAAAGTTTAGATGGTTCTTTTTATGACATACAGGCTGCCAAAAAATCATCATAAAACTGATTACTTTGTAGGAATAAAGAAATAAAATGGCAACAATAGCAGTGACATTTCCTTAGCGGTCCAACGAGTTCATATGGACGGCAGCAAAAGAACTGAGGAGAGGAGGGGCCACTCACATTTATGTATATGCCGATATCTGATGACAATGTCTGCAGCCCCTGGCAGACTGCCTGCAAAAGCTTCTGTGTGGTTCTACTGCCTGGTGGCTATAACACTCAAAGGTGTGGCCTAATGAAAGAGATATCCTCGAAGAAGATCAGCTGCTTCTGGTGTCAGCCCAAATCTTGCTATGGGTGTGTCTTTAGGAGCCATACATGCAGATGAGGGACTTGAGGTCTGGCTGGACAAGAGCTCACTTTTTCTGTGACAACAAGCCTTTGCACAGAGACAATGGTACTGAAGGCTCCACTGCTGGTTGTTGCAGCTGCGGATGCCATATTTGTCGAGGTCACCGAGGTGCAATGAAGATAAGGGTTGCACCCTCCATCTGTAGTTTCAGTAACACTATCTGTATTAATGGAACAGGAGGGAATGCATACAGAAGCCTCAATTTTCAAGAGAGGAACAATGTGTCTCACCAAAAATCTCAAGGATTGGAGCAAGCAAGCATAAACATGGCAGTTTTGCATTGTGTGAAGATGCATGATGTCCAACTCTGGATAATCCCAGTTGTGAAGTGGTCATCCACCATGGAGGTCAGTAGTTCCCATTTGTGTATCTTTGACTGGGACCTGCTTATGTGATCTGCTAAGATGTTTTGGACACCTGGGAGATGTACAGTTGATAACCCCAGGTCATGCTGTAGCACCCAGTACTACACTCTAATTGTGTCAAGACACAGGGGCTAGGAATGAGTCCCTCCTTGTTTGTTTATGTAATGCATAATGCTGATGTTATTCATTTGAAGTAGCAGATAACAAGGAGTCAGATGCTCCTGGAAAGCCTGGAGACCGTATAGAACAGATCTCATCTCCAGGACATTTATGTGCAGTTTGACTTCCACCTGGATCCAAGAACCTTGTCTGATAAGGGCCCAGGTTTGCTCCACACCCAGATCCTGATGCATCCAAGGTGAGAATCTGAGTAGGAGTCAGGATTTTGTACATGCTATCTGACTATACATTAGTATTGTTGATTATACTGTCTGTAAGCCCTCTTAAAAATCTTTAATGAATAAGAATGGAACTCTGCTCAACAGGTTGCCGCAGTCCATGCACTACCTCAGTGTTTTGCGTAAATTTATTTTATTTATTGAAATGCTTCACTAGGAAGGCACGCTGAACAAGTTGCTTGTCTCCTGGCGTGACCTGGGGGGAAGGGGTACAGAGAGCATACATACAAGAGGACATGATAGGCAAACACATGGAATCAGGTATTTACAATAAATGGAGCACTAGAAATAACTGCCACAGCAAGAACAGAGTATCATTTACAACAGTGAATATTGCATCGGACAGTTAAGCAAATTAGGGCACTATACTTGTATACATAAGTGCTTTTGTGTGAGAAGTTTCAGATCTAGTTAGGGGGAAAGGGGTGCCAGTGAGAATGAGAGCGAGACAGGTTGCATCATGATTGAGGAAAACAGGTACAGTTAGAGAAGAGGAAGCTACTGAGGACAGTGGAGAGGGAGTGAAGGGAGTATCAGTGATGGATTTGAGAAGGAAGAGTGTTCCAGATTTTAGGGAAATGGTATCTGAAGGCAGTCTGGCCTGCCGAAAGAGAGCAGTGCACAAGTCTGTAGACCTTAAAGAGTGAGTTGGAGTAGGAGGGGTAGAGAGGGAAGAGAAGAAATATGAAGGTAGGGAGCCGAGCCAGTATTTAAAGATGAGTTTGGCACAGTGGGAGAGGTGCCTGTTAGCAAGTGAAGGGAAAGATAGGGAGTGACAGAGATCACAGTGGTGAATACGAGCTGGAGAGTCAAGGGCGAAGCAGCAGAAAGAGTTGAAAAGAGGGTCCAATCTGGAAAGTGTGGATTTGGGAACAGCACTATATATACTACATCACAATAGTCAAAGATAGGGAGGACAATCTTTTGGACAATCTCATGCCTGGCCATAACAGGGATACAATTACAGTTGCTGTTTAAAGTGCCGAGCTTGGAACGCAGTTTTTTCAGGATGGTGTCGATGTAACCAGGGAAATTGAGGTGTTGGTCCAGCCAAACCCCCAAGGTTTCTAAATGAGAAGATGTCCTCAAGATGTTTCCCATCCAGGGTGTGGAAAGTGGGCAGAACAGGGAGCCTAGCAAGTCTCTGCCTGGTACCAAAGGTCATGGAGACTGTTTTCTTGCCATTTAGAAATAATTTATGTGAGGCAAGCCAGTGCTGGATCTTGCTGAAGTCTGGCTTCCATATCAGAGGGAGATTGGCCAGAAGTGAACAAGACTGTATTGTCAGCATACATGTATATGGAGGAGGAGGAGCAAGCTGACGGTAAGTCATTTAGAAAAACGGAGAAAAGAAAGGGGGCCCAACACTGAGCCCTGATGCACTCCAGAGTGAACTGGACAAGGAGGGGAGCTGGAGTCAGCTATTCTAACTGACTGCATCTTCCCTGAGAGGTAGGCCCTGAACTAGTTAGTAGCTGATGGAGAGAGACCTGCTGAAGAGAGGAAGTGAAGAAGCAGGGTGTGGGGAAACAGTGTTGAAGGCATTGGCAAGGTCGACAAAAATGGCAGAGAAGATCAAGCCACTGTCCATGCCAGTGAGGACGAAATCAGTGAGCCTGAGTAAGGAAGTAATGGTGGAATGCTTTTTTCCGAAATCCAGATTGGAACGGGGTAAAGAATCAGAGAGAGAAAGGAGGCGATTTGGAAGAGAACAAGATGATCCTGGAGTTTGGCAAGGGTAGGGAGCAAAGAGATGGGATGATAGTTCCCTGGAGAAGTGGGGTCTGCCCCCTAGGGAGGGGAGAACAACCGCATGCTTCCAGAGAGTAGGGACCTGAGCAGTCAGGAAGGAGAGGTTTAGAATCACAGACAGTGTGTAGGCAATCGCAGGGGCAGAGAGGTAAAAGAACTTTGAAGCAAGAACAACGGGAAAGCTGTGTTTCGATGGGTTGATGGACAGTAGGGCAGCGAGGGTGTCAGCAGGTGAGATCAAGGAGAATGGGAAGAGGTAGGAATTAGGAGATTGGCAGAGGTCACCATTAACACTTTTGGAGGGGGAAGCCTTAGGGGAGAATGGAGGGAGGGAGGCTAATACGGACATGATGAGCACCTGTTGGTCCATGTCATCTGTCAGCTGGTCCCACTGCACTCTTAGTGTCCAGTGCAGTATCTGCATAAACAAGCGATCCAGTGGCATTGTCACAATGACCACTGCCATAAGTCCCAGCAGGCACAGGCACATCCTGGCTGAGACATAATGACTGCTGTACATCAGCTCTGCTTGAACCATGCAATATTCTGCCCTATCCTGAGGCAGGAACGCTCTACCTCGTTCTGTTTCCAGGACTGCACCTATATACTGCAGCTTCTGGCAAATGGACAGTACTGACTGATATATTCACTGTAAGTCTCAGGTCTTCGAACAATTGCCTTGTGCAGGACAGGGTGCGTTTGAGCTGGCTCCTTGATCTGGCTTTTAGTAGCCAATTATTTAGGTATGTGAAGACACAGAGATGTTCCTTGCAAAGGGCCGCTGCTACAACAGCTAAGCATCTGGTAAAGACCTGAGGCATAGAAGACAAGCCAAAGGGCAATACACAGAACTGGAAGTGCTCCCCTTCCAGGACAAATCTCAAGTTCTGTGATTCTGTCTTATTCTAATATGAATGCAGTTTATATGTAATATTTATGTATGTGTAATGTATCTTTTAATAAGTTTAGCAACTATGTATTATACATGTAATGTTGTCTTGTAACATTGTACTATGTCTATGTAACCCCTAGATGGCGCTATCCCAGGGGCTACTACCCCTGCCTGATTTGCCACTAACAGGTTGAGGGGCCTGGATCCAATGGCGGGTGCCTCCACCCAGAGGTCAGGGTTTGCAATAGTTAAACTAACTTGGTCACAGCCCTCTGGGACACTGCAACCCCCCTTTCTTCCCACTAGTGGCCCACACAATATATCAGAATTACCTTGACAGTATACACTTACCCCCAGGTCTGGTTCCGGCACTGGGACCTCCTGTGAAATGAGATACAGTGCAACAATCACAGTACAGTACTTTAACATAGACAAATACCTCAGGCAGTATAACTTTGCTGAAACAAGCAGCTCTGATTTATTTAGGGGATATAACAAGGACAGGGGAAATCAGGTTAATTAGCTTATCACTCTAATAATCTACCTATGGCTCTGTGCACAGGCCTATCCCTATCAATTACTGTCCCTGGGTACCCAAGCCCTAGTGGCTAGTCCAAACTGTAGCAGCTGGTAGGGGCCCTTTCACACAGAAAGGAGAATTAAACAGTCAGCAGTACAGTAATTCCATTTGGATTTAATGTGGCAATTCAACAGGAGCGACCCTGAATTAGTACTCACGACCTCCAAATAAGATAGGGTCCTTCAATGTCAGCAGGGCTCACTTGAGGTACACAAACCTCTTCACACATCCATATAAAAAAAGCACTATACCAGGCAGGCTGCATCTGTATCCCGATCGCAATTACTGCACAATACCGGGAGAACACACAGCAGATTCAGTTCCTGACAGACCGAGTGCAATTTCAGCAATTCCTCCAGTCTTCTACAGGGTGAGCCTGGTTTCTACTCTTCAGAGATCCTTTGATTCTTTTCACAGGACAGTTCAGTCCTAACAAGCTGTTACACAAGCTGCAGACCGGAACTCTGGGCCTTACACGTTTTTTGACTAAAACTGCACACTGAAAAAGCACAGGCTCCTTCCTTCTTCACTGCCAAAGCTCAACTGAAACTCCAACCGACAAAACCGGGCACTTCCTTTGAGTTCCTCCCAGTTCTTGACTGGATTGGCTGTCACTCACAATAGACTGCTGCTGTTGGTCCAAAAGGCACTGAAGTCTAAACTACATCTCCCAGAGTCACTGCCCATACAATCCTCTTGTGGCTGGCTCAGATTATGAGTCAAGTTCTGATTAGTCCAAGGCACCATTTTAGAGCTAAGCTTACCCCACACTGATTGGTCCAGTTCAGCAGTTCAAAACTAGAATGGGGAACTAGCAGACACAGTTCTGACTGCAAAAGCAGGTTAGACAAACTGTAATTTCATTATTACTCTAAATAATTTCTGGCAAACAGTTACATCTTTCAGATAGGTTCCTTTGCACTCTAGTGACTGCAAAATGAAGTGAATTGGCAGCAGCTTGAGTGGTACTCAATCAAAAGAAACACAGTCCCCCATACAAACTAATTATGTCTGCAAGCAGACAGCTCTTAAAGACAGTACCAGAGGTTCTAAAACACTCACTGATAAATGGCTTAAATGCAAACACCATTCAGGCTTGGAGCATTCAAGCAAGCTCCTGAAGTCTTTGGGAACCCCCATTTGCAGGGGGTTACACCTTCCTGGCCTGGGAAAGCTTGGCGTCCGCGTCAGGCAAAGTACTATAGTTTCAACTGCAACCATATACATTTGCATTAGGCTCCACATGTAATCATCAGTCAATATATAATTTTACCAAGAACACATTTCTGAAACATTGCAGTACGTCACTCTTTACACAGTATTACACACACATTGTACCATAACTCAAGTTATTACCTCTTGTACATGAAACCTGAAGAGAGGGCCCTTCCTATCAGTTACCTTGGGGCTGGATGGGGCAAGGGCACCATGTAGAGGGAACACAAGTAACTTGGAGTTAGCACTGATGCTCAGTTTGGGCAATGAGCTCGGGGACACATACACTCCTTTATGGACAACATTGAGAGGCAAGTCCACAGGCCTCCCAAGTGAATCATAACTGAGGTGCACCACAGGCTTTACAGCTCGACCAGTCTTTCTAGGGGAACTGTTACAGTCTCTGCACTCTGAGCCTCATTTTCAGCATTGTCCTCACTTGTCGAGGAGTCTCCATGGGGTAGAGGCTGGGACAGGGCACTTTCAGCTCCAGGAGTTACAGTTTCTGAGTCCACAACATTTGGCTCGCATGGAGAGCTTCGGACACTGGCAGTGGACTGTCAGGGCACTCAAAATACTCTTCTTGTTCGGTGTATCACCAGTCTGCCCCAATCTATCATTTTCCTCCCTGAAGCTCAAACAGTTCAACCATGCACAATGATTCCATTTCATCTGATCTGATGCTTTGCACTTCACTTTCTGGGAGCATTGGCTCAGGGATGAAGCTGAGGGCTTAGACAGTCAGAAGGCCCAGCTTCATCTCCAGTATTGACTAGGGGATTGCCCAGAAACAATTGACTCAGTTAGTAAGAAGGATAGTATTCAAAGTCACTCTCACTTTCTTCCGATATGGACTGACAGTCATGCTCAACTGGGACTTGTGGAGGAACACTTTAACTTTGCTTCTGTAGGTGCAGACTTTCTTGATCTTTTCTTAGCAGCAGCTCTAGTCACTGGTCAGAGGGGCATCTTCTAGGGGCTCAGACTCAATTAAGATTTGTCCAATGGGCAGTAAATGATTTCTATGCATTGTTTTTACATCTTTGAATTATTCTCAGGCCTTACTTTGTACACTGGCAGATCATCTAGTTTGCCCACTACAATGTGAGGAGATGGTGCCATCTGTCAGCAATCTTGTGCTTGCCATGCAGTCCCAGATTTCTTAGCAATACCCGATCTCCCTCCTGGAGTTCCTGCTTTCACCTTTTTATCATACCTTTCTTTGTTGTCAGATTTCTTTTGGCAGCCATGGTTTGAGCCAGTTAGTACGCATGAGTTAGCTGGGCCTTTAACTTTGCACATACTGTAAATAGTTGTCAGCTTGAACCCCATCAGGAGAGACCCCAAAACACACATCTACTGGTAGTCGAGCTTCTCTTCCAAACATCAGGCGGTGAGGGGAGAATCCAGTGGCATCACTTTGGTGCAGTTATAAGCATGTACCAGGGTGCTAATTTGTTGGCTCCATCTAGGCTTGTCCTTTGGGTGCAGGGTGCCTAGCATATCTAGCAAAGTCTGGTTGAAACGTTCAGGCTGTGGGTCCCCTGGGGGTGGTAAGAGTGGTTCTGGACTTCCACTCCCCACAGAAAGCATCTCTTTGATCAGGCGACTCTCAAAGTCTCTCCCTTGATCAGAATGGATTCTTTGTGGAGCCCATAGTGAACAAAAAGTTTTCTACAAGTACTTTGGCCACAGTGGATGCTTTCTGGTCTTTGGTGGGAAAGCTTGGGCATATCTCGTGAAATGGTCAGTGACCACCAGCACATTACTGATATTTCTTTGATCTGACTCCAAACTCAGAAAATCAATACAGACCAGCTCCATGGGTGCACTGGTGGTGATGTTAACAAGGGGCAGCCCTCTGGGGCAAAGCTTTCCTCTGTAGCTAGCGACTACAAGTTCGAATGTGTTGCTCCACATCAGCCCCATCTTAGGCCAATAGAATCTGGATCTCACCAAGTCAAGTGTTCTGTCTATACCAAGGTGCCCCATGTGGTTGTGCAAGGACCTCAGTACTGAGTCTCGAAGGCAGTGGGCAGCACTAGTTGTTGTTTGTCTACTTGTCCCCTCTGTCTACTGTTTCTCTGTATAACAGTTTATTGATCAGTTTCAACTTAGGACCTTCTTTGTATAACAGTGCAGTTCTCAAATCAGTGGGCGTAATTTGGACACATCTTTTCCTGCATAGAGGGCTTCTAAAGCTGCTTTGATCATGGGATCGCGGGATTGAGCCAGCAATACTGTCATTGTCCAGCTGAGGCAGTGCACCAATGTCTATTGCAGAAAAGTGGCAATAAGCAGGTATGCAATTCTCAGAGGCTCCCAAGCAATCCACCATGCAGTCCACTGCGTCCGTGGACATTGTTCCTCCCTGTCAAACTTCCGGCAGAGTGCCCGAATGTCAGGTTCTGCCAATCGGACCCAATCATTCTGGGGAACAGGCCTCCGGAGAGAGCATCAGCATCTATGTGGTTCAGACCTGCTCGGTATTCGAGAGCATAGTCATATGTAGATAATGCAGAAAGCCACCTATGGCCAGTGGCATCCAACTTAGCTGAGGTCTGCACATAGGTCAAAGGATTATTGTCAGTTTTACTAGTATTTTAGCCCCATACAAGTACTCATGGAATTGGTCAACAATAGCCCACTTCAAAGCTAGGAACTCTAACTTATGTACAGGATAGTTCTTTTCGGATGGGGTCAGGCTTCTACTGGCAAAGGCCACTGGTCTCAGGCCATTCTCGTGCTCTTGGTACAACACACCCCCAACCCTTGCAAGCTAGCATCAGTGTGCAGGACGTAAGGTTTTCTTGGATCGGCATAGGCCAGCACTGGAGCATGGGTAAGTTGATATATGATCTCATGAAAAGCAGTCTCACAATCAGGAGTCCAGCGGGCCCCAAATACTTCACTCGGATGAAAATACACTCTTTCAGTCTTGAGGGCTGACTTTTGGTATTTTTGTGGGTTGAGGATACCCTTGAGTAAGGTTAAGTAAAGGCGGATCCTCTTGAATAGTCCTTGATGAGCGCCGATAATAACCACAGAATCCAGGAATCTTTGCAGTTCTTTTAGATTTTGGGCTGTGGCCAGGTGGTCAAGGCCTCAACTTTACTTGGGTCTCTATTCCTCGGTGGATACTATGTGTCCCACATACTTTACTGATGTTTGAAAAGAATTGACACTTATCAATGGACAGTTTAAGGCCAAAGTCCTCCAGTCGGTCCAATACCTTAAATAATCTGCTCTCATGTTCCTCCAGTGAGCTGCCAAACACAATAACATCATCTAGGTATACCAGGCACTCTAGTAAGTTCATGTCCCCCACTGCACGCTCCATCAATCGTTGAAAAGTGGCTGGGGCACCTGAAATCCCTTGAGGCATCCTCATGAATTCATAGAAGCAAGCGGACAGATAAAGCTGTCTTTTCACGGTCCTCTGGGGCCATCGGGATTCTGATAGTACCCACTGCGGAGATCCAGCACAGAAAACCACTTGCTCCCGTTTAGGCAGTCAAAGCATCCTGAATCGGGGCATTGTGTACTGATCGAGGATAGTCCGCCGGTTTAAGGTGCGATAATCCACACATCCTTACTGTTCCATTCTTTTTCCTCACTACCACAATGGGGAAGCATAAGGGCTTCTGGATTCTTGTATTACACCAGCAGCTAACATCTCTTGCAGATGCCGTCTCACATCATCTATGTCAGCAGGTGCCAGGCGTCGAGACCTCTCACGAAATGGTCTTTTCGTCATGCAGCGGATATTGTGCTCAGCTCCTTGCGCATCCTACATCCCATTCCTTTAAAGAAAACACCTGGTCTCTCTGGGCAAGCTTCTCACTGATCCTCACTTTCCATTCAGCTGGCAGCGGGGAGTCGCGAAATCAAACAAGTCAGGCGTTACTCTGTCATTCTTCCTTGAACTCTTGCTGCTGGGTAGCACTGCAGTGTCTGCACAATGCACATTAGCCAGGATGCAACCTCTGTTTACTCGAATGTCTCTTTCAGACACATTATGAACTTGGACCATTACCCTTCTGGCATAAGCATGGGCTCTAGCGGGCAAAATACTAAGCTTGACCAGCAGTCCCTCTGGCAATTTTCCATCGCCTGGTGCATCCAACATTAATATTTTATTCTTAACATCCTTTCTGATACGGACCTCTCCTGTAAGGTACACTGGGCATTTGGCGCCAGGATCAGAGACTCAGGATCCTTCTTCCATACAATTCCGACCGGTTCCTCTGGTTCTGTTTTTCAGCATCTCTCTGTGCCTCATAGGCCTTCTTAATTAAAGCGGAACTCTTAAAGCTCTACTAGTCTTTGACCCTGTTTTCATAACACAACTGTGCCAGCCTTCCGAACATATGAGCATTTGTTCCAATCAACAAAGGGACACCATCATACAGTCCAGTGGGGGACACACTAAGGCTAGGGTCTCTACTTGTTCGGCCACTCCAGCCACGGAGGTGGGGAAAGACAGCCAAATTCGGATATACCCGAATAGGGGTAGGCCTTCTCACTTAACCCCATACATGCAGTCCTTCTAATGGTTGTAAAGTGCGTCTGACAAATGCTTCTGATACCAATCCTGGAACATAATTGTCACTTGGGAGCCACTGTCTAATACAGCTCTTGTAGACACTCCATTCACCTTTACAGTGGTCTCCATGGAGGGACCCACTATTCTGGACCAGTCTGAGAGGCGGTAGTGGGGGCCTGGGCAACTGACCTTGCCACAAGGGCGTGAATTAGCATTTTGGTGCCCTCACTGGGATCATGTCGTGCACCTCTTAACCACTGATTTCTTCTCCGAGCTCTCCTTGTAGCCTATATGCAACTTTGTCAGTGTCTTTTGGGGACTGGCATTCCCTTTTCATGTGCCCATCTTTCCACAATTATAGCAAAACATACTTTCTGGAGTTTGAGCTGGCGAGGCGCCACACTGGGAGCCAGGGCGGGTATTACTAACTGGAAACCTTGGTGCCATCTCTGTCTGGCGTGACAAGCATTTGGAACATCTCGTCAGTTTTCTCACTTCCATGGTCAAGGAATTGAGTTTGGAGCTGTTATCAGCAGGAGATACATGGGTGGGTACCCCACCCCATAGCAGATGCAGTCGGATATAGGTCAGGGGCCCGTACTTGCAGGCGTGGCCTTCATAAAGGACTGTTTTTGAATTCCCGGATCTCTCTCAACAGTTAGCCCCATTGTGGCATATCTTTCCTTGTCAGAGCACTCATTGACTGTCAACCTCTGCCCTGAACTTCACTTGATGGGTCACCCTCAGTCACTTGGGTCGTAGCCACAGCTGTTGGTGCAGGTACCTCCCGAGGTCGCCTTTTCTCAACTCCTCGAATTTCTCTCATTAACTCATCATAGGAGGGTGGGGATTCCAGTCGATTTGCCAGGCATAACTAAAGCAACAGCAGTTCTGAGAAGGGGGCAGACTTAAGGATTCTGTCCAGTCTGGTTCGGTCCAGTTCAATCGCTGGCAAACTACCCTTTCTGAGGCATTCTTGCAACAATTTTCCAGCCGAGAGACATACACAGACAACAACTCCCTTGGTACTGTTGTGCATTTCTTACTCTCCACCATAGGTCCTCATCAGAATCTGGGCTCCCATACACATTCTCCAAGGCCTCAAGATAGGCCTGTGCAGTCGCTTCAGGGTTACTGGCCCGTTTAACGGATGGTAGCCAGGGCAGGACCTCGGAGGCTCTCACTAACCCTCTTTCGGCTTTTTACCTTCCGAGCATTGCCATTCTAGCACTTGGGGGCAACATAGTCTATCCAGGTCTCCCAGTCATCCTCCCTTGGGGGTGGGGAGGTGCCAGAGAGATCCTCAACCTTGGTAAGTCGTGACTAATGGCAGGTGCAGAAATAGGAGTCTGCATTGGTTCAGCCACCATTACGGGCACTGGAGCAGGAGGGGTGTTGGGGAGGAACACCCCAGGTGGCAAGAATAGTTTCTTCAAGTCCTCCACAGTTTTCCCTCTCCCAGCAACCATTCAGCAAATTTCTCCTCAAAAGTTTCAGATAGTGGTGGGGCTGATTCCCCGGTCTTTACTGTCCTTAGTTATCACTCTCCAAGCAGTGAGGGCTCCCTCTGGGGTAATGGTCTGTGGCACTTTGGAGCTATCTATGGGATCCTTAAACTCTACTAGGGCCAGGAAAGTGTGGGTGAGCAGATTAGCATGCTGACCCACCACCACAGGGTTTTGTAAACCTTCCACCTTGGAAAGTACTCCTGCACAGTGTCCGTATTGATACAGGGGATGTCCAGGATAAGCATAGCATTTTGGGGTCGATCTCCTCCCCAGTACACCACTCCACCAGCCGGTGCACAGCCACTTCTGTCGGGTACCCATTTTTTCTTAACAGTGGTTCATAAATATGGCCACTAGAGGACACACAATCCCAGCGGTGAGCCTCCAAGATGTAACCCCTAGATGGCGCTATCCCAGGGCTACTACCCCTGCCTGATTTGCCACTAACAGGTTGAGGGGCCTCGATCCAATGGCGGTGCCTCCACCCAGAGGTCAGGGTTGCAATAGTTAAACTAACTTGGTCACAGCCCTCTGGGACACTGCAACCCCTTTCTTCCCACTAGTGGCCCACACAATATATCAGAATTACCTTCACAGTATACATTTACCCCAGGTCTGGTTCCGGCACTGGGACCTCCTGTGAAATGAGATACAGTGCAACAATCACAGTACAGTACTTTAACATAGACAAATACCTCAGGCAGTATAACTTTGCTGAAACAAGCAGCTCTGATTTATTTGGGGGATATAACAAGGACAGGGAAATCAGGTTAATTAGCTTATCACTCTAATAATCTACCTATGGCTCTGTGCACAGCCTATCCCTATCAGTTACTGTCCCTGGGTACCCAAGCCCTAGTGGCTAGTCCAAACCGTGGCAGCTGGTAGGGGCCCTTTCACACAGAGAAAGGAGAATTAAACAGTCAGCAGTACAGTAATTCCATTTGGATTTAATGTGGCAATTCAACAGGGAGGCGACCCTGAATTAGTACTCACGACCTCCAAATAAGATAGGGTCCTTCAATGTCAGCAGGGCTCACTTGAGGTACACAAACCTCTTCACACACCCATATAAAAGAAAGCACTATACCAGGCAGGCTGCATCTGTATCCGATCACATAACTGCACAATACCGGGAGAACACACAGCAGATTCAGTTCCTGACAGACCGAGTGCAATTTTCAGCAATTCCTCCAGTCTTCTACAGGGTGAGCCTGGTTTCTACTCTTCAGAGATCCTTTGATTCTTTTCACAGGATGGATTCAGTCCTAACAAGCTGTTACACAAGCTGCAGACCGGAACTCTGGGCCTTACACACGTTTTTTGACTAAAACTGCACACTGAAAAAGCACAGGGCTCCTTCCTTCTTCACTGCCAAAGCTCAACTGAAACTCCAACCGACAAAACTGGGCACTTCCTTTGAGTTCCTCCCAGTTCTTGACTGGATTGGCTGTCACTCACAATAGACTGCTGCTGTTGGTCAAAAAGGCACTGAAGTCTAAACTACATTTCCCAGAGTCACTGCCCATACAATCCTCTTGTGGCTGGCTCAGATTATGAGTCAAGTTCTGATTCGTCCAAGGCACCATTTTAGAGCTAGCTTACCCACACTGATTGGTCCAGTTCAGCAGTTCAAAACTAGAATGGGGAACTAGCAGACACAGTTCTGACTGCAAAGAAAGCAGGTTAGACAAACTGTAATTTCATTATTACTCTAAATAATTTCTGGCAATCAGTTACATCTTTCAGATAGGTTCCTTTGCACTCCTAGTGACTGCAAAATGAAGTGAATTGGCAGCAGCTTGAGTGGTACTCAATCAAAGAAACACACAGTCCCCATACAAACTAATAATGTCTGCAAGCAGACAGCTCTTAAAGAGACAGTACCAGAGGTTCTAAAAACACTCACTGATAAATGGCTTAAACGCCAAACACCATTCAGGCTTGGAGCATTCAAGCAAGCTCCTGGAAGTCTTTTGGGAACCCCCATTTGCAGGGGGGTTACATCTAAATGATTGTAATAACTTATACGCCTAACAATGTATAAGTTGATCGATAAAATTCAATTTGATATGAATATATGCATCTTTCATGTTGAGGGAGCAAATCTAGTTCCCTGTTTGCAACAGGGGATTCAGACTCTGCAGTGAGACCATGCAAAACTTCTTGTATTCTATGTAGAGGTTCAGCTCTTGCAGGCCTAGCATGGGCTGAGATCTCCTGTTCAGGTGGGGACTGGGAAGCATCTATAGTAAAACCTGTTGCCTTTCTGGCATGAAGGCATAGGTTCAATGGCATGTTTGGTCAGTGAGGCTTGTACCTCTTCTTTCAGCAAGGACAGATGCAACAGGGGATAAATTGAAGGAGACAGAGGATGCTCTGTAGGGGTGTCTACCAGTACCAAAGCATGTCCTTCTGCAGTTATCTCCAGGACCCAGTCATCTATAGTAATCCCCCTCTACTGTATTAGACGAAGGGAGAAGTGGTCCCCTACCACCAACTCCTGCACCTGAAGTGGTTTGGGGGGGGGAGTCCTGCACAAGTTATGTTGAGCCAGAGGGCCCAGTGACACTGACTTTGGAGGCTTTGGAATGGGCTCCTGGAGCACGGGAAGGTATCAAGGCTCCACAGCCCTTCCCTCAGCCTGGCTGATGGTAGACTTGATGGCCAGCTTTGGCAGCAGGGTGGTGAAAAGATCCTCTACCTCTGCCAGGTGTAGGGTACAGTGATGGGTGTAGGGTACAGTGACTTAACTGACCTCAAAGTCATTCTTGAATTATGTGTGTCTCTCACAGCCTCTTCAATGTGGCAGCCAGTTTGGTGCCTCTTAGGGGAGTATTCAGTACTGTTTGTTGTACCTCCACAAACTCCATCAAGTCTTTTTAGAAGGATCCTCTTCTTCTACTGCAAACCCCATAGCAGCTTGCATTTGCTGCATCACTGTTGGAAAAGTGGGGTCTTCAGTAGGGGATCTGGGTGCATACAACACAGCGTCCTCACTGCAAGAGGATACAATGGAACTACATTGTGGAGCATAACGTTCCCCATCATATCCCTCCTCCTATTCATAATCTTCCTCTGTTATGAGATCAGGATTGTATTCCCCCTGCTTGTCGACATCCTGCTTGGTGATGGGAATGGAGGACCTCACTAGTGATGCTGCAGGCCTTTGTTCAGTAGGCACTTGCTGAGTACCATTTGAGGGAGTCGACAGGGCCTGCAATGCAGTAACCCCCACTGACAGCAGTGCAGGCTGCAAAGGCAAGCCTGGCAATGTGCGCTGTATCATGTCTGAAAAGAAAAAGTTACTTACCATAGTAACCTTGTTTCTCCCAGGGGATACTCCAATATTCATAACTCTTCTGCAGTATGCCTCTGAGCCAGATCTGCCCGGAGACAGAATGCTATGCTAATGGTGGAACCATGGGCATGTGCCACTTTTCAAATCCTGCCACTACTCAATTCCTACATTCTAACCCTCAGATTTCATGCACGCCTGTAAAGACAGAGTCCAAAAGATTTAAAATCAGTAAAATTTAATAATTTTAGGACTCCCACAACTAGCCTTCAACTGAAGGAAGAATATACCTAGATATATTCACAAACAATGCATTCTCCAATGTCAGAATCACCTGAAAGTTGAAAAACCACTGAAACTGTTTTCAGTAAAAACCAGAATGTGGCATACATGGTGTAACTCCCCTGCAAATGAGGGTTCCCAAAAGTCTTCCAGGAGCTTACTTGAATGCTCCAAGCCTGGATGGTGTTCGGCGTCTAAGCCGTTTATCTGTGAGTGCTTTTAGAGCCTCTGGTACTGTCTCTTTAAGAGCTGTCTGCCTGCAGACATAATTAATTTGGATGGGGGTCTGTGTGTTTCCCTGCTTGAGTCCCACTCGAGCTGCTGCCAAATCGCTCCGTTTCTGCCGTCACTAAGTGGGCAGAGTGAGCACTTTTCAAAGATGTAACTGTTTGCCAGAAATCATTTAGAGTAATAACAAAAATACAGTTTGTCGAACCTGCTTTTCTTTGCAGTCAGAACTGTGTTTGCCTAGTCCCCCATTCTGGTTTTGAACTGCTGAACTGGACCAATCAGTGTGGGGGGATCTTTGAAATGGAGCCTGCTGCTGGCAAATCAGAAATTGGACTCTCATTGTGGAGCCAGCCACCTATGTACTGTATGGCCAATGCTTCTGGGAATTATAGTTTGGACTTCGGCGCCTTTTTTCCACCAACAGGGGGAATTTACTGTGAGTGACAGCCAAACCAGCCAACTGAACTGGAAGGAACTCAAAGGAAATGCCCGGCTCTGTCAACTGGAAAGATCAGATCAGTTGGGCAGTGAAGAGACAAGGAGTTGTGAGCTTCTGTGCTGTATAGTTCCACACAGTAAGCGTGTGTAAGGCCCTAAGTTTTGGTCTGCAGCTTGTGCAAGTGCCTGTTCAGACTGAATCCGACCTGTGAAGAGAATCAAGGAGATCTGAAGAGTAGAAACTAGGCTCACCCTGTAGAAGACTGGAGAAATTGCTGAATCGCGCTCAGTCTGTCAGGAACTGAATCTGCTGTGTGTTCTCCAGGGTATTGTGCAGTAATTGCGATCAGGATCGAGAAGCAGCCTGCCTGGTATAGTACTTTCCTTTTACATATAAATGTGTGTAGTGCTTGTGGGGAATCATGTTTCAAATCCCCTGTACAGTGAATTGAATGCATGAAGCTGGAAGTAAACCCCAGCTTAATCCAGACTACATCTATTTGCTCTAAACTGCAGTGGGGTCCAGTCACAAGGACCTTTTCCACATGTTCTGCTCCTCCTGGCAATCCAGGACAATCTGCTTTCCATCCAGTTCCCAGCATTGAGTCTGTGAGTACAAAGCAGGGTAGCTCCCTGCCATCTGTTTATCAAATTGCAAGTGTGTCATCTATTTGTTGCTGTTTCATTTCTTCACGAACTGAGCCATCCTGCTCCGGATTACAGTTGGGTATTGTGCAAGTGTTTTTCCATCACAGGGCCCCATCCAGCTGCACCAATCTTGGCTAGCCCCCCTCCCCCATCCTGGGTACCCAGTGAAAGTGACAATTTGG
The DNA here is from genome assembly GCA_016271365.2 of Neoceratodus forsteri. Lineage (NCBI taxonomy): Eukaryota > Metazoa > Chordata > Ceratodontiformes > Ceratodontidae > Neoceratodus > Neoceratodus forsteri. The sequence goes on along the minus strand of CM057454.1, from coordinate 159,209,937 downwards.
GACTCTGAAAATGTGCACAGTATTGTGATTATTAAGGTGTCTAAACTAATTAACCTTTATTTTCCCCTGTCCTTGTTATATTCCCCTAAATATATCAGATCTGTTTGTTACAGCAAAGTTACACTGTCTGAGGTATTCACTTATGTTAAAGTGTTGCACTGTAGCTTTTGCATTGTATCATCTTGTTTTACAGGGGGTCCCCAGAGTCAAGCTGATCGAACCAGTCCTGGGGGTAAGTGTATACTGTGAAGGTACTTCTGATATATTGTGTGGGCCACCAGTGGGAAGAAAGGGGGGGTTGCAGTGACCCAGAGGGCTGTGACCAAGTCATACCAGACTGTCTTACCCCCGACCTCTGGGTGGAGGCACCCGCCATTGGACCTAGGCCCCTTAACCTGTTAGCAGTTATGAGCAGGGGTAGTAGCCCTTGGGATAGCACCACCTGGGGGTTACAATACCCTTAAGGTACAGCATGGAATGCAGAAGCCACTGGTTCTGGAAGGGCAGGCAGGGTGGGAGAGTTATGAATATTGGAGTATCCCCAGGAGAAACAAAAGGTTACTATGGTGTAACTTTTTCTTCTCACCCCAGGAATACTTCAATATTCCTAACTCTTCTGCAGACTAAAAAGCAGTACCTTTGGAGGTGGGAACAGAACTTATTTTGGAAACAGGCTCTGCAGGACAGCTGTACCAACTGGGCATCAGCCCTAGCCTGCATATCCAGGCTGTAATGTTTGGTAAATATGTGAACTGTCCTCCAGGTATCTGCTTTACAGATATCTAGAAAGGGACATCCCTGACAGCTGCCAGTGTGTCAGCTCCACCCCCTTGTGGAGTGGGCTCTGAGCTCTGCTTAGGCCTCTCTGCCCGCTGTGACATGACAAAACTGAACACACTGGACCATCCAGCGAGAAGTGGATCTTTAGATGCTGGATTAACCCTTCCCATAGCCCCATAAATGAAGGAAACTGTGTCTTGTCCTGGCTGTGGAGCTTAGTAGCTGTCATGCAGTAGCTGAAAGCTCCCTTGCATCTAGACTATGCAATATACATTCACCAGAATAAGAACACTCAGTAAAAAACACAAACAGAGTGATGTATAGTCTGGTTTAGATGAAAGTCTGAAACCACTCTGGAAAGGAATTTCCTATTAGTTTTAAGAACAACTTTATCCCTGTGGGAAGGGATGTAGTCCTGCTCAATGCAGAAGGCCTGAAGGTGACTGATTGGTCTGAGTGAGGTGATAGCCACTAAAAGTAGCATTTGCCATGTAACATAGTTTACTGCTGCTGAAAACATGGGCTCAAAGGAAGAACCTATGAACTCAGCAAGACAAATGTGCAGGCCCCATGCTGACACTGTTTCCCTGATCTGTATCCTTATGTGTCAGGAATAGCTGTTTTCTGCCCTGCTTATGGGCTTTAGTGACTGTCAAGTAATAGCTAGAAGTTCCTTTGACATCCAGGCTATGGAGTCTCCTTTCGCCAGAACTAGAGTGTTCAGGGAAAAGACAAATAAGGTAATACTTTGGTTCAAATGGGATTTAGGAACCACTCTAGTAATAAACCTCCTGTTTGTTCTCATGACCACTTTGTCTCTGTGGGATGAGGTGTAGTCCTGTTTAATGGGACAAGGAAAACTGTGCCATGTGACACATCTCAAGTGAGCTGAAGGCATGGGTTCAAAAAGGGGAACCCATCAGCCTAGTTATGCACACATTTAGGTCCCATGCAGGCACTGGTTCCCTGTGAGGGGTGCAGGCAAACTAGGCCCTTAAAGAACCTCCTTTTTTTAAAACAGCGTATAAAACCAGAAAAATACTCTGCGACTGACATGCAAGCAAATACTTTTTTTTTTTTTTAGAAGCTGGGCTGTAAGCTCATTGATTGTAAATAGATAAAATAGTGCAGCAAAGCTGGGGCACCAGTCTATGCTGGCATCCCAATAGAAAACCTTTCACCTTTTGTAACATAGGTATTCCCAACAGAAAGCTTTCTGTAACCCCTTTAAATGCCCAAGACACCTTAGAAAGATGCAAGCATGCATATTCTAGATTCCCAAAACCTCTAAGTGAGTGGAGGTTGGAGTACAGGAGCCTCCCTCTATTGGAGGCAGTAAAATATGCCTTTTGAGGAATATGCATTGACTCAGCCACAGACATGGAGGATAGCAGAACGTACCATGGTGTCTGGCTCAGTCTGGTGCCACAGAAACTGTTAATACTGATTTGGGCTTGAGCCCAAACAATGCTCTGTATACCAAAGAGGAGGAAGAAGGTAGGTGAAAGCATACATGTTCCTCACCAACCAAAACAAAGGCAGAATATCCAGGGAGACTATTTCCCAATCAGCTGTGCAATAGTACTGTGGCAAGTGGTAGTTCTGGTGGGATACAAACAAGTGTACCAGTGGAGTGTCCTACTTCTTAACAATCACTTGCACCACCTAACTGTTCAAGGCCCATTAGAAATAAGCCTGGTTGATTTGAGGCGGGGTATCTGCCATAGTATTATCCTTGCGTGGCAGAAGAAAAACCTGTCAGGAAACCACCATGGAGTATACTAGACTCCATATTTTCATGACTTCCATGCAGGGAGGATTTGACCTTATCTCTTCCTGCTTATTTATGTAGTACAGTGTGGAAGTATTGTCTGCTCTGACCTGTAGCAGTAACACTACTCTTAGCTCCAGCAGATTTATCTGCAGGAGGGACTTTGCACTTGACTATATGCCTTGGATGGTGTGAACCCCAAATGGGAATCCCACTCTAGTAGGGATGCATCTGTTGCTAGAACTACTGATAGGGATTCTTGCTGAAAAAGGAAACCCTTAGTTGGTTTCCTCTTTCCACCCTTGGAGGATCAGTAACATTGTTCTTGTTACTAGGATTAGTTTTGAAAAGGGGCACTTTCCCTGACCCCAGTGGGCCCTGAGGTAAAATTAAATGTCCCTCACCTGTAACTTGGATTCCAGGACTGTCAGTGACAGGTGCCATATGGCCAGTAGGGGAATAAACTGTGCTGGAATATTTGGTTTATTCAGGTTTGTTAAGCCTGTTAACAGAGGGATACTCCTTGACCTGCCCAGAGGCAGGTAAGGCCCTGCTTTGGAGGGTATCTAGCTCTGCTTCCATGAACCATAGTGCTTGAACAAGCTGGGGACAGACTTTCTAGAGGTATCAGGAGCCTAAGGACTCCAGGAACCCCTTGGGTGAGTTGCAGATACTCACACTTGCTGGAATGATTTTACAACCCCCAGCCAGTGATGTAGGCAAAGAAAAAACTGGCAAGTTAAAGGAAAAACTGCCAAGTACATTTGAACTTGGCATTGTTAGCTGCTTAAAATAGGCCCCCACACCCCATTTTCTTTGTGATACCCTTTGTTGTAATAGAGCAGGGTCCACTGTACTTGACAGCAACAGGTTTAACAAACCTGATTTTAATGGGGGTAATGTCAATTCCTGAAGTACCACACTTGTGGGCACTGTAGATGCAAAGGTGCATTCATTTTATTTATTTATTTATTTAGGGATTCATGGCCTAGTAACCAAAGGAGCCTGCTGTGGAAAGATCTGCCTCCCATCCTACGTGATTTAGTGGGAGGGGAAGCCTCTTCTTGTGCAGAATTGCTACTGTATTGTATTCATGCACCCCTTTTTAAACCTTTATCTTTTCCCCAAAGAGGGAGTTACCCTCAGCTGGAAATCCAGAGTCTTGGTTTGGGTATCTTAAATGAGGTTTGTGACTTGCAACCAGGCAAATCTCTTCTACCCATTGTATTTACCATCCCTGGTAAGAGCCTTTAGAATCAGCAGACATTTGAGACTGATATTTGGCTCCAAACCAAAATTAGCTGTTTCAGCTAGGTCATCTGACAGAGAAGTCTGGACCTTGACTGCTATAGCAGGGGCCGACTACCCTAATAACTTTTGGTATTGACATAAGCTTGAACATTTGCCTGCCTGATAGCTAGGAAAACTGATAAATGCCAGGAGTATATATGCCTTGTCACAGGCTATCACTTGTACCACCCCTCAGTGGACAGAGTGGGAGGATAAAAATTCCACCCCTCATTATCCAGTTTATTATGTCTTGTACAGCCTCTTATCAAGAGGGGAGACAGAGCTTAGGAGTTTGTAAAATCTTGAAAGTACCCTTCTTGACGAATATATCTATTCACAGGAAGGAGAAGGTTTTGGTGGGTGTCAGCCCAGTCATATCTCACAATTGTAGAGTGTGAGGAATAATCCTCAAGCTCTGTGGAAAGAATAAAACTCCTATTTAGGGGAAAAACCTAGGTTTAATAGGTTCCCCTTTGTCCATTTCATCATAAACACATATTTCTCCTCTGTAACATTAATAGTAACAAACATTTGTCAATGCCGAATGTTGTCTCACTGGCATTGGTAGTGCAGGAGTTAGAGATGAATAATAGGAATGGCAGTAAAATATTGAACTGATGCCAACCTCACCCCACTCTGCAAAGACTGACAGGTGTTAGGGTGTGCCTTTGGGTCGTCAGCTATAATGATCATGCAGTTTTACTTCACCCTACCCTGTAAACACTGACAAGTGTCGCGGTGTGCTTTGGGGTCTTTGGGCCTTATACTTACCCCATTTCATAAGGAAATATGCTGAGATTGGTGAGTGGACTTTAGGGCCAAACACTCCAAGGCACACCTGAATGCTTGTCACTAGCTGCAGGGTGGGGATGGAATGGCGTGAGCATTGCAGCCAACGATCCCAAGTCACACCCCTGACGCCTGTCAGTCTCTACAGGGTGGGGTGTTACAGTTGAAAACCCTAATGCCATAGGCGTTTGTTGGTATTTTAACTCCAGATTTTCAACATGGGCTTTTTGTGACCCCACCTCATGAAGAACGGCACTATCAGTTTGTTAGCCGAAAGGTGATTTTGCACAGCGACTATCCCATCTGGCACCACAGGCACGAAAACACATGTTGGGCAGGATGTGAAAAATGACAACTGTATTGTTCATGAGAAGGTGAAAAAAAATGGCAACGTTGAAAATCTGAAGTAAAAATCTGAAAAATTGAAGTCATGAGCATGCATAGAAACTGCGCAACACACGTGCGTAACCCAATTATTTTGGGGATTTTTTTAACATTTTCAACATAGGCATTTTGGAACCTCCCCTCATGAACACTGGCACTGTGATTTTGTTAATTTGTCCCAAAAGTTGATTTCCCTCAGCAACCTCGCCGTTGTGCGCCACAGGTGCGAAAATACATTTTGGGCAGGATGTGAAAAATGACAGCTGTACTGTTCATAAGGAGGTGTGAAAAAATGCCAATGCTGAAAATCTGGCATGAAAATATTGCAAATTTTGCAAAGTTACAAGGGTACATGGAAACTGGGCAATGCACGCTTGTAACACAATCATTTTATGGACTTTCATCACCAAATTTTCAACAAAGGCATTTTAGGACCTCTGCTCATGGACAGTGTCACTGTCATTTTCTTAATCTGTCCCTAAAACTGATTTCCCACAGTGACTGTGCTATTCTGCACCAGAAGTGCGAAAACACATTTCGGCCAGGATATGTAAAATGACAGCTTTACTGCTCAAAAGGAGGTGTGGAAAAATGCCAATGTTGAAAATCTGGAGTGAAAATATTACAAATTCACAATGCACACTCATAAAACAGCCTTTTTAATTTTTTTTTCACCAAATTTGCAACATAGGTTGAGAGCCCATCTCATGAACAGTGACACTGTCGTTAATTATCAGTCCGAAGGTGATTCCAAGCAGTGACCGTAAATCACCTTCGGGACTGAATAATGTCATGACAGTGACTGAATTCATGAGGAGGGGTCCTAATAACCCATGTTGACAATTTGGTGCCAAAATTCCCCAAAATGCCCAAGATATGCACCAAACTTGAAAAAAACCTATTTATGCCATTATACAGCTTACGGCATTTCTTCAGTTCGCGGTTGGCTTTGAAGAGTGCAAGCGTGTTCCGGTCCACCGAGATTGTCGCGCCAGGCTCCAGGAGGTAAGTATGGGGTGAGGGGTGGGGAGGCAGGGTATACAGAGTGGGCGCGGGTTGGGGAGGGCAGGAGAGCCGCAAGGGACCTTTTCTTGTTTTCAGGAAAGAAAAGTCAATGAGATCCAGTTTCTTTGCAGGTGTTGCTTGGTACACTGGGGTGGGCTCCCAGTGTACCATCTGCATTACAGGAAGGGGGACCTCAGCCAACGGGGATTGGGTCCCCCGTTGGCACAGAAATGGGTGGGGTGGTGTGCATGTTGCTGAGGGGGACTAGGCATCCCCTTGGCACACAGCACAAATTGGGGGTTGGGGACATTATGCTGACAGGGAATGGGTTCCCCCATCAGCAAATTGGACTGGGCAGGGGGGACTGAAGCTGACTGGGATTGGGCTCCCCATCAGCAAAGAAAGACTGTTGGGGGAGCACATGATGTCGAGGGGGATTAGGCTTCCCCATCAGCAAATGAAGTGGGTCGGGGCATGCTGACAGGAGGATTGGGCACCCCTGAAGTCAGCGGCGGCAGTCAGTGCCGCCATGTTTGGTGAAAAACTTCACCAGTAAAGGCACGTCGGGAGGCATGTTATTGTGCCGCTGCATGACAAGCTTACCTCTCATTGCAGCAGCACTTTTGTTAGATCTGGTGGCCACTTTATGTACTGCTGGTGTCAGCGCCTGCATGCTGGCTTATTGAGGAATGAGGGATGCACCTACTGATGCGTGCCCTGCATTCGCCCACAGTGAGCGCACCTCCAAATCTGCTACTACTGCAATATGTTGGCTGTCACGCAAGTGCGAGCCAACATAAAAATGAGCAAAGGAGACAGCTGTTTGCAGAGGTCTGTTGCTCAAAAGCAGACAGGCTTTGTAAGCTTGAATAATCTTTAGCAGCCTGCAATCTGCAGGAGTTGGCAGGCAGTATAACAGGCACATAAGTCACCAAATGCTGTCCAGCAGGGGGTTCTGTGTGCTTAGTTTTCTCTTGATTTTAGAGGGAACCAGGGATTAGCCAGTTCAGCAAGCCTCTTAAAAACTGCTTGTATACCCATCTCAGGGGTAGCAGTTACAGTAGTTATTATTGTGGTTTCACCCACAGTAATTTAGGGTGTCAGCTGGTCAGAGCTTGAGGGACCCTGAGGTGGTGACATTTTTCTTCTTTTAGCCTTATTCAGGCATTTTTAATAATTCTGTCAAGACATGAATGCAGGTTTCACACTGCTGAAGTGGCCATGTTTCAACAGAATTCACCACACTCGAAAAACATTAAAAAACAGGATTACCAGTTATTTTCTTTTCGGTCTCTAGGTGTAAAACACATCAACTTTGCAACCGCTAAAAATGTATTTAAATTAAAGTATATAAGGCGACTGCGATCGGTTCTCGAACTGATGGAGAACCGATTGGAACCGGGAACCGAAGTAAAAGTGAACCGAAGCAAACAGTTCAAGAACCGGGATTAGAGATTCTAAAAACAAGTTGAAATTAATAAAATTAAATATAACCAATGAAGTTTTTAGTCAGAAAACTCTGATAAATATAAAACAAATCCCGGTTCACCCTGGTTATACAGAACCGGAAGAAACCGAGGAAATCACATGACAGAATGAGATGATGAAGAGAGAATGTCCAGGCATCTAGTCTTGATAGACAGAGAGAGAAATCTGAGTGTTAGAATGTAGGCAATTGAGTAGTGGCAGCATTTGAAAAGTGGCACATGCCAATGATTCCATCATTAGCATAGCATTCTGTCTCTGGGCAGATCTGGCTTAGAGGAATACTGCAGAAGAGTTAGAAATATTGGAATATTCCTGGGGTGAGAACAATGTCAACACTGCCTGTGCATCAACAGTGCCCTGGCCAGGAGTCGTGATTGGTGGTGTCAACAACTGGCCTGCCTCCTTTGATGAAAGTACCATACAATTCACAGAAGGTATGGTAATGCCTAATCCAGCAAACACAAAAAGGTCCAGTGCTCCATCTCTGTTCGAGATCATATAGATGCCATGCTACTTGCTGTTATTTAAAGTCCACACACCAGATCTCTGTACCACATCTACGTGGTCAAAATACAGTGCGTCACCATGTGCATGTGCCTATGCAGCTTTTGTTTCAGCCATGCCTTTTCCGAAATCGGAAGAAGGCATGGCTGAAACAATAAGCTGCATATGCATGTACGCATGGTTATGAGCGCATGCATGTCTCCCTGAGCCCGCAAGGTAGCATCAAGCACTTGCTAGAAAACCTTTTATATTTCACGTTTTGTGGTTTACCTATACTCAGCAACCTGCAGTGACTTGCTAAGTTGAAAATTACTTCAGAATAAAGAAGATCTATACTCAAAGAATGGTAGGTCAAGCAAAATAAGAACTGTGTGAGCGCCTTTTTTTGTGGATTGTGCACTGCAATTTGACCATATAGACAAGGTACTGAGGTTAGACAGTAGTGCCTAAGCCAATTCAATTCAATTAAAAGTTTATTTTACCAGGCTAACACCATTGAGACTGAGACAACTCATTTGCGAGGAGGTCCTGGGGGACATAAGTACAATACAAAATATAGAACAGTTACAGCAGTACAATACAAATACAGCTGAGTTACCATATACAAGAAAAGCAGACAAAAGGAAGTGAACTGGGCACAATACTGAATAGCAAAATGTTTCCAAGTCTAATACAGGTGCCTATACAGGTAAAGCTAGTTGAGTACAACAATTATGAACAAGCATTTGTCAATGCCGAATGTTTGCTTGCAGATATTAGCTTTGGGAATACAGGAGTTAGACAGACGCAGAATAGGAATGGCAGTGAAGTACTGAACTTCATGCCAACCCCACCTCCACCCTACAGAGAGGGACAGGCATTGGGGTATGCATTTGGGTTGTCGCCCATAATGTTTATTAGATTTCACCTCACCCTATCCTGCAGACATCGATAAGTGTTGAGGTGGGCCTTGGGGTGTTCGGCTTTACAGTCACGCCATTCCATAAGGACATATGCGGAACTGAGTGCAGTATAGGAGAATGGGGTGAACTCTGGGGCAAAGGTCCAAGGCACACTCGATGCCTGTCACTGACTGCAGGGTGGGGGTGGGGGTGGAATGGCATGAGCATTACAGTCGGCAATACAAAGGCACACCCCTGATGCCTGTCAGTCTGTACAGGGTGGGACGTTATGGTTAGAAAACCTAACACCCCGGGTGTTTGTTGGTATTTACACTACAAATTGTCATCATCACCTATTTGTGACCCACACCTCATGAAAGCATTTGGGACCTCTTCTCATGAACAGTGGCAATGTGATTTAGTTGTGTCCCAAACTTTGAGTTCCCACAGTGACCATGCCACTCTGCGCCAGATGTATGAAAACACAGATCAGGCAGGATGTGAAGAATGAAGCTGTACCTCTCATAGGGAGGTGGGAAGAGATGGCTATGTTGAAAATCTGTAGTGAAAATATTAAAAATGCTCGAACTTCTGAGTGTACATAGAAACTGCACAATGCATGTGCGTAACACAGTCATTTAGTGGAATTATGTCACCAGATATTCAACACAGGCATTTTGTGACCTCTGCTCATGAACACTGTCACTATGATTTTCTTAATCTGTCCCAAACTTTAATTTCCCACAGCGACCGCGCTATTCTGCACCAGATGTGTAAATGCATATTTCAGGCAGGATATGAAAAATGACAACTGTGCTATTCATAAGGAGGTGTGAAAAAATGCTAATGTTGAAAATCTGGAATGAAAATATTACAGATGCACAAAAGTATGAGGGCTTGTGGAAACTGCGCAACGTACGTTCATAGCACAGTTATTTTATGGACTTTTGTCACTAAATTTCCAATGTAGGCATTTTAGAACCTCTGCTCATGAACAGTGTCACTGAGATTTTCTTAATCTGTCCCGAACACTGACTTCCCACAGCGACTGCGCTATTGTGTTCTAGAAGTATGAAAACACATTTCGGCCAAGATGTGAAAAATGATAGCTGTACTGTTCAGAAGGAGGTGTGAAAAATGCCAATGTCAAAAATCTGGAGTGAAAATGCTACAAATTTGCACATTTATGAGGGTGCGTGGAAAGTGCACAATGCACACTCGTAACACAGTCATTTTATGGATGTTTGTCACCAAATTTTCTACATAGGAATTTTTGGACCTCTGCTCATGAACAGTGTGATGCTTGGCCAGCTGGTTATGATTGTTCTATGATTTTTGTAATATAAAAATGTAGTGTGTGATTTGTCTCCATAAGGCAGCTGTGCCATGGGTCAGGTTTTAGTGAGATTACAGGATGTATTAACCTGAAACCAGAAGGTAAACTGACCAGCTGCCAGGATATAGGGCTCGTAAACTTTTATGATCTGTACTGCTTTGAAGCTGGGAAACTAAAATATACATTTTATGATGTCTTAAGTGGAAGAACAGTTAATATCAACTGGTGTTAAAAAGCCATATTGCACGTAAGTGAGATATGGCAGAGTTAGTCATAAAAGTCTGGTGATGTTCTTGGAAACAGGAAACCACACAAGATCAAAGAGTCATATTTGAGAAATGAGTTTTTGCTGATGTCACCTTAATTAGTATACCTCCTGATTAGACATCCTGTTTGTATATTTTTTATATTTAACAAGGAGGAGCTAGGTGACATCATGGAAGGGGTGTGTTGAGAGACAGTTTAAGCTATTCTGTGTCTGATCTTTAGACTCATTTCTTTGTGGGCTCCTAGAAACAACATCTAACTTCAAGCACTGTAAGAAGGTATACATTAGATAGAAAATTCTAATTGTATTGTGGTAGGAGTTTATGTTTATACTTTTCCTTGTTTTCTTTAAAGTGATTGTATGTGTTGTGATATAGTGTTCTGTGTTTACATTTTACACATTTTTATCCATTTTTAAATAAACCTCTTATTTTAAAGAGACTGCCTTATGTGCTTTCAAAATTCTTTCTTTTGCATGTGACGTATAGATAGTTAAAGTTGACAACTGTTCATAAGCTTAATGGTGTTACTGAACTGGAAAAAGGTAAGAATATATCTAAGGTCTTTTATAAAGTTTTAAGGGTTCATTTTGGATACCTCGTTAGGTGCCATTAGGTGAAAGATATCTGGCATCCCCCTGAAGAGCAGATTATCTGAGCCTGTACATTTGGGTATGCTAGCATAAGGTTCACAGTTTGAATCCCCCCAGAACTTGAGACTAAAGGTGATTCGGACCCCACAAGCAGACAGGAGGGCTACCCTGTTCTGTTACCTGTTCGCAATACTGCACTTGGAGGTTGGCACTGTGGGAGCAGAGGGTCTGGCCTGCTGAGAGGGATTGTGACAAACAGAGTCACTGTGATTTTCTTATTCTGTCCCAAACATTTATTTCCCAGAGCAACTACGCTATTCTGCGCCAGAAGTGCGAAAACACATTTAGACCAGGATGTGAAAAATGACAGCTGTACTGTTCATAAGGAGGTGTGGAAAAATGCTAATATTGAAAATCTGGACTGAAAATCTTACAAATTTTCAAAGTTACAAGGTTACGTGGAAACTGCACAACGCATGCTCGTAACACAGTCATTTTATGGACTTTCTTCACCAGATTTTCAACATAGGCATTTTAGGACCTCTGCTCATGAACAGTGTCACTAAAATTTTCATAATGTGTCCCAAACACTGATTTCCCACAGCAACTGTGCTGTTCTGCACCGGAAGTGCAAAAACACATTTCGTCCAGGATGTGAAAAATGACAGCTGTACTGTTCATAAGGAGGTGTGAAAAAATGGCAATGTTGAAAATCTGGAGTGAAAATATTACAAATTCACAAAGTTACGAGGGAGCATAAAAACTGTGCAATGCACGCTCGTAAATCAGTAATTTTTTGGATTTTTTTCACCAAATTTGCAACATGGCTTTTTGAGAGCCCACCTCATGAACAATGTCACTATCATTTCGTTAATCGGTCCCGAAAGATGATTTCACTCAGTGACCATGAAATCACCTTTTGGGACCAAATAATGCCATGACTGTGACTGTATTCATGAGGAGGGGTCCCAATAACCTCATGTTGAAAATTTGGTGGCAAAAGTCCAAAAAATGGCCGAGATATCCACATTAGTTGTAAAAACCCTATTTATGCCATTATACAGCTTACCGTCATTTTTTCAGTTCGTGGATGGCTTTGAAGAGTGCAGACATGTTCTCAGTCCACTGAAGATCATCACGCAGGGCTCCAGAGGTAAGTATGGGGTGAGGGGGGTGTGGTGAGCTGGGGTGCACAGAGGGTGGGTGCGGGTTTGGGGAGGGGGCACGACAGATCGTGAGGGACTGTTTTCTTTATTTCAGGGACAAAAATAATAAAAAGGACGTCACAGGAAGGTTTTTTTTTTCAGGCTTCATCTGTGCACACTGTGGTGGGCTCCCAGTGTGCTGCCTGCATTTTGGGGAAGGAGGGATTTAAGCTAAGGGGGATTGGGCTCCCCATCGGCAAGTAAAGACTGTTTGGCGGGCATTATGCTGAGGGGGATTGGGCACCCCCTTGGCACACAACAAATGGGGGAGACATTATGCCAATGGAGAGTGGGCTCCCCCATCAGCAAATTAATTGGGTCATTGGCATGCCAACAGGGGGATTCGGCACCCCCATCGGCTTACATGGAACTGTGAGGCGGCGGCTGTCATGTTCACAGAAAAGTTACACCGGGCAAGGTACCGCCCTGCAATTGCGGGTCACTCCCTCATTGCAGCAGAACTGCTGATGCTGCAATGATGAGGTGGCCCCTCATTACAGCAGCCAAATCATTTCAAGTTGGTGGCACTTCTGCAGGACCAGTGTCATCAGGACACTGGGCCTGCATTGGGTGCACACCGCCAAGCCCACAAAGGCAGTGCAGGCATTGGCCACCACACTGCCACACATCCACAGCCTGCTTCTCTCCTAAGCTGCCACATGTTTCTTGTACATGTGCGCAAGCAAACATAGAAATGATAGGTGCAAAAAAGTAAACTGGAACAATAGAAGAGGACACCGAGTGCAAGGTTAAGGAATTTTGTAGCAATGGAGGATGGGCAAAGGTGGAAAAAGTAATACAGGTTACAGAAATATATCGGGGGGGAGAGGAGAGCAGGTGTGGGGGGAGGGAGGGGATGAAGAATGCAGAAAACTAAGAAGCATCAAGGGGAGAGACACGGGGGGTGGATGATATAAAAGTGCTTAGTACTAGTGCTGGATGAGGGGAATAGAGGGGTGGGAAGCAAATCAGGCAAGAGAGGAAGTGGGAAGAGTAGGGGGAGGATTAAGTGCCAGGAGTCAGAGAGAATACACATGATTACAGGTTCAAGCATAGTAGTTACAATTGTCCTTCAACATATGCTAAATCAAGGGCTTTGATGTACACAAGCAAACGGTAAGGTTACGTTTCAGGGTTTTTTGTATAGTGTTCCATAAGGTCGTCAGGGCATAACTTAGGGATGAAGAACCAAACCAGGTTCTAATCCATGGAGTATCAAATGCTATACAGTGCAGCCCACATAAGTGTACATCGGATAAGTGCACATCCCAGTTAAGTGCACACTTTTTCAGTATCCCGATTTTTTCCCTATGTTTCCCATGTTAATTTTACTGCTTAAATTCACACTGTATAAGTGCACATTTTGGTTAAGTGCACCTTTTTGGGGGAGAAAAGCCTATTAGTTTTTATGTCCTGCACCCTCCTAAGTGCACATTTAAATAAAGTATTGCTGCACTATGTCTTACAACATCTTTATTCCACCTTTCCTAATTGACTTTTGCACTAATTAACCAGTATTCCATACAGTGTTTAGCCAGTCCATAGTGTGTGCAACTGTTCCTCACTTACTCATCAGAAAGCGGGTCTGATGTAAACCAATCCATCTGAGGGAACCGCAAACCCAGAAAAGGAGATCGTGGAAACATCGCTGTCAATTCCCATTCTACCTGCTGGAATGACATCCGCGGATTTCATTGCATGCACAGCAATTGATGATTCTGTGGCTACCACAGGTGCAGTCTGCGAAGAATAGATATGTGGTGATGTTCGTGGCATCTCTGCTGACCTGGGCCCAGAAGATAAAGATGACTGTGGCCAGAAGAGAAGTGGGTGACTTTTTCCGAAACAATATGGAGCATGGCTAAAGCAAGAAAAAATTTGATTTCCAAAAAAAATAAGAACTTCAGCACACATTTTACTTTCGGTGAATATGTTCATCAGCAAGGGCTAAAAAAACAGTAAGCAGAAGATAATCACTGTTTTTTTGTAAGTAGGTGAGCTGAAAGGTCTGATGCAATGCTGCATTGATAACCATATGATATGGGTATGCTTAACAGTTTTAAATTAAATATTATACAAACTTAAATGTAATATTGCAGAGTTCATTAAACTGGGTGTGTGCTGCACTTAAGAGAACCTATACTATAAATGGCATGTATGCTGTGCATTACTGTAGCACCAATTAAATAAAGCAGTTTTAACTCATCAGAATGCCTGAAAAGCTATTGTTCAGTTAAATGGACAGCCCGGTTAAGTGCACAATTTTCAAATATCCTGAGGGTGTGCACTTAAGCAGACTGCACTGTATATGAGAACTTCCTGAGAGTGCACACACTGGAAGCACATTTAAACATAGAGCAGATGTAGAGAGGGAGTTTCAGGGTTAGAGCTCTGTAAACCCAGAAGGATGCATTGCGACAACTCCTGTACACTAAGGGATGGCCAACCAACCTGCAGATAAAGGGAGCAAAGGTGGGTGTTGAAAGGAGCATTTGTAATGAATCTTAAGGCCCTGTGATAGAGTGTGTCAAGGGTAATTAGGGCTGGACTATGGCTGTAGAGAAAGTCTGCATAGTCAGTTAACAGGGGAAAGGTTGTTTGGACCAACCTTAGTTTGGTGTCCTGGGTAAGCAAGCGCTTTATGCGATAGAAGTGACCAAGCCTTTGGCAAAGTTTTCTGGCTGTTTTCTCTATATGTGTTACAAAGGATAGTTTTTGATCCCATTAGAAGCTGAGATGTTTAAATTTCTCAACTGGTTCCAGTTTAACTCTGACTTTGGTGTCTGACCGATGGTTGGGGGAGAGGGCTGTTGTCACTGCTGCCAGGGAGGACAACGGTAACACAGGTAGAGTGGATACAGGCTGCAACGGCAATCTGGAACTCGCAGGAGATGTTGATCTATCCTTAACTGTATGCTTATGTCCCGATGATAACTGCTCTTTTTGTGGTCTTTGCAGTTGATGAGAGCGACTTGGTCAATGGGGCTGATGACTTCCTTCTAAGCCTGGGCTTTTTGCATGTTCGCTAGAATGTTTTCTAATAAAAACTTCTCTAGTGCCTTTTTTTCTGTGTTGCCTTGTTGCTTGTTTGAAGCCCTGGCAAGTCTCACAAGTCCTGACATTGTGAGAGAGGCCTAAACAGCAGACACACACATTGTGGGTATCATCCCTTTATATTTTTAATCACAGTCGCAGTACTGGATCAATGTTTCAGGTTTTGGCGGCATATAGTAGTCAGTGGGTATCACTAAATTATTAGTGATTACTTTTTTAACATAACAAACGACAATGGCTAGGCTTATTCATTTCCATAGCAGGTCTCATGAGTACAGTTGATGGCGAGAAAAGAACTGAGGAGAGATGGTGCCACCCACATTTATGTAAACACTGACATGTGACGTCATCATGGGCGGCCCACGGCTAGCAAAATTTCGGAGAGATCCTAGTGCTGACAACGGTATAGTTCCAAAAGAGTGGCCTAAGGGAAAAGGTATCCTTGAAGGAGATCTTGGGAACTTTATGCTAATTTTGAACATCAGAATGAAGTTAAAACTCTGCTGTGTTGTCATGCTCCACGCTGCTTTGTAATGGCAGATTTATTTCTGTAGCTAGGTGTAGCTGTGACCATCAACTGTAGCTAAAAGGCTACCAAACATTCCTTTAAAATGTTTCTTTTGCCTTCCCGGTTGCGCTGAGGGTTGAGGTGCTGGACCCCACACCTCGTGCCACACCACCACACCAGCGACATGGGTTCAGAAATGGACTTGGGTTGCTTACGGGTTGGCCAGGATGAGGAAGGACTGAAAATCTGTAGACTGCTCTCTTTCCTCTAGGAGGGGGAATAGTGTGGTGGCTGGTTGCCAGCACAGTTACGCTGCTCAGAAGGGGGTTGTCCCGTGGTCAGAGAGTATTGCTGCTTCCGTGGAGGTGGGGGTCAGCCACCCAACCCACTGCATGGTTCATGGGCCAGGGAGAAAAAAGTAGAAAATGGAGCTGGCAGACTCCATGCTGGCCAGCTGTACTCGTGCAGACCTCCGAGATCTGGATGTTGACTTCCAGGAAGGGGAGAAGCTGATGCTCCTTTCCCTGGCCCTGTCACAGGGGGCAACCCATGGGGGGATTCTCTGGAGGATTGGGTGCTGAGCACCAGACTGCAGAGGCAGACCCTTCTGACGGATGGCCCGAGTGCAAGCCAGCCCCCCAGAAATTGTAAATGAAAAAAAAAGTTTCATAAAAATTAGGGAAAATGTTTAAACAAGGCAGAACAACACTTACCTATGCTGAAAAAGATCTGAAATTAGACCACAGAGCAGCAAATTGTAAAGGTACTGTAACAAGTACTAATGCTTAAGGCAAACAGAAAAGAACTGATTCTTGTCTGAACCTTTTACCGGATTCTGGAAGGGGAGGCAGGGTAAGGGATTGTGAATACTACTGATGGATCCTTTAAGAAGAAACCACAGTACTATAGTGAGTATTTTTTTCTCCTAATCCAAAGAATCCATCAATATATATTCAAAATGTGCAGATCCTATAGCAGTACCTTGAGAGGCTGGGTGCAGAACCTATTTAGGGAAAAGGTACTGCAAGACAGCAGTGCCAAAGCCGGCATCTCTCCTGGACTCTATGTCCAGACAGTAGAGTTTTCTGAAGATGTGCACTGTCTTCCAGGTAGATGCTTCACAAATGTCTTGCACCTCCAACAACTCATAGTTAGGAGGGGGGAGGGAGAGGACTGTGAGTAGCTGCCGGCTGGCAAGCACTTCGCCTTGGGAGGGAGAGACGGGTCTCTTGGTGCTTGGCTGCCCCTCAGTGGAGGCTAGGTGGAAGTACCACACTTGAGAGAGCTCGGGCCCAAGGCCGGGAAGGGAGGAGATAGCTGACGACTGGAGCTGTGATACTCATGTGAGTCTCCACCCACACGCTGTCATCGTTTTCGGGGCCCCACGGCTAGGAGGGTAGAAAAGAGCAAACTATGGGGATCTCTGGGATGATGCCTCCAGGCCAGTTCCAGGGGTTCTGCTGGAGCACGCATAGCATTCGGAAGTCCCTGAAAGACCCCGGAATCTGGTAGGGTTGGCTGATGCAAGGGAGATATGCTGAGGAGGGGTAAAATGAATCTACAAAAAAAAAGTGGGAATGGAGGGAAGGCATAGAGAAACTTCCCTGACCAGATGAGGTGGTTTAGAACATCTTCTTTGACTGAGCCTATAGCTGGGGACCTGCAAAAGAGGGGGAGTTGGCTGTTCTCTCAGGAGACAAACATGGAAGTCTCTGTCTTTTCACCAGTTTCCCTCACAGGGGAAATCCATTGCCTTTGTTTGTGAAAGGAACGGGGGTCAGGGGTGGGATGACAAAAAAGCTTTAGATTAGTTATGGTCTGCAGTAGTAATGTAGGTAGGGAGGAATGTGCCGACTGCACTGACCAAGCATTCATTATCTGCTGTTAAATTCTATGTTTCTTTGTTTCCTGGGCTAGGTTACTACAGAAACATTCTTAAAGACATTGCATGGATCAGCCACGACCTTAGATTCCGTGTGATTTGTGTTCACTGCCATATGGAACTGGTACTCTGTGGTATCTATGGCTGAACTTGGTGTGTCAGCCATATCCTGAGCCAAGTCACCAGTAGCCTTTTCACTCAGTGCCAGTACACAGCTTTCTGACACTGGGCTGTGTAAACCAAGTAAGCCACCTGCCTTGGTAGCAGGAGAACTGGTATACTGTATAGACTTTTTTGCCCATACTATCCAATTTAACATTCTAATATACTAAAATGCCAGCAGAGTAGGCCTTATGGTCTTTTGTGTCTGCTTGATATTTAGCACCCATACTGGGCACCAATTTCGCTGTCCCCCTTGGGTTTATCTAACCCCTGTCCAACATATCCCCCTTGTATTGGACTTCCTCAGCTTCATCCTCCCCCTATATCTGTCCCAGACCCTCTTGAACCCCCTCCACAGTATCTGCTTCTAGTAGTTCCTTGGGCAGCATATCCCATGGTTCCACCACCCTCTCAGTGAAGTAACACCTCCTCTTCTCCCCCTGTTCCTCCCCTCTAGTTTCCACCCATGTTCTCTGGTTGCCCCCCCCTTTCCTTTGGAACACCCCAACTGTTCTGCCAACTACAGACCAATCTCCTTTATTGGGAAGTTGATAGAGAAAGTAGTTGCTCTTCAGTTGGACAACCACCTGACCATCCACAACATCTCTGATTCCCTCCAGTCTGGTTTTTGGAAGAGGCATAGTACGGAGACTGCTCGGGTCCAGGTGCTAAATGATCTACTGATTGCTAGAGATCGGAAGTGTCATTCTATCTTGGTCTTTCTTGATCTCTCTTCAGCCTTTGACACTGTGGACCATGGGGGGATGCTTGAATGCCTGAGTGATATCTGTGGCCTATCAGGTACAGTTGTTTGCTGGTTTAGATCTTTCCTCACTGGCAGAACTCAGAGAGTGGTGTCGGGCATTTATTCTGTCTGCCATGTGAGGTTCCTTAGAGCTCTGTGCTGTCTCCTATGTTGTTCACTGTGTATTTGCTGCCATTGGGAGACATTGTAAGATGGTATGGGCTGCGGTTTCACTGTTATGCAGATGATACCCGGCTCTATCTGTCGTTGGCCCCCGACCAGGATAGTGCGGTCTCTGTCTTTAATAGCTGCCTCATGGAGCTGCAAGACTGGATGTGGGCTAGCTGGCTACGGTTGAACCCTGGAAAGACTGAGGTGTTGGTGGTGGAGTCAGGTCATGGGATAGAGAGGATGAGAGGGCAATCTGCCTCCGGGCTTCGGCTCGTGGGTAGCCAGCTCCTGCCCTCTGTTCAGGTGCAGAATCTGGGCGTGATATTTGATGAAGGGCTGATGTTTCAATCGCAGGTGTCAGCTGTAGTCAAATCCTCTTTTTACCATCTGAGGAACATTGCCCGGATTAAGCACCTTGTTCCGTCCTGTGATCTTCCAATGTTGATCCACGCCTTTGTGACCTCTCACTTTGACTACTGTAACTCCCTATACCTATGGCTTCCAGGGGTTCATATTCGCTGCCTGCAGCTGGTGCAGAATGCCGCAGCCAGGTTACTGGTAGGGGTTTCCCGGACCAGTCATATCATTCCTGTGCTGCGCGAACTGCACTGGCTGCCAGTTCAGTGGTGGATCACCTTTAAGGTCAGTTTACTGACCTTTAAGGCCCTTCATGGTCAGGGTCCTGGCTACCTGCAAGAGCTCCTGATTCCTTACTGCCCCCTCCGACCCCTCCACTCAGCTGATGAGGGATTGCTAGTGGTTCCCAGGGTTCGATTAAGGACATCTGGTGCAAGAGCTTTTAGTTACGCAGCTCCAGCCCTCTGGAACTCTCTACCTCGTCGGATTAGAGAGTGCCTGACCCTGGAGAGCTTTAAGAAGGCATTAAAAACCTATTTATTTAACCTTGCTTTCGGAGATTAGCATCTAATGATTCATTGTTGTATTTTAATGTTTTATCTTTGTCTTTAATTCTGTACAGTGCTTTGATACATGTTGAATTGCGCTCTATAAATCAATGTTATTATTATTATTAACTGAGAAGCCCTTATTAATCCCCCTTATGTACTTGAAGACCTTTATCATGTCCCCATCCCTCCTCTCCTCCAAAGTGTACATGCTGTGCTCCTCAAGCCTCTCCTCATATGTTCTTTCCCCCAAGCCCCAGATCATTTTGGTTGCCCTCCTCTGAACCCTCTCCAAGAGTGCAATGTCCCTTTTTAAGTGCAGTCTCCAAAACTGTACACAGTACTTGAGGTGCAGCCTAACCAGGTAGTTATACAGAGGGAGGATCACATCCCTCCTTCTGGAGGTAATCCCCCAGCAATGCATCCAAGCATCCTATTGGCCTTGGTCGCTACCCTCCTTCAAGTCTCAGAGTTGTTCATTTTGACATCCACTACCACCCCAGGTCCCTCTTGGCCATTGAGAGTTACAGTGCCACTCCCCCCATGGTGTACACTTGGCCCAGATTTCTGGCTCCCAGGTGCAGAACCCTGCTTTTCCCTGCACTGAACTTCAGTTTCCATTCTCTCGACCACCTTTCCAGAGCCTCCAGGTCCGCCTGCAGTGCCAATTTCCCCTCCTCTCCATCCACCACTGCTCCAAGCATTGAGTCATGTGCAAAGAGACTCATTTCACTCCTGATACCCTTCCTTATGTCAGAGACATAGGCATTAAACAGGAGTGGCCCAAGGATTGATCCGTGGGGGACCCCACTAATGACCCTCCTTGGAGAGGAGGCTATCCCCCAACCCACCACCCTCTGAGTACACTCCGAAAGCCAATTTCCTATTCATCTGATCATCCTCTTCCCCACCCCCATTTCACTCAGCTTTGCCAGCAGGCCACCATGAGGTACCGAATCAAATGCCCTGCTGCAGCCCAGAAACGGGACATTCACCAGCCTGCCCTGGTCCAGGGCACTCATCACCCAATTGTAGAACTCCACCAGGTTCATCTGACATGATCTTTCCAGGATGAAGCCATGCTGTCTATCATCTGGGTACCCCATTTGCTCCAGTACCCCCCTAGCCTTTCCTTGATAATACCCTCCATCACCTTGCCCACCACCGATGTCAGGCTAATGGGCATGTAGTTTCCTGCCTCCTCTCTTGATCCACCTTTGTGGATAGGTACAATGTGGGCCACCCTCCAGTCTTGGGGTACCCATCCTGTCTTCAGAGAGATGCTGAAAAGCTCTGCCAGGGGTGCTGTCAGGATATCTGCCAGTTCCCTCAGCACCCTGGGATGCATTTTATCCGGTCCTTTCCTGGAATCCTTCCCAAGAGGCTGGGAGGAAAGGGGCTTGCCACTAGTCCCACTTACCTCTCTTCTCTCTTAGCCCTGCTGTTCCTTCCTCCTCCTCCTCCTCCATCAGTTTATCAGCTGTTTGCCTCTTCCATGTCCCTCACAGTAAATCTGTAGCAGGCCAGTCTGCTTTCTCTGTACATCTTCCTATACTTTAGAACAGCGTCCCTCTCCCCATCTATCTCCCTTCACTGTCTCACACCATGCTTACTGACACACTTCACTTAAGAATGCACCTGCATACAGACTTCTTCCTTTCTCTCCACATTACAGCAACCCATGTCCAAGCTCCCCCCTCTAAGTTACCTGTTTTACATTTTACCACTTTTCTCTTGCCTGCTCAGTTGTATAACTTCATTTTAATGTACTCTGTAAACTGAATTCGACACCCTATTAGCGCTATACAAATTTATTGTCTGACATTGGTGGTACATTCCTTAAGCTCTAGACCCGACTACCCCATAATGAAATATAATGTATACTTTATACATTTGTCTTCCTCTGAAATTCATTACTTGTACTAACATTTTGTTTTACATATTCATGCCCCTATTGTTCTCATTTTGTTATTCCTATTTCACTGCCTGTTGTATCCCTTCCCCCAGGTCGCACCAGCAAATGAGCTTTGGCTCAGTGTGCTTATCCTAGTCACCACATTTTAAGTAAATACATACATACATACACATACACACACATATACATACACACACACACACACACATATATATATATATATATATATAATACACACATATGCACATACACATGCATACACACACATATACATACATACATTATATATATACACACATATACATACATATATATATATATACACACAATGCACATACACATGCATACACACATATACATACATACATAGACACACATGCATATAGACACATACACACACACACATATATATATGTACCTATATATATATATATATATATATATATATATACAGAAATATAAATGTTTATGCAGAAGTATGTAGTAAGATTTTAAACACCCGAGGTGTCTAATACAATATAAATAAATCATGAGCGCGAAGCTTGAGGAAGTTAGAAAAATGTTGCCCGTATTTTATTTTTTGTAATTGATGGTCCATCTGAGGAGAGGTTGACCCTGTGCAGCTTTGTTATGTGCTTCAGAGAAGGCTTTCCAGAATACAGGATTATGCAGTCACATAGAGTTAGCACATTGGTGTCGGGCAGTAGTCAACCCAACCGGAACTTACATGTTTTCACTATTAGCAAAGGTAAACTGGATGTATGATGAACTGTTATCATTTGATTCATTTTGTATAAAAACATCCGCCAGTTTCAATTCATTACAATAAATCAGAAAAAGAGATCGGCACTCAACGGTTGGAGTGAAAATAGTGCAAACATTTATTCATGCAGTCAGTAGCTCTCCCACTTTTTTTATTTATTTAGTTTTTGTTGACCGGGAAAGGAGGGCTAGACAATTCTGCTTATTTTCAGAGAGGGTGACAAACTGAAACTGAACCAGATTAAGTTGGTGGTGGTATTTTTAGTGAATGGGGGAAATTTAACCAGAACACCGGGGAAATTCCCCTACTCTGTGACTGCAGAGGGCGCTGTTGCTTGGCGACAGGGATGGATAACTCCAGTCCAGGTTTGAACGAGGAACAGGATGGTTGTGTTGCACTAGTTCCAGGTCCTGAGGGTGGACCTAGCAGTAGTCAAGTTTCTTTTATAGAAATACAGCCGACGTCAATGGATTTAATGGGACAAAATGAAGATGCACTAGAACGACCTGAGATGGATGAAGAATTAATCTTGCAAAAACAACTTAGTAAAAGGAAAAGACATTTAACTGAAATGTTATTAGCAGCAGAAAGTGATTTTCGGTTGAAAAAAATACAATTGATGGAGGAAAGAACCAAATGGAAAAGATCTGCGGTAAGCCCTATTCAAGAAGGAAACAAACATTTGTCTATTTCTTTGGCTACGAAAGAAATCCCTGGACCATCAAACAAATACGAGAGTACTGTGGTCCCAAGGCAGGATGATGTGGATATTAACAGCTCTCCGGAGGAATGGACCCCAGGAGGGGCCCTTCGGGAAGCAGGATGGACTTTGCAAAATGAGATATGGATTCCTGATGCAGAGATCCTGATACCAGGGATAGTGGAGCCAACAAATGAAGCTGGAAGAGAACAGCAAGAGGGTGTCTTTGGAGATCAGACTACAAGTGGTGGTGATTTTGCCAAGTCCCCAGTTTCCCTTACTACTTCAGCGCAGGATAAAAATGAGGCTACAACTACGCCAGACGCCGTGGACTCAGTTACTGACAGTTTGCCTCCTACAGCAATTGTACAAACACCGGCTTTAAATAAAACAGACAGTTCATCTAAGAATTTAGCTTCACCAGACTTTCCAACTGAAGAGAATGAGAGCATCCAGGAGAAACAGGTACCTCTACAAGTGGAGGAAGTTCGGGAGAAACAGTCCTATGTGGGGCTCTTCAGGAAACTGGCTGAAGCAGCAAAAAGGAGGTATTTGGTGCATTTACGGTATAAGGGTCTTGTACCTATACCTCCGGATAGACTATGGGTGGGTAAAACCCTTATCATTGACTCTTTGGGGTTCTCCCCTGCTGAAATATATGCATTTATACACGCTCCAGGGGATAGAACATACGATGTTAGCTTTTGTACTATGCATGCTTTAGATAAATTCTGACGACTGTATTATGAATTAAAAGATACGGACATTTGGAAAGACTTTATGGCAATCCCTATAACAAAGCCTACAATCAAAACAGTTACTCTTCTGTTTAGAAATGAAGGTGTTAACATTAGCAATATTCTGTTTTGGTTAGAGAAAAGGTGTACAGTATTCGATAAACCAAAACCGATTATGGATGATAACGGGTTTTGGACAGGAGGTTGGACAGTAAGAGTACAACTTTTACAGAATGATATGGGAATACAGCATTTGCCAAGTTCGTTCTATTTAGGAAGGGATAGAGGGATTATTTTTTATGCAGAGCAACCCAAAAGCTGTTTTAAGTGTGGCTCATTACAATATTTAAGCAACGATTGTGACCAGATTAAGTGCTTACATTGTGGGTTGTTAGGACATTCAGCAAATAGGTACCAGGCCCTTCCAATTTGTAATCTTTGTGGGGATAATAACCATTCCTTTTCAGAATGTCCATGGGCAGAACATGATACGGATGAGGCCTCTGATCAGGAATTTTTTTTAGCACAGCCTCGGAAACCCTATTCCCTACAGAAACTTTTCACACTGGTAGACAGAGGGGTAGAGGTGGGGGGGAGGGGAAGCAGTGGAGAGAGAAGACGACAGGCCCCCCACCACCACCCAGACAAGAAATTACTGTAGAGCCTTTAGTGACCCCTAGAGAAGGTACATTTACAGAAGGGAATAGAGGGGAAGAGGAGACTCCTTTTACCACTCCCCAAAGTTCTCCACCTTGAAGAAGTTTTGTTTCAACTGTTTTTGAAGGGCAGAAGGGGAATAAGTAAAGAGACTCCCAAGAGGAAATTTTCTGCAAACCACGGGTTGAGGAGAGGAAAAAGGATTCAATACAGGATGAGAGTATTTCTACCCTCCCTTTAGAAATCCCCCTATCGCCCCTTCCCTTAAGTAATAGGTATGGCATTTTTACTACGTGGGGTGATCAGGTAGAAATGACTCAACCTATGGAGACTGGTACTATTGGTATGGAAGATTCAATAAATGAGACTGATTTAAGCTTAAATGGAATTTCAAGTTGTTCAGAAGCCCTACTGAGTAGGAAACCACAGAAGCGGGTGACACGCTCAAGTGGGAAATCTCTGAAATTTCCTCCCTGAACCCATTAATTTGAAAGTAGCTAGTTTTAATGTGAACAGCATAAAATCTCATTCAAAACGACTAGCTACGTATGGTGTTTTACAACATCTGAATTTTGATGGATATTTTTTACAGGATACTAGATTGCACTCCCGAAGTAAAATAGTACAGGCTTTGGCAGATTGGAAATGGGGACTTTCCCAATGGTCGATAGGGACAGAAACTTATCGTGGGGTGGGATTTTGTTTTTTGACTCCCGCTATCCAAATTTTAAGATTGGTGGACTTAGAACCTGGGCGTGCACTTATTTTGGATGCAATCTTGAACTCTGTAGCCCGTAGATTAATTAATATTTATGGACCCCAAACTAAAGCTTTAAGAGTTTCCTTGTTGAAAAAAAATACAACCTTATTTACATACAAGTAGGCAGGTGATTTGGGGTGGGGATTTTAATATAAATCTATAAGAAAAGGGTACCACTGGGAAACAATATTGCGATAAAACCATGCTCACAATAGTCAAAATTACAGGATTGCAGGATGTATGTGCAGGCTTTAGGGGGAAAACCCGTTCAACCTTTCATAAAGGTCACCTATCTTCCCAGATCGATTTTTTTCTTTATTAAACAACATATTCCTTTAGTAAAAGTAGAAACAACCCTAATAGAAACTTCGGATCATTGTTTAATAGGTTTTCAGATAGCAATCCCATTACATAGAGAAGCAGGCAGAGGTGTCTGGAGACTAAATATCTCCCTTTTTCAGGATAAAGCAGTAATTCAACAGATTAAAATGATTATTAGTGATAAACTAACAACATTGGTATTTAATGATAGTGTTGGACTTTGGTGGGTGGATGTTAAAGACTGTTTGATATGTTTTTTTTAAATCTTAGGTACTACGAATGTATGATCATCCTGTAAAGAATATTTAAGATTAAGGATAGGTTTTGAAGATTTACTTTCTCATCAGTATGAGAAAAAAGAAGATTTATCAACAGAATTAGAGATAATTAGGGAACAAATGTGTCAATTTCAGTATAATAAACTGCTTTCTCTGCAAAAGGAACAGTCTTTTGGGATTCAGGGTACAGCTGTCCAGGTGAATCCGTATCATGCTAGTCAAGAGAGTAGAGAGAAAAAAATCATTCCTTTTTTGTTAACAGAGGAAGGTTTTGAGGTACGGAGTAATGAGGGTATTATGACACAATTAGAAAATTGTATTGGGATTACTTTTGTGTCTGTAAGAGGGAATAAAGAGAATGTGAAACAAATATTAGACCTAGCAACACCTCCTCGTTTAGATGTAAAACAAACAGAGGATTTGTTGAAACCCTTTACAACACAAGAAATAGAAACAGTGATAATGGGGTTAAAAGGGAAGATGTCTCCTGGGTCGGATGGTTTACCGGGGGAATTTTATAAATTGGTATGGTCAATTATGCCCACGGTGTTGGTACAGTTATTTAATTCCTTTTTGTCGGATCATATCCTTCCCACACAAATGTATGAAGGTTTGTTAATCTTTTTATTCAAATCTGGGACGCACAGTGACATTAATAATTGGCATCCAATCACATTGTTAAATGTAAATTTTAAATTATTTGCCAAATTATTAGGGAATAGGTTAGCTTCTGTTATGTCAGAATTGTTACTTCCTACTCAGTTTTGTTCGGTACCTGGCTGACGTCTGACCGATGCTTTGATTTTTCTAA
This sequence comes from Neoceratodus forsteri, assembly GCA_016271365.2. Classification (NCBI taxonomy): domain Eukaryota; kingdom Metazoa; phylum Chordata; order Ceratodontiformes; family Ceratodontidae; genus Neoceratodus; species Neoceratodus forsteri. The sequence goes on along the minus strand of CM057454.1, from coordinate 159,183,276 downwards.
AATATTTGGTACAGGAAGGTCAAAACAGGGTCCCTAAGTTAGAAGGTTATATAGCTAGCCTCAATCAATCTAAGGCATTTGATAAAGTTTCACATCTATATCTGTGGGAATGTCTTAGATCCTATGGAATTCCCGAAGAATTCGTACACTGGATTCAATTGTGTTACAGTCTGACATATGTTAGACCTTTTGAAAATGGTAGACTGGGGAATAAAATAGGGATTTATCGGGGAGTGAGACAGGGTTGCCCCCTGAGTCCCCTGTTATATGGATTTGCGATACACCCACTATTATGGATACTTCAGAAATCTCCTACTATTTGTGGTATTCCAGTACATGATTTACCTGTGTGCAAAATAATAGCTTATGCAGACGATTTATGTTTAATTTAAAAAAATTAGAATTCTTTAATTGAGGCATGCAATTTAATTCAGGAACTGGGGAAAGAAACAGGGGGATGTCTTAATTTAGGGAAAACAAAATGTTTAAAATTAGCTGGGTTTCCATTAGGCCCCAAAATTTTGGGGGGATTTTCGGTAGCTCAAATACCTTGTAAAAATCTTAGGAATTTATTTTGGTGGTACAGATATGGCTAAGTATAATTGGGAAAAAGCATTACAAATGGGTACTGCCAAAGTGATTCAATGGAATAAGTGGAAGGTCTCGAAAAAGAAAAATAATTTACTATATAAAAACATTTTTGATCCCAATTTTTTTATTTATTAGTATGATTTTTCCTCTCCCTTTGGATTTAGAAGCTAAAGTATTGGGTTGTTTTTTTAGTTGTTTCTGGGGTAGTAGGCTAAATCCAATTAAAAGGAATGTATTGTATAATGAAATTAAGGAAGGAGGTATAGGGACGCCTAATCCAAATTTGTTTTCCTTTTCAATTTTTTTATATACGAATGTTTTGCCCCTTATGAAAGAATGTTTACAAATTTGGGGAGTCTGGGGAATACAGGAATTGAAAGGGATTTTAAATGAATGGAAATGAAATCAGTTTATGCATAAAAATAAACATTGCCCTAGGTTAGGGAAGCAATGGGAGGGAGTTTTTGATAAAATCAAACACTGGGGAATTAGCTATACATTAGTATTAAAACTCTCAAGGAAAATCTTCTATCAGGAGGTTTTATGATCAAGTTTTGGAATAACACTTTTTGAAGGGGTTTCAGAATTTGCTCAGAAACAGATTATTAAATACATTTCAGATGATAGAATACCAGTTCAGATGTGGGATCAGGTTTGGTTAAGTATGCATAAGCAAATTAATGTAAAAGGGAACCATAAACACAAATCTTTGTCAGAAGGAAATTGTTCAAGGATAACCTGTATGAATAAAATGGAGTCTATAGATCATTTATATATTCATTGTCCTTATGTGACACAGTTTTGGGATGTAGTCAAGAATCAGTGGAAAGCAATGCCTTTTATTCTGCCTACATCAGACGTCTTATATTATGGAATAGTTCCACCAAAAATACAGGCCTTTTCACATAGTACATTAAGGTTGATTATGGCTCACTTTTTATATTGGATCTGGATCAGTAGATGTAGATTTACATTACAACAACAAACTACCTCAGCTTTAGAATTATTTATTTTGATAAATTCAGGTCTCAGAGGTATAAGGCGGAATGAAAACAGTAATCTGGACGCTGATACCTGGAATTTGAGATGGAAGCAATTCTCTTTTATATAAATCAAAAACTTTGTTAAGGAATGTTTGGAATGAGTTATTGTGGTATTTGGGGTTTTCGATAATATTCTTTTTCTATATGTATTTAGATGTGATCTTGTTAATAAAAAATAATAATATATATATATGTAATATAATCATGTATTATATAAATCATATCATTTTCATATGATTTATTTTTCGTTTCATATCACTTTAGTTGGTTATGTTTCGTGGAAGTTAGTAATAACAATTCATGAAAACTTTTTGTAGTGAGGAAGGGGAAGGGGTGGATTTATTTTGATTTCTTATGTTTAGAATCTTAGTATGAACTAATACTTATTTATGTTTTTTGATTTTGATGATTATGGAAGAAAGGATTTGTATTTGTATATATTTGTTATGATTTGTGTAGGGTTAAATAAAAAATTCCCCAACTTTTAGAGTGGGGAGGGAAGGGGGTGGGTTTATACAGTTTCTCTTATGTTTAGGGTATTTGTATGAATTAATACTTATTTATGTTTTGTGATTCTTTCGTTATTATGATTACGTATGATATAATATTGATTTGTCTTATTTTATGATTTATTCAGATTTCAATAAAAAATTCTCCTACTTTTGGCCAGTAGGGGGACAGGCCATCTGCATGATGGCCACTCAGAGCGGGATGTTGGAGGAAGAGGACATCTGCACAGTGGGAGTGTTTGCTTCAGCTCCCACTGTTGTTGAGCTAGGCTAATCCAGCGGGTATCGCTGACTTTGATTCGGAGGATGAATATCATGAAGCTCCTATTTCCACAGAGGAAATGGAGACACCTACTATTAAAACCATGGATGAGGTAATCCTGCAAAAGGTTGCTGGGTGTTCAGAATACGGAGGTTCAGACGAGAAGCACGGATTGAAACAACTAGGAGCCGCAAAGTCGGCAAAGCAGCTGCAGAGTTCTGAGGCACTCCCTGTCATCAGCTCAGTGCAATCTGTCAACGTGTCAGCTGTGGAGAAGTCTTCTGAAGGCCCCACGGGGTGTGGTGAGTCAACTAGTACTTTTCCTGTCAAACCCAAAGCTATTGATTCCGACAGTGTTCAAAAGCAGGCTGGCAGTAGAATCGTTGAAAAAAACAAGTTCCTAAAGCCTGAAGATTTACAACATGAGGGACATGATGTTACTGACTCTGTGTGTTCAGCTAAGCTACAAGGGATTTTTCTGGCTCCCGTTTCATCTGATTTTGTTCTGAAAGCAACTGCCATGCTAAGCAAAGCAGCAGGCTTTGTATTTAAAAAGCCGGTAGGGGAAGAGACGGTGTTTTCTCCAGCAATTGTCTATCAATCTAAAGCGGAGTCTCAAAAGGGTGTCATGGAGTTTCTTTTTTCAGACATTCACCTTAGGCAGCTGGGTAATAAGGACTCTGCCTACACTTGTTAATCCTTCTGTTCTAAAACCTGAAACAGAGTTGATTCCTCCTAATCCACTGGGGGGACCCTGGACGCAAGGGAAGGCCCTAGTTGGGGTTGGTTGGAAACAGTCTCCATCTGGTATTTGGTTACCTGACCCAGAGTGGGATTCTAGTCCAAGCTTTTCACAAGATTTCCCTGCCTGGAAACCAGGCTTGAATGTTAATTGTGGTACAGAAGCTGCATTGAAGGAGGCCAAGCTTAGTGAACTTGGGCCTTATGCCTCTCTTATACCTCCAAAACCACTGACTTTGCAGGACAATGTTCCTAAAGGAGATTCTAACCTTCAAGCTGCAGCTATCCCACGACGTTTGGAGGATTCTGATCCACCTCAACATAAACCCATTATGTCTGAACTGTTTTCTAATGCTAAAAGGGAGGCCGCTCCATGAAGAAATGCTGTGCGGATTCATTACAAAGGGGGGAGGGGTTGGAGAACAGACCGGACAGATATTATGTCAGGAAAACTCTTCTTAGAGACTCCCTTCACTTCTCTCCAAAAGATGTATTCACTTTTATAAACATATCTGGAGAGGATAACTTTGATGTTAGTTTTAGGGCTTCTTATGCACTGAATCTTTTTTGGGAAAGGTATGGGCAGGTCAAGTTTTCTCCCACATGGACCCCTTTTCTCGTCATTCCCCTTACTAAGCCCTTGATAAAATTTGTAACCATGATGTTCCGGAATGAGGGGGTCCATGTGGAAGATATTACCTTTTGGTTATCGCAGAAAAATGAAGTTTTGAGTTCTCCAGAACCCATTTTACATTCTGAGCAATTCTGGATGGTGGGTTGGAAGTACAAAATTAAGCTAAAGCAATCAGACTCTGGTACTGAACATATGCCTAATTCTTTTTATTGGGCAGGGATAGAGGGGTATGCTTTTATGGGGGGCAGCCTAGAGCATGTTATAAATGTGGCTCAAGGACTCACCTGTCCAGTGTCTGTGACCAACTCCGGTGCGACAATTGTGGGGAAATTGGGCATGTCACTATGCAATGTGCAAACCACACCAAATGCGACCTGTGTGAGGAATATGGGCATGTCTTTTGGGATTGTCCTTGGGCTGCAAAGAATAAGGCATCATGTATTAGTCCTGAGCTTTTGATTCAGCAAGCTCAGGATGCTGTGGGCCCCATCCCCCCCTCCCTCTCCCCCCCGTGATTGGTAAACACATTACTCAGGCTACTTCCTCTACTGGGTCCTCTACCCCAAGGCCTTTAATGAAGTCAAAAGCTATAGCTCCACAAACCCATGAGGAAAATAAGACCTGTGAAGCCCCTCTGGTAAATCCAGAGATGGTTCCAGTGTGCTATACAGATCTGGTGGCCTCTGAGAATAAGATTAAGGTTGTAGCCCCTTTATCCACGTTACGCAGAAGGAGATCCTAGAGGAATTTGCAACCAAAATCTCCCCTTCTTCTATTTCTATAGAATCTAGCAATTCCTATGCGGCCTTGTTCACCCCATGGGGGGAGACTGAAATGGAGGTAGGGGATTCTGATTCCCAAAAATCTTCTTTGTCCACCATTTCACAATCTGTGGATAATTAGAAAGAGAAAAAAAAGAAAAAACAGAAAAAATAATGGATAGTGGTTCTTAGCTAACTATTCAATGCTGACAATACGGGGCTCTTTGAATACTCATAGCTTATTGAATACTATCAAAAGGCAGGCTGTATTCCAATATATTCATGATAAAATTTCAGTCAGTTTTTCACAAGAAACCTGGATGTACTCAATAGAGCAATTATCCACCCTCAAGAGAGAATGGCCCTGGGGTCCCTCCTACTGGTCCTTTGGAACAGATAGTGTGGATGGGATAAGCATTTTATTCAACTCCTTTGATTTCTCACTCCACAACTTGATAGATCTTATTTCCGGTAGGGTCCTGATCTTAGATGGGAAATGGTAAAATATTTGTTATAGATTTATTAATATCTACAACCCTCAATCAAAAGCTGATAGAGTAGCTTACATGAAGGCAGTGCAACCATATTTGGTCACTTCTGTCAACATATTATGGAGTGGGGATTTTAATTGCAGCTTAATCAATACACCCCAGCAGAATAAAAAAACTTATTGTGACTCTAATGCACTAGCCTCAATAATTAAGACTGCCGGTTTACTCAATTGCATGTCTTTCCTTTCTCAGGGACCCAGGTTTTCATTTCTAAAAGGGAAATTACAATTTCTCATTGATTATATGTTAGTTTCTCCTTCTGTGCTGGTTAAAGGTTTTTAAATGAGTCCTACAGAGTTTTCTGACCATCTATTTTTAATATGCTTCTTTCAAACTGAAGGCCTGACCTCTAAAAGGCAGGTTCGGTAGAAACTAAATACTTCCATTTTAGACTCCCCTCAAATAAAATCAGGTGTAAACTTTATTTTACAGGCCCGTTTATCAGTGGCTTTTTTGTACACAGATATGGGGGCACGGTGGACAGATACCAAATTAGTTCTTCGGAGTTGGTTTAAAAAACAAGGAGTAGTAGCTAAAGATCATACATTTTTAAAATACTTATCTTTAAGACAGCAGCTTCAAAGGCTGATGTCGTTTACATACACTTCTAAACAGAATTATTCAGAGCAACTTAATGTGCTTAAAAACACTATGAAGGCATATCAATATGATAGGGCAAAGACGTTGCAAGCCATTTTTTCTAATGGTACAAGGAAATCCTGTATAGGAGACCCATTTGAGGCTTGCAAATTATTAAAAGAATCTTCCGCTATTGACTTTCTAATCAATGCAGATGGTTCCAAAGCAGTGACAAAAGAGCAAATTAGGAATTCCATTAGACAGCATTATAAGTTATTGGAACCTGAGTCCCCTATCTTAGAGGATACAATTATTCATTTTTTAAATTCCTGCAGCCTACCCTCCGCACCAATAGAGGCTTTAAATTTACTAGGACACTAATTCTATGTTCCCATCCTTTACTGAAGGATTGCTGATACATTTATTTAAAGCAGGGGATAGGAATAATATTAAGAATTGGAGGCCTATTACTCTCTTAAACTCTGATTATAAAATATTTTCCAACATATTAAACAATAGACTTAAAAGGTTCGCAAAACTGGTAATATCCCCATACCAGTTTTGCGGAATCCCTAAGAGAAGAATTCAATCTGCCTTAATAATAATACGAGATGTGATTGAACATTTATCTCTTACTGGTAAATCTGGATGTATAGTAGTTGCGGATTTCGAGAAAGCTTTTGATAGGGTTTATCTACCTTACCTTTTTTCAGTATTAAGAAGTTATGGAATCCCAATAAAACTGATTAAGATCATTAAATTACTTTATCAGCATAACACAGTTTATCCCTTTTTACAGGGGGGCACAGCTCAAAGCTTTCAATTAAAAACTGGAGTCCGGCAAGGATGCCCCCGAGCCGTCTTTTGTATATTTTTTCAGTAGACCCCTTGTTACAGTTTTTAGTTAACTCACCGAGATGGGTAGGTATTATTGGGGATACTCCTGCTAATCAGCTCCACTTACAAGCCTATGCTGATGATTTAAACCTATATTTTTCAGACCAGGCACAAATCCATGAATTTTTGAAGGTATTTAAGCTTTTCTCAGCAGTTTCGAATGTGAAGTTAAACTTTTAGAAAACTAGAGGTTTATTCATTGGAGCACTAAGCCTGGTAGAAGTAGTTCAGGATTATATTTGTATTTCTAGAATACCACTGAAAATTTTAGGCATTCTTTTTGGACCCCAAAATCTACCAGTGGAAAATTGGGAGCTAGTATTAGGAATGGTGGAGAAAAAAGTGAATAGATGGAAACAGTGGAAATACTCTAAACTTAAATGGATACATATTTTAAAACAATTTATTATATCCTGTTTACAGTATATTGCCATAATTTTCCCTTTACCATCACAGCTGGAGACTAAACTTTACAGTGTATTTTTTCAAATGTTGTGGGGAAACTGCCTGAACTCAGTGAAAAGACACAACACTTATTTGGAGAAAAAATCTGGTGGTTTGGGGATGATAGATCCAATTGTGTTAATGTTTTCCCTTTTTTTATGAATACCATTAAATGTGGATTAGAACAGGTAGAGAGTGTTCAAAAGAAGTGGGTGGTTAGGGCGTTGAGCTATTATTTTAAAGTTTGGCATAATTTAGCTCCCAAAATGAACCCTCATTTACAGATACCCTCGTATTTTAAACCGGCAGTGCAAAAATTGTTTAGATGGCAAATCACTAAAACCATGATTCAGAATAATAATATGCAGTCCATGTATAGATTAATTATGGAATCAATTCATCCACAAACTCCTTGTTTTAAGAATTGTCCCTCTGCTATGAATCCCATGGTGATGGCTCAACTTAATAATCTCAGATTACCTCTAAATCAATGGGAAACTCAATGGCTTATTATGTATGGCCGCCTCAACATTAGGGGGAATGCAAAATATAAAGTTAAAGAAGAGAGGACCTGTCCTTATATTGATTGCATAAATGAAGAGACTATGGAACATTTTTTCTTAAAGTGTTCCTACGCAAAAGGACTGTGGGTTTATTTAGCAAATATGTGGAAGTTGAAATGGTTTCCTATGATTACGTATGAAATATTGGTGTTGGGGATTTATCCCCCTAGTTTTGCCCCCTATCATACCAGTACTTTGCATTTATTTTTTAGTTGTGTAAGGTTTTTCTTATAGCAGGCAAGATGCCAATGGGTCCTTTATCAGAGGAAAATGGCTTATGAATGTTATGCTTGTTTAGTATCAAATTAACTTTCAAGAATATACTCACAGGAAGCACAGGTATGCACCTCACTTTAAGTTAAGAAATGGTGGAAAAGCTTTACACATTTTATAACGTTTAAGTAGTTTTCTGTTTGTAAAATAGGAATTGTAGAATTGTAATGAGTTTACTTTTTTGTTACAAAGTGTTAAATATCTGGGATACTTTGTATTACTGTGTTGTGATTTATGTTTCTTATTACAATAAAAACTCCCCTACTCTTTTCGAGAAGTGCCATGGGATCTTTAACGTCCACCTGAACAACCACCAGATCAGGCAGACGGGACCTCGGTTTAATGTCTCATCCAAAAGACGGTACCTCGGGAGTGCAGCATCCTCTCGTGATGCACTACAGTGTCAGTATTGGGATTTTTACTTGGCACTTAACAAAATCCTGTGTGCATCTAGAGCAAAATGGCTCCTTTTTCAAGGGGTGGAGTTACCAGACAAAAGCTTAATATATACACCCTAATGAAAAATCACAAGCTGCTATTCAAATATTTAAATAGGGTGATACATATTCAATGCATGCTGTTCTTTTTCTCTCATAAAGGAACAGAACTTTTTTGGTTACAAAAGAACTGTCTATGCCAGAATTGTATATATGTGGAGAAATGACACCAGTGAAAACTGATAAGCACAATAAGAAATGACAGGGTGTGCACTGTGCTGTCAAGACCCATTCCGTGGGTGTTGTTAGGTATAAACCCCAGAGTTACATGTTGGCAGAGATCATTCATTTCTAAAATTGAAAGAGAAGTATTATAACAGTACTGTATCATATGACCATATGAAAACATCAGCAGAAACAGACCATGTGGTCTATCAAGGCTGCAAGAGCATGCAGCTCAGTCTATTCTATTGGAACTGCCCCCACCCCCCCACTCTCCCCAGAGCTATCCTCCCATCACTCTTCTCCCCATCCTCTCTCCAGTTCTCTCTTTTTTTACCCTGTCCCACCCCCTTTTAAAACTGCCCGCCGTTTTCATTGAGACCACCTCCTCTGGTACTTCATTCCACCTTGACACCACCCTTTCCATGAAGAAGTGCTTCCTCATTTCCTTCCTAAATCATCCCCCCACTAGTTTCAGACTATGACCCCTTGTGGTCCCTCCCTTTTTAAATTTGAAAATACCATCCAATTTTTTTCCAATTTTTAACCAGGAGTGGCACACTAAGCTGAAAGCTTGTTTACAGGTATGACCTGGGAGCACAGGGAAGTTAAGTGACTTGCTCAGGGTCACACAATATGCAAGTGGGGGGGCTGTAGGATTCAAATCCAGGTCTCAAGATTTGCAGCGCAGAGCCTTAAACCACTGCACTATACTGCCTCCATCCGTTCCAACCTTGTTTATACCTTTTAGGTACCTGAAGTTCTTCTTTTTTTTTGTAATTTCTGTTTTGGCCCCCTCATCTCTCCGGTACTGTACCCGACTCCCATGGCTGCCGCCACCCCAAGGACCCCCCATGGAGTCATGGCTTAACCCCCAGGCAGGAACGAGTATGGGCCACTTACCCCTCGTACTATCATTTGTCTCATCAGGGTCCTCCTCTGGGCTGTTGCGCCAGTGGATGAGGGCTATTCTCTGGCCCTCATGTTGGTGTCATACACGGGGATGAGCTTTTTCCTGGTACCCCCCTAGGAAGTGTGATGGCACTAGGACGCCAAAGCATGTGCCAATGTTTGTCATGCCTGCCCCTGCTTCAGACTTGGCACCCCAAACCCGCCAACCTGGAGGAGATGAGAAATCCCTTGGATGCTCAAGCCTCCTCCCCTGGCCAGTCATCCGATGACCCAGGCTTGTTTCCAAACACAGACGCCAGTGTTGCAAGCAATAGTGCTACTGCGGTGCTGGCAGGCCGGCATACTTTAAGTTTTCTGTCATATGCCCCTCTCTCTTCTGTCCTCCAGGGAGTAAATACTGAGTTCCCGTAATCTCTCCTCATATGGTTTGTCCTCCAGTACTCGGATCATCTTGGTTGCTCTATGCTGCACCCCCTCTAATAGTCTGATGTCATTCTTCAAATAAGGACACCAGAACTGCACACAGTACTCTAGGTGGGGTCTCACCATTGACCTGTACATTGCCAGAATTACCACACATTCCTGGAGGTGGTTCCCCTGGCAATGCATCCCAGCATTTTATTTGCTTTGGCTGCCACTTTATGGCACTGTGCAGAGTGTCTCATGCCACCTCTGATTAACACTCCTAGATCATTTTCCTCCTCTGAACTGGTCACTTGTACACCCCCCAGCCAGTAGCTAACCCCAGGGTTCCTAGCTCCCACGAACATGACATTGCACTTTTTGACAATGAACCCCAACTGCCAGATGGCAGACTAATAGTTCTTGGGTCTATCTAGATCCTCTCTGAACTCCTGTCTCCCCTCATTTGTGTCTACAGGTACTCTCCCATAGAGATTAATATTGTCTGCAAACAGGCAGATTTTACTATTGACCCTAACCACTATGTCACCTATAAAGATCTTGAGTAACACTGGTCCATGTACCGAGCCCTGTGGGACCTGACTGGTTAGAGGTCTAGGCTTTGATAGTTCCCCTACCTTCCCCCTACAATCACTCCTGGTTCCTGTCTTGCAGCCAAATCCTGACACACCCTAGCAGCTTGTCCCAGATGCCCATGTTGCTCAGTTTTCTGAGCAACCTACCATGTGGCACCGAGTCGAAGGCCTTACTAAAGTCCAGGTATAGGACATCCACTGCCAGGCACCCGTCCATTGCTCTACTGACCCAGTCAAAAAAGTCTATTAGACTGGTCTGACAGGATCTTCCCAAGACAAACCCATGCAGCCTATCATCTTTGAGACCATATGGCCAGTACTTCAGAGCTTTATTCAGCCATGTCAGGGAGACCAGTCCCTAGGTCCCCTGTTGTTGACAGAAAACATTCAGCTGGATTTAAACCAGCGTACTTGGCATTTTACTTTCTGTAATGGCTAAATGCCATTTAATGTACTTACAAAATGTTTTTCTGCACTTGCTCCACCCTACTACTAGGAGTCACACTCGTCTCGGGGGGGCATTTTGGACCATATCTCATCTGCACTGGGCCTACTACAAATCTCTATTTATCATCCTCTATGTCAGTCCTCAGGTGGTTTACATCTTACCTCACTGGGAGAACACAGAGAGCGGTGTCTGGGGTTCATTCCTCAGACCCAGTTCTTCTGTCTTGTGGGGTTCCTCAGGGTTCAGTATTGTCCCCCATGTTGTTTGCAGTGTACATGCTGCCCCTCGGAGACATTGTAAGAAAGTATGGCTAAGGTTTCACTGCTATGCTGATGATACCCAGCTCTATGTTTCTTTTGCACCTGACCAGGATAGAGCTCTCTCAGTCTTTAACAACTGCCTCGCTGAAATCTAGGAGTCGATGGATTTGAGTCAACTGAAGTTGAACTCGGATAAGACTGAGGTGTTGGTTGTGGATCTGGCATGCTGGATAGGAGGCTTGGGGGTTGGTTTGCCCTCGGGGTTATACCTTGGGGGCTCATCACTCCCAACCTCTGAACAGGTGCAGAACTGGGGGGTAATTTTTGATGAAGGGCTTACTCTGCATTCGCAGGTGTTTGCTATCATCAAATCCTCTTTCTATCATCTGAGGAATATCTCCAGGATTAAGCACCTTGTTCCATCCAGTGATTTTCCTACGCTGGTCTATGCCTTTGTGTCCTCATGCTTGGACTATTGCAATTCCCTCTACCTAGGGCTACTTGGGGTGGAAATCCACCACCGGCAGCTGGTGCAAAATGCAGCGGCCTGGCTTTGGACAGGAACTTTGCAGTCCAGTCATACTTTGCCGGAGCTGCGTGGACTACACCGGCTGCCAGCACAGTGGCAGATCACCTTTAAAGTCAGTCTTCTGACTTACAAAGCCCCACATGGTCTGGGCCTGAACTACTTGAAAGAGCTCCTGGTTCCTTACCACCCATGGCAATTGCTCCGCTCAGCCAATGAGAGGTTGCTAGACATCCCGAGGGTGAGTTTAAAATCTTCTGGGGTCCGGGCATTTATGTTTGGGGCCCTACCCTCTGGAATTCTCTACCCCGTCAGTTACAGGAGTGTGTGACTATGGAGGGATTTAAATAGGCTTGCAAACTTATCTGCGGATGCAAGCGTGTGGCAGTTAATTTCCTTTGACTATATTAGTTGTTTTACTGCTGTTTTATATTCTTAAGACACTGAGCTGTATGATGTATTTTAAATTTTGTTCGGCCCCTTGGTACTTGAAAGGTGCCATAAAAATAAAGTTTTATTATTGTTATTATTAGTAGTAGTAGTATTATCCTTACAGTGCTTGCTTACTAATCCTTTTGAGAATTGAAGGATTGGCCACCTGATCATGCAACACATCTCCTAGGGCTATCGTATCATCCAGTTAGGGCCTTCCTGTTAATAAACATATGTTTACTCTTCTGGCTCAGTATGTAGTTGCTAATATATTATAATGTTCTCAAAACTTGCTGAATGAGTTGTCTTAAATTAAAACATATTTCATTAATAACAAACTACACAGGACAGCATCTAGGCCCCAGATAGTATCACAAGCACAGGCAGTCCTTCACTTTTGTACCCAGATTTTCTGCTCTGACTAGTATTTGGGAATACTTTGGGGATTGAATCAGCCAAGTCAGGGAGACCCTTCCCCAGGGTCCCCACTTGCCAACAGACAACAGTAGACTGGATTGAGACCCACATACTTGACGCTTCACTTTCCGTTTTGGCAAAATTGCCATTTAACTTACTTGCAAGATGTCTTTCTGTTTTGGCTCCACCCTGCTACTAGGAGTCATTGACATCTCGGGGGGCCCATTTGGGACCATATCACACCTACCTAGACAAATTACAAGTTTCCATTTCTCATCCTTACTTACAGTGTGTACTAATCCTTTTTTGAACACAAGAACTGACCACCTGATCATGAACACATCTCCTAGGGCTATCATATCATCCAGTTAGGGCCTTCATGTTAATAAACATATGTCTACTCTTCTGGCTCAGTATGTAGTTGCTAATATACATTATGAAATGGGCATCATAAAATCGGAGCTCTGATTGTCTGCTAGAGATGTAATATTTAGTCTGATGCACAGGAAAAAGGTCCAACACTGGGCAATGGGCATTGATATAGGTGATGCTGCCCACTCAGAACCTTAACAAAAAAAAAGCAGCCATCTTGTTTGTGCTATAAGTGGTGCCAGCCGAACTGTAACAAATAAAACAAATATCTCTGACTTCTTGTTCAAATTGCCCCAGTGTTTTAATATAGCATGAAATGAACTGCACACACACTCATTCCTCGGGGGGAAAAAAAACGGAACAGCCACAATCTGTACACCAACCCGCCTGCTCCTCTCAATTCTCTTTGAGCCCACCCGCTCGCTGTTGAAATTCTCATTTTTATTTGTAAAGTACAGCGCGATGTCTCTCCCAACCTGCCTGCTCATTCATCTATTTTTTTTTAATGGAACTGCGATCTCTATACCCGCCCGCTCACTCTATCTCTGTACCTGCCCGCCTGCTCGCTCTGTGTGTGTCTCTCTCTACCAGCCCACCTGCTCTTGAAGTTTGAACTTTTAATTATAAAAAAAAAGACGCATTTTACTCTTTTTTTTCTCTTACTTGTCTCCACACAACGTGGGGGGGGTGAGGTGAATACTGCCATGACAACCAGACCTAAAGTACAGAAGCCTTTGTAGGACAAAATTCCTTAAGTGCAAAAAAAAAAAAAAAAAAAAACAGGACACTTAAGTGGAGGAACTATTTTATTAAAAATGACACAAACATACATGTTTTTTCCTACTTTAAATTGGAAATTTAACCTACCAAATGTAGTTACACTAAATATGGCCATTTCATAAGCACAATAATACACTCCAGGGTGTGCGTTAGACACTTTAACACACAGTTAGGAGGCTAGACGCACTCGGCCGGTGGCTGAGTGCCTCACTACACCTCCTAGCCACGTGTTAAAGTGTCTAACACACACCCCTGTCATGGCTTATTGCTTACATAATATTCTCAAAACTTCCTTAATGAGTTATCTTAAGTTAAAATATATTTCATTAATAACAGGCTACACAGGACAGCATCCAGGCCCCAGATAGTATCACAAACGCAGGCAGTCCTTCACTTTTGTACCCAGATTTTCTGCTTTGCCTAGTATGTGGGCAATACTTTGGGGATTGAATCAGCCAAGTTAGGGATACCCTTCCCCAGGTTCCCCACTTACCGACAGACAACAGTAAACCGGATTGAGACCCACATACTTGACACTTCACTTTCCGTTTTGGCAAAATTGCCATTTAACGTACTTGCAAGATGTCTTTCTGTTTTGGCTCCATCTTGCTACTAGGAGTCATAGTCTCAGGGGGCCCATTTGGGACCATATCACATCTGCCTAGACAAATTACAACTCTCCATTTCTCGTCCTTACTTACAGTGCATACCAATCCTTTTGAGAACACAAGGATTGGTCACCTGATCATGCAACACATCTCCTAGGGCTTTCGTATTATCCAGTTAGGGCCTTCCCATTAATAAACATATGTCTAACCTTCTGGCTCAGTATGTAGTTGTTAATATACTATAATGTTCTCAAAACTTCCTTAATAAGTTGTTTTAAATTAAAATATATTTTATTAATAACAGGGTACATAGGACAGCATCCAGGCCCCAGATAGTATTACCAACACAGGAAGTCCTTCACTTTTGTACCCCATATTTTCTGCTCTGTCTAGTATGTGGGCAATACTTTGGGGATTGAATCAGCCAAGTCAGGGAGACCCTTCCCCAGGGTCCCCACTTACCGATAGACAACAGTAGACTGGATTGAGACCCACATACTTGACACTTCACTTTCTATTTTGGCAAAATTGCCATTTAATGTACTTGCAAGATGTCTTGCTGTTTGGGCTCCATCCTGCTACTAGGAGTCATAGTTATCTGGGGAGCCCATTTTGGACCATATCACACTTGCCTAGACAAATTACAACTCTCCTTTTCTCATATGGTGCGTACAAATCCTTTTAGGACTATAAGTAATGACAACCTAAGTTTGCATCATATTATCTCGCATCCTCATGTCATTCAATTCAGATCATGCCATTAACAATACCAGAAGTTAAAGTTCTGGCTCTTTCAGTATTAAAAACTAAAGCCTACTATTTTCATCACCTCTAAGTTGTAGCAAACATCAAAACAACTGGAGTAAAATCTGACTTCAAATTTTAAGTGTTTGCCAAAGCGGACCTAATTTGCATAATCAAATTCTATTTAAAACATCTTTTTAAGTCTTTTTGAGCTTCACAGTGATACTGAGTCATACAAATCAACTGAATACTTCAGAAAAAAATAACAGAGGCAAAAAGCAGGCAGCAGTAAAGAAAGCAGGTCTAACATTTCATAGTACTTACTAACCAGTATTCACATGGAACATCAAAATTACAGCTGTATAATCAATAACGAAATGTTAGGCAGCAATAAATTCCAACCTAAAGTCTTATTTCAAATAATTTTAAGTTTTCTTGTAGTACTGGTGACCATCAGTTTTAAAACAAACAATCCTGGCATTTGCTGTTTAATATATTATTTTTTTTCCTAGGGCGAGGCACCTCAAAAGGTGTTATTCAGTAATCATCTGAACCACATATGTGTAGAGAGCAAAACCTTAGGACACTATCACCAAAGTTATCAAAAACCTTTGTCTTTGCCTTTCACCTGCGATTGCACCACACAAGATGGGAAAGAAATGCAACACCAATCATCAGTGTTGGTAAATAAATGGATAGTTCCAGTCCCAATCCAGCAAGGTTCCATGACTCAGAAGGCTCCCTCAAATCTCCCCACTCCATCTTTGGCAGTGAGTACCTTTGGCTACCTGTGAAAAAATAAAACAGAAAAGCGCTTCACTAGGCAATAACTCCAGGATCCACAGTTCAGATCTGAGTGATCCCAAACCTTAGGCAACCATAGCATACCTTTTTAAAAGGCTTAGTAAGCCTATTCATACCCACTGTGCGAGTAACATCACAGGTCTCCTCTTTTCTTCTTGAAAATCATCCTGGTTCAAGGATTCTTTTAGGTTTCAAAAACTCCTCTCCAGGTCTGTGCTTCAGGTACACCATCCACATGCCAATTAGTGGTGATTATCGGCAGCAAACCTCCAGATTATGATGCTGGAGAATGCGAAAAATGACTATGCGAGTCGGGGGTGCCCAATTTAACATAAGTTTCATTCACTGGTTAAAAAATAAATCAGAACAAATGAATTAAAAACCTAGGTATGCCAGGTCTGATTGAGAACAATGAGGAGTGGAGCAGCAATGCAGCCATCTTGCTGTTCCCTCTACCTTGAACGCACCTAATTGTGTGTCACAATGAAGGTAAGGCTGACCAGCCTGTAGTTACCAGGTTCATCTCTGGGGCCACTCTTGTGGAGTGGCACCACATATAGGCATTCTCCTGTTCTGAGGCATGCACCCTATCTCCAGCGAGGTGTTGACCAGATCTGCCAGGGGTCCAGCCAAGACCTCTACCACTGTAAAACAAGAAACTCACAACTGCACTTCAAGGACCGAGATGCCACACACTGGCATACTGTGAAAAAGCTTTTACTAGCAAACAGGCACGGGGTCAATACCACGCACAAAAGTATGCCGCATGGCACAATCGCGCTGCCAATACAGCACGATTCTTACCATGCGGCATATCTTTTTTTCAGTGGGAGGCTCCGCCCCATACCCCCCATTATGGGGAGGCTATGCCCCCCCAGACCCCCCACTAAAGATCCTCAACTCCAGGGGGTGTCCAACTCGGGGAGCACACAAACAGTGGAAAAATAAAATTTCTGGGATTGGGAATCAAACCCAGTCCCAGAAGCACTGCCTGGGTTCCCTGCTACTGTGACTCAGTCCATTGAGCCACAGCAGCTGGTTGGCAGAACCCACTCCCAGCAGAGGTCTTATCCTCTGCCTGGGAAAGTGGGAATGTTGCAATACAGCAATATACGTGGTATTGCACCATTTGCTCACTAGTACAGCGCTGTACCCGGGTTAGCCATACTGTTGTACACTATTATTGCTGATGGGTGATCTGAATATGCCAGATGTTAACTGGAGTGCAGTTGCAGCAGCCACTTCTAAGAGTGGGGTTATTCTAGATGCCCTACAGGGGGCTTGCCTTAGACAACTAGTATTGGAGCCCACTCGAGAGGGAGCAATCTTAGACCTGGTTCTCTCAAATGGAGATGAAGAGAGGATCACAGATGTAGAAGTGGGTAGCCATCTGGGAACTAGCGACCATCAAACAGTATGGTTCACAATAAACACAGCAATAGAGTCAAGCCATACAAAGACAAAGGTACTGGATTTTAGGAGGGCTGACTTTGTCAAAAATGGGTGAGTGCCTAAGGAATGCACTAGCAAATGGGCAGGAAGGAGGGGTGGAAGAACAATGGGGAATAATAAAAACTGCCATCACAGAGGTATCAAGCCTTTGAGTAAAGCAAATAAACAAAATGAAACGAGGTAAGAAACCACTATGGTTCTCAAAGGAAGTGGCAGTGAAGGTTCAAGAGAAAAAGAAAGCATTCAGGAAGTACAAGGAATCACAGAAGGAACAGGACAGAGAACGTTATCAGTTAAAGCAAAAGGAAGCTGGGAAGGCAGTCAGAACAGCAAAGGCCCAAACCGAGGAAAAGATAGCCAACTCAGTTAAGAAGGGGGATAAAACCTTTTATAGGTACATCAGGGAGCGAAGGAAGACCAAGGGAGGGATAGTGAGGCTTAATAAAGGGGAGGGAGGGTGGGAAGAGGGTGACTGTGAAAAGGCAGAGATACTAAACAAATATGTTTGCTCAGTATTTACAAAGGAAGAGGGGGAGGTACCTAAAACAAACAGTAGAAACACTCTGGATACAGAAGTTGATACCAGCCCATTTACAGAAGAAAGGGTTCTGAAAGAACTCTTAAAACTGAAGGTGGACAAAGCAATGGGGCCTGATGGGATTCATCCCAGAATTCTAAAAGAACTAAGGGTAGAACTAGTGACACCACTGACTACCCTCTTTAACAAATCATGGGAGGATGGGGTGGTACCTGAGGACTGGAGGAGGGCAGATGTGATTCCCTTCACAAAAGTGGGAGCAAGGCAGAAGCAGGAAACTACAGACCTGTTAGTTTAACCTCAGTGGTAGGGAAAATGATGGAATCACTTCTGAAGGAAAGAATTGTTAAATATCTAGAGGCCAGAGGGGCACAGGACCCAAGGCAGCATGGATTCACAGCGGGAAGGTCATGCCAGACAAATCTGATAGATTTCTTTGACTGGGTGACCAAAGTAGTTGATCAGGAGGGCTATGGACATGGCCTACCTAGACTTTAGCAAGGCATTTGACACAGTCCTACACAAAAGATTAATATACAAGTTAGCCAGCCTGGGAGTGGGTCCCAAGATGACAGCCTGGGTAAATAATTGGCTAGAGAATAGGACACAGAGAGTAATAGTAAATGGAGTCCACTCTGAAAAAAGGGGGGTTAGTAGTGGGGTACCGCAGGGTTCAGTATTAGGACCAGTCCTCTTCAATGTCTTTATAAGTGACATTGCAGAGGGACTGGAAGGAAAAGTATGTCTCTTTGCAGATGACACAAAGATCTGCAACAGAGTTGATGCACAAGGTGGAGTGGAAAGGATGAGAAGGGACTTGGCAAGGTTAGAAGAATGGTCAGATGTATGGCAGCTTAGATTCAATACTAAGAAGTGCAAGGTAATGCACCTGGGAAACAAAAACCCAGGGGAAGAGTACACAATGGGGGGTGAGATACTAGCAACAACAAAAATGGAAAGGGACCTGGGGGTAGTCATATCAGATGACCTAAAGGTGGGCAAGCAATGTGAGAGGGCAGCAAGAAGGGCTGGGGGGATACTGGGATGCATAGGGAGAGGCATCACCAGTAGAAAACAGGAAGTTATTATCCCTCTGTACAGACAGCTAGTGAGCCCCATCTGGAGTACTGCGTGCAGTTCTGGAGACCCAATCTCCGCAAAGACATAGACAGGATGGAAGCTGTCCAGAGGAGGGCAACTAAAATGGTGCAGGGTCTGCACCGGAAGACATGTGAAGAGAGACTTAAGGAGCTTAATATGTATAGCCTCGAGGAAAGGAGGGAGAGGGGGACATGATAGAAACTTTCAAGTACCTCAAGGGAATCAACAAAGTCCAAGAGGGTAGCATCTTTCAAAAAAAGAGGTGTGCAAGAACAAGGGGGCACAATTTGAAGATAGAAGGGGGCGGCTCAGAGGTAATTTAAGGAAGTATTTTTTCACAGAGAGGGTGGTGGATGTATGGAACGGCCTTCCAGAGGAGGTTGTGGAGTCAAAAACAGTGGTGGAATTCAAGCATGCATGGGACAGTCATAAGGCAATTCTAGGGGTTGGGGGTAGGAAGAAGTAGGCTGCTGGTTAACTAGGATCTGCAGCTTATCCATCAGGTAGGGAAATGAGCAGACTGGGTGGGCCAAGCGGTCCTTATCTGCCATCAAATTCTATGTTTCTATGTTTCTATGTTAAGTGTGTGACATTATGACCCGGTAAGTATCAAACAGGTAGCACCTCCCTCACACAAAAATACATCGCTGTGCCTTTCACATTGCACTGATGATTTGTCCTCTACCAGTTCTCTCAGGACTCTTGAGAACACACCATCTGGGCTGGGTGCC
Organism: Neoceratodus forsteri; assembly: GCA_016271365.2. Taxonomy (NCBI): domain Eukaryota; kingdom Metazoa; phylum Chordata; order Ceratodontiformes; family Ceratodontidae; genus Neoceratodus; species Neoceratodus forsteri. The sequence goes on along the minus strand of CM057454.1, from coordinate 159,163,646 downwards.
TTGTCCACCCAAAGACCCTTTAAAGCCCTGTCCTCCTGGATTCCCTACTGAAGACAGAGCTGAAGTACTGCCTCTGCCTGATCCTCACTACTTTCCACCCATCCCCCTCTCACTTAATCCTGACAATCCGATATTTACAGCTTCTTCTCCCCCTTGTGTATCTAAAAAAATATTTTTCACCTTCCCTGACCCCCTGCACTAACAGTAGGTCTCTTGCAGAGTTTGTTTCCCAGACCACTTGTCCTGCCTCTTTGGATTTCCCTGAGTAATCCTCCCTGTCCTCCTCTATCTTAGTACATTTGTAGTTTCAAAAGACTGCTCTCTTATCCCCCACTTTGACTGCCACTGCCATGGTGAACCATCTTGGTCTCTTGGTCCTGGTATTTTTGTTCTTGGTCTTTGTGCACATGCTTGTGACCTCAATCAGACCCAACTTAATAATGGACTATTTCTGACCAACGTCCATCTCTGGCTTGATTTTCACAAGGTGTCCTACTAGGGTGTAATGCATCCTTCTGAAGTCTGCTCTCCTGAAGTCCGCCACCCTCATCTTAGTCTTGGCTGTTTCCTTGCCCATGCTGAGATAAAACTATACCATGCAGTGGTCATTGCTTGCAAGGGGTCCTCCACTGCTATTTCCTGGACATGCTTTCCATCCAGCAGCGCCACATCTAGTATGGTAGCATCCCTAGTTGGCTCTGTGACCCTATGCAGTAAGAAACACTCCTGAAAGCCTCTGGAGGACCGTCTCTCTGGAGCAGGAGGTAGCCGTGGTTCTCCAGTCAACTGCAGGCAGACTGAAGTCTCCTGTTATGACAGTATTTCCTCTACTGCTCAGCATTCTGATCCGGTCCCCCAACTCCCAGTCTAATGCTACATCTTATGAGAGTGGTCTGTACACCATTCCAGTTTGAACCTTTCTTTCTTTGGTGGTCTGAAGCTGCACCCATAAGGTTTCAGTCCTGTCCTCATCCTTCTCCTTTTCTCGGGTGAATATGATCCCTTCCCTTATGAATAAGGCTACACCACCCCCTCTCTTCTTCTCTCTGTCCTTCCCATACAGTCTATATCTAGGAATCATGAGGTCCCAGACAAACCCATGACTCTGTGATGGCGGTTATGTCCACCTCTCCCTCTGCCATCAGGGCCTGAAGATCTGCTGTCTTGTTCGTCAGTCTCCTTGCATTCAAGGACACCACATTCCAGTGCGACCACTGTACCCCTTTGCTCCCTGTCTTCCCTATATGTTCCTCACCTTCCCATGTCCCTTCTCCTTTCCCTCTCCCATTTCCCCTCCCTTACATCTCATGACCTACGGGAGGTGGGGAGGCCTTTTGAGGCAGGGAACAGGAAGCAGCAGAGTACAACTGCCTGAACTCTGGGTCAGGAGGGGGCATCAGGATGCCATGTAGTGTTTTGATTTACACATGTATCTAATGTAGAAACCATCAAAGAAAGTTCTAGCACTCACACAGTACTAGTTCCAAAGGTGTGGCCTGATGAAAAAGATATCCCTGATGAAGAGCTGAAATTTGTGAGTTCATACAGTACATGTGCCTGAAATAGCAGAGTGTGGCAGGCACCTGTTGTGAAACAGACAGGCTGATTTCTCATAGCACTTCAATTCAGCATGTCACAGAAGTTCCATTCACTTTTAGTATTGCTCTTTTTAGGTAAAAATACAATGGGCCAGATATTCAAAAGGGTTGCGCCATGCGCAATAGGGTTGCACCTGCGCAAGTCCGAACTTGCTCCATTCTGCGATATTCAGCAGGAGGCAGTTGTGCCACAGAAAACGTGCTGAGCAACAGCACAATGCAAATGAATGCATGCTGAACTGGAGGGGGAGGAACCATGCATAAACTGCACAGCCCAATACTCAGCCGGGCTGTGCAGAGTTGTGCAGGCGCAACCCCCAAACTGCGCCTGCACAACTTTGAGCCAAAAAAAAAAGGATCAAGTCAAGGGCCACCCACAGGTGAGCTGCTGCATTGCGAGGCGCAACACAGCAGCTGCCACCTGTGGCTGGCCCTCAACCCTCCCTGTGCCCCCTGCAGCCCGATCACGGGCAAAGTGTAAAATCCCCACCACCACCCCCACTGGCCCGATCGCGGGCATAGCTAAATCCCCCACCAGCCTGATCGCGGGCAGCAATGTGTCTCCCCAACACATCCCTGGTGGTCAGTGGACGATAATCCCGATCGGCGGGATGGGTTATAAACCCCACCTCCTGAATATATCCCTGGTGGTCAGTGGACCCGATAAGCCGATCGCGGGCTGGAGTAATGAAACACCCCAAACATATCCCTGGTGACCTAGTGTCCCCCACCCGCCCTTGGGTGGGTGAGGGTTACAAGGTCACCAAGATGATGTTCGAAGTGTTTAATTACCGACCCTGTCAGGCTTGTCGATCCACTGGACCCAAGAAGATATGTTTGGGGGGAGAGGGTGTGTTTAATTACTCAGCCCGCGATCAGCTTTCTCGGTCCACTGGACCGGGAATGTTGAAAGACTGTGCTACCAGCGATGAGCGTGAAGACTAACAATGCCGATGATCAATGAAGAGATGATGGTAATTACTCTTTTACTCCGTGATCGAACTATCGATCCTGATGGCTGCTGCCTGGCAGGGTGCCAGGCGCAAGCCCTCAGGGATCGGCGCACCTGCATGCTAATGGCATGCAAATGGGGCCATAATCAGATGCAAATGCCCCCCCCCGTGCCTTGCATGAATTATGGCCCCATTTGCATGTCACCTTTTGTATATCGGGATTTTGCATGTGGCTCAATGGTACTTGCACCACCGCAAGTTGAATGCTCCACTCTGACCACCTGCGGTGGTTCAAGTTCCACTGCGTCATGTACAGTGGCTGTGGCCGGGGGGGTGATATTCAAAGGAGTTGCTCAAGGGTGCAACTCCTTTGAATATCGCTCTGGCCACACCCCTGCGCAACTATTTTGTGCAGCGCAAGGGCTTGCGCCACAAAATAGCACAGCTTGAATATCTGGCCCAATATTTATAATTCTCTTTTGATATTTGTTATAAATAGTTTCTCCTAACATTTAATTATATCTTCTGTCCTCTGTCTAAATGTTGCAGTTTTTATTAATTTTCAGTGGTGTAACATAGAAACATAGAAATTGCTGGCAGATAAGGACCACATGGCCCACCTAGTTTGCCCATTTTCCCTACCTACTACAATAGCGCAGACCCTACTTGGTCTCTGGCTTTATCCTCTCTTTCCCAACGAGTAAGGTTCCCATATGCCTATTCCATGTATTCTTGAATCCCATTACAGTTTTTTCCTGGACCACCTCAGCTGGGAGGTTGATCCAGTCATCCACCACTCTTTCAGTGAAGAAGTACTTTCCTCATGTCTCCCCTGAATCAACCCCCACCCCCAGCTCCATAGCATGCCCCTTGTTCTTAAGCATTTTTTTCTGAAAAATGCTTCTCTTGAACCCTAATTATACCTTTGATGTATTTGAAAGTCTCAATCATAACTCTCCTCTCCCTCCTTTCCACCAGGGTGTACATATTGAGGTCCTTTAGCCTCTCCTCATAGGGCTTTTGATACATGGCCTGCACCAATTTAGTTGCCCACCTCTGGACAGTCTCTACTCTATGTCCTTCCAGAGTTGTGACCTCCAGAACTGAACACAGTACTCTAGGTGGTCTGACTGCACACAGAGTTTTGTAACTTGGGAAAGGCATGGAGAGCTGACTGCATGAATAAATCTTACCTCTATTTTCACTCCCTCCCTTGCATGTGGATCCTTTTTTATGACTGTGGGTGGAGCCAACAAGAGTACTACATGTACAAAAGGAGTGATGTCATATTTTCTGTCCGTGGAACTGACTGAAGGTGTAAATAGTCTCTTCTGCCTTATCCGCCTCCAAGAAATGTTTTCCGCCCTCAAATAAATATGCTTTCATGTTAGTCAATGGTTGCAGGGTACTATTTTCTTTCTTAAATGGGTGGTACAAGAACTGGAACCTGAGTAGTGGGAGGCAGCATTTTTTTTGGGGAAGTAAGGTCCACCCCACTTCCACCCAAGAAGCTCCAAAAGGTCCATCCCACCTTTTTTATTCATGTGGGAGGAGCTTGAGGTGGATCTATCATGCTGAAAGAAGACTTACTAGTTTGGGGTGTGGACCAAGGAACAAGTCTGTGGAGTCCCTGCATTTTGTTAAGGACTAGGAGAACAGAAGATACTTAAAATGCCTTCAGCCTGACTTAAAAACCCTTGGAACAAATTATTATCAGAGTCACCTGGTGTCTCAAAAGGAAAGACTAAGAAGTGTCTAAAAACTAAGGAAAATAGACAGCTTTAAAGTATTTCTTAAACATGTATATACCAAAAATAAAGTTCATCTTTTGGGATTAACAATATTTGTTTACCATATGCTATCTATATATATATATATATATATATACATAGTTTTGTCTTTTCAGTAGTTTCAAAACCTTGAAAGCATTGATGTTAGTAATGCATTTAGAAATACATTTTTTTATTGTCTTTACAGACAAATCATGCATGTTCATGTTAGGGTACATTTTTTGGGGGATGAGGTTAAAATGATTTGAATTATGGGCACAGTACTTGGTAACATAGTCCGTGATGAAGTGTATTTTTCTTTTTAAGTTTGAGAAGTGGAGTTGACTTGCACAAATGGATAGTACAGACATCATAGAAAGCTATTAGAAGTAGAATGGGTTGAACACTTCCTGGAACTTTCTGCATAACAAGTTCCCCTAAGCACCTCACAGCGTTTGACACCACCATCCTAAGAGCAGTCAGTGTGTTACTTTGCAGGACATTGCATAGCAAGAGAGCCAGCCTTGCCTTTTTCCAAATAATGTACAAGCTTCATTTTCAGGCAGGCAGTTCTGGGCTACTGTTTATATTCTACTGAATCTTCTTAAAGGAAAACTGCATGGTAAAATCAGGAATATATGTATTACTACCAGTTTTGAGTTCTCACTTCAATCCAGTGTTTTGTTTCTGCCTAGGCTGTGAGAGGATTTTTTTCTAATTTTCCCTGGGTGTTTTATAACGTCTAGGGGCTGTCATTCAAGTTTGTTTTATTGCATCTTCTCCAAGTTAGTCTTCACAGAGTACCCTTTGGTTTGATGTCTAATAGCCCCTACAGCAGACCAGTTTCTTGCTTAGCCACAGCAGAGAAAGAGCACTGCAGCCAGGGTTCACAGTGCTACTATATACTATAGAAAGTTACCTGTTTAAATCACTCTCACATACACACACACACACACACACACACACACACACACACACACACCAAGCAGAACACAGCTGGATAAGGTACCAGTATTTAGGAAACTTGTAATACTTACCCAGAGTCTAGCAATTTGAATCCTGGCTGTGACTATAGGCAAGGTCCCTGGAATTCTGCAGTTCTGCGGTTGTGGAATTTGCCGCAGAATTTGCATCATGCCACAGAATATATATAGTGCTGCAGAATTCATTGTTTTTGGTGAATTTTCATTTAAATATACTGTTTTTCCATAGTGTCAGGCCTCCTTTCCCACCTCGTTTATCCTGAAGCCCCTCCTCTATGCTCAGCATATGATGTCATCGATGACATCACATCATATTTAGCCAATGACATGACTGTATTCTGCCAGAGAAATGAATAAATCATGCGCAGAAATCAGAAAATGCTGCTGCAGAAGTCAAGGAGCCCCGCCGCAGAAATCAGAAAATTCTGCCGCAGAACACCAGGGGTCCTGACTATAGGTGTTTGCAACTGAATGATAATAACCACATTTGCTTCAGTTTCAAATAGGTAAGCATTTGTGTCTAATTTCGTTTGCCTTACTGTAGGTTACACATAGAATCTGGAAAATTCTGGAAAATTCATAACATGCTGTATTGTGATTCAATGAATTGATAAATTGGGAGTTTGGTTTCTTTTACAAATTCATTTTTCCTGATCATGGATATACTAAAACAAAAATTTCTCAACAAAATGTTTTTAAATAAAGAGTTTAACTTACAGCAGCAGAAGAAGCATGTTGGCATTAAAAGCTTAGTGGCGTGGATGTAGAGGCACCAGTATTTAAGCATGACTTTGGTAGAGGATTAATTGTGATTGGGGGTGAGGGAGTGAGTCTTGGTATTTGTAGCATAATGGTTTTATGAAAATTCAACCTTCAGTGGGTTAGACTCTGCAGCCATCTGTACAGTATATCACTAAGCCATATGCAGTGTGGTATGGGTAAAACCCAGATCACCAGACCAGGACTAGTGCTGTAAAATCTGCACTGGGCACAGCTTGTGCAAATATTGCTGATCCAGTGGATCAAATAAATACATGCAAATAAATAATTACTCGGCATCACCTTGTGCTTCAACCCACCCCAGGAGTGACGTTATTACATGATAACACACACCCTGTCATGCCTTATTGCTTTAATATGCCCTTTCTAAATGTACTATACTTTGATTCAGTAAGTGTATGCAACAGTCTTCATGTGAACACTCTGGGCTTCTCTTTGACTCCTGTTGTCTATTTGCTTTAGCTATTGTATATTGTTTGAACTGCTTTGGTCTTCTTGATGTGGTGCCTGTGTGCCCAAACTATGTAATCTGTTTAGCTGCTGCTACCCATGTACTGTATCTCCAGTGAATGATTGTTACAACTGTCTGCTCTCTGAGCCATTTTTTTTTACTTGTTAACTGTGCTGTCTTTGTACTAGTTTCGACGAGGTGCCATTGTAAATGAGTCTCTGACTCAAAGGTTTGCAAATCTGGTATTTTTAAAATAAATAAATGTTTATGTTTAAGCCCATGAAACACCCTTATCTAGTTAATACATTTACAGTCGTAGTGGCTCTGCCAGAGTTTGTTTTCCTTTGAAGTTACTGGAATCTGCACTAAAAATAGCCTCTGCATTTGGACTTGATTTTCAGCCTTTTCCCTTTTCTGTTGAAGAAGGATTTTTGTATCAGGTCTTCTGATGGAAATCTTCTGATGGATGTTTGGCTGTAATGTGATCATACTGGAGGAGGAGTCAGGTGTTGCAGGTCCCAGTAATACCACAGAAATTGCTGCAGGAATTCACACAGTGACACTTCGTAGATCTGTACTTGACACTGTGTGTTGCATGATGGCTCAAAAGGGCTGAAAAAGCCCAAGAGAACGGCAAGCATTAGGAAAACAGCAACGGCTGTGGCCACTATTCTTGCATAACATTTCACTGTACTCCATAACTTCTTTATATCAAAAGGATTTATACTGCAAAAGACAATTAAAATATTGTCAAATACAAGAAAAAAATGTATTTTAGTCACAATTATTGATTACTGTACTGTATATAAAATAGAATTCAGGAATGTAGATGAAAAGACAGAAGAAAAAAATATCTCACCATTGTACTAATGTTTCTTCTATGGACTCCAACAATAAGTCATAGTGAACTGCATTATCCCCACCCAGAGATGTTGCCCTGGAGATAGAATTGGATGCTAACAGAATTTAGAATTTTGCTCAGACTCTATACTATGGTCACACCCTGCATGCTGTTCTAACATCAAATTTGTTTCTGGAAAAAAGGGAAGCAGTGGCCACCAGTAACAATTCTACCAAAAAATCAGATAAATTTGTTTTTTGTATTATTTATTTTTCCTCTCCCCCCCGTACCATGGCTGATCACTCCTTTGAGCCCCTCACTGGATCCCCCCAGCCTGGTAGCTTCCCGACCCCACCACCCTACATTTGCAGCCCACCCAGGTATCCCCAATGTATCCCACCATCAGGTGGGTCCCATACTTACGTGAGGGATGAGCCTTCTGGATGTACTTCATGGCCCTGGGTGCTGCTGAGGCAGCATATTGAGGTCTGGGAGGCCAGAGCTCGAGATCCCAGGAGGCAGTCACCCAATCACCCATGGTACCATTTTCCTGTTTTTCTCCCACAAGGAGCAACGTGCCACTGATATCATGGGAAGCACCAGACATCCATCACTCCTCAGACAGCTTGGGGTCAGACGTCGTGCTGTACCTCCGGCCTCCGCCAGAGGTCAGCAGATGCTGAGCTGCAGCTCCATCTTCAGAGAAGACGAGCTGTCAATGGATGCTCCTTCCTTCTCTCCCTGGCTGTCCCTCCAGTGACCCGCGTCTGTTCCCGAACCTGGGTCACCGGCATCACAGACAGAAATCCAACTGCTGCGCCGATGGGCCAGCTAACAAAAAATGTAATTACAAAAAGCAGGTAACTGCCAATTCATAACATGTAAACTGCAAACCAGAGTTATTAATAACTCCATCTATACAGGACCTCTATGCATGTTTCTGTAGCTGCTCCTCGACTCACACATTGTTCTTGGGACAGCTGTGGGGAGTTTGTGGGTGGCCACTAGGAGCGTTTTTGTCAAAATTCTGGCGGAAGAGATGGAAGGATTAACTAGATAAAAATCTAAATTACTAAACACACAGTAAGTTAAAAAATGTAACACTTCATGAAAATAATAATCGGCCCCTGCCTACAGGTGGACATTTCCCTTCAATAGCTTAATGCACTTTCTACAGTAGGCAGTGCAGTTTTTGCTCACCTAAGTTGGAATGGTTAGAGAAATGCACCGGTAGGGAAGCAGATTGGTTCAAATGGAATTCTGACAGCACTTTAGGATGGAATTTCCTATTTGTTCTTAGAACTGCTATATCCTAGTGTGAGATCATGTAGTTCAAATCTGTAGAAAGAACATGTAACTCACTAACGCTACTGGCAGATGTCATAACAATGAGAAAATAATTACTCACCATAGTAATATTGTTTCTTCCAAGGTGTCCTTTAGCATCAGTAACAGTGTGCAGTAAGCTGACTAGGTTGAACCATCTCAGAGGTGGAGACTATGATAATAAACTAAGTAAATTAGCCAATCAGGAGAGAGTTGGAGGGTGTGCTGAGAGGAGTCTGCCCAGAGGGCACCATAATTTTTTCAAAGATAGAATGGGAAGCATGCCCATGTTAAGTGTCAACCAACAGGATTTCAAAAATCATGCAACAGCATACATAGATAATTGAAAAAAACATGTCAACTTTGCTTGAAATTCAGTTCTAAAGTTCAGGAACAGATTTAGCAAAGGAATTGAGGAAGCAGAGTTCCCTTCAGTTAGGTGACTTGGGGAAGAAGGGTGGGAGCTTACTGATGCTAAAGGATACCTTGGAAGAGAAAATAATTACTATGGAGAGTATTTTTTTCTTCTCACCCCAGGAGTCCTTTAGCATCAGTAACAGCATGCAGACCATAAAGCAGTGCAGTTGGGAAGGGGACCTACTTAGGGAAGAGGCTCTGCAGGACTACCATGCCAAATCTGGCATCAGACCTTGGCAGCAGATCTAGAAAGAAATGTTTTGTGAAAAGTGTGTACAGTCTTCCAGGTAGCTGCTTACCAGACATCAAGCAAGGGGATGTCCCTTACAGTTGCTACTGTGGCAGCAGTGCCCCTGGTACAGTGGGCCCTGAGGCCCTCAGGGGGCTGCTTACCAACCTTTTCAGAAATGAATGCAGGAGACTATCCATTGAGAGATAGTTCTATTAGTGGTTGGCCTTCCTCTACCTACCTCCCCCCCATAGGTGAGGAAAAGCTAGATAGTGGAGCCCCTGAACTACTTGGTGTACTCCAAGTAGTAGGGTAAGGCTCCCTGCTCCTCCTGCATTCTTCTGTAGTTAATGAAGGCTAGTATTTTTGCCCTTACTACTTCCGCCACCTCCCTAGTGAACCAGGTCATCTTCCTTCTCCTCCTCCTCCTGTTCTTGCTTGCTGATCTGCCTAACATATAGCTTGGTAGCTCTATCAATACTTTGTCTTATTACATCTCACTGTTCCTCCGCCCCCTTTTTCGCCCCATTTCTCCCAGGGCTCCCTCCTGAAGTCCAGGATCCTTGTTTTGGCGTGGTTTGACTCCAGCTCAGTTTTTACATTAAACCTCACCAATTGATGGTCCTCACGTGATCCTGCACCTCAACTTTATCAAAACAGTCTCCATTTGTTAGTATCAGGTCCAGCACCGCACCTTCCTTAGTGGGTTCCATTACAAGTTGTCTGCAGCTGACACCCTGCAGACAGCACAGGATACCTCTGCTTCTTGAGGTTGCCGCTGCTGGGGGACTCCACTCCACTCCACAACCAGAAGGTTGAAGTACCTCACCAGCAACAACTCTCCCTTGTTAGCCATCGTATGTATTCCCTGCAACAGTTCTCTAGTTTCTTCTTCACCCTGTGCTGCAGGTCTGTATACCACCTCCATATGTATAACTTCCACTTTTCTTTTCTTTAATGTAATCCATAGTACCTCTGCTCCCCCATACCCCTCGTATTTCTGTAGCCTTTATTCAGTCCCTTACATAAAAAGCTACCCCTCACCCTCCCTCCCTTCTCTGTCCTTCCTAAACAGAATAAAACCAGGTATGACCAAGTCCTGTGTTCCTTGCACCAGGTTTCCACGATTGCCACTAGATCCAGGTCATCCCCCACTATGACAGCATCTAAGTACAGGTTTTCCTAACCCCAGTAATGCTCAGTATATTCTTAACTTTATGCAGTAAGCCTGTAGGGTTGGACTGCCCGGAGAGATGGAACACATGCAAATGATGGGACACTTTGCATGTGAGCATCTTTCAAACACTGCCTCTACTAACTGCCTGTGTTCTAACTGCTTCAGATTTTTCTCTCCATCTGAAAAGTCTGGTTACCTGGAGTCCTGTTCGTCCACTTTCTCCTGCATGAAGAAAACATCAGATACTGTATAACCATAGCTTTTTGTTTTCATTTACTGCCTCTACTATTTGTTTGTCTAGATAATCTTATTTACGTTAAAATTGTTGTTTTTCTCGGTTCCTCTCAGTTCGGTATAACTGTGGAGGAACCGGGTTAGTTCTATATTAAAATCAGGGTTCTCTGACTAAAGAACCACCTATATGTTCTTTAATTTTACTAAATTGTAGAAAATCTTAAACCGATAGATCTCGGTTACTGAACCGCTATCTCGGTTCCATTTTAAATAAACGGTTAAATAAATGGTCCAGTTCCATTGGTTCCTCTTCGGTTCCTGAACCGATAAAAAAAAACAAAAAAAACAACATTTGGAGTTGTTCTTAGCGGTTGCTAAATTTTGAATATGTCAGAAAAACCCAAAAAGAAAACCGGTGAGCCCAGTTTCAAAAACTGTACCCAATGTGGAGAGGTCTTTGCACAGGCAGACAAACACACACTTTGTGTGTGTTTGTCTGCATTTTGACCACTTAAATGAGGAATGTGAAGTATGTAAGACATTCCCCGAGAAAACTGTTGAGAAACGCCTTGAAAGGCTAAGGAAGAAAATTCCTAGGGGTCCCTCTGGCTCTGACCAGCCGATACACCAAGACATTGTGGCTGAACCCACACTTTCTTCAGTTTCTGCCCCTGAGATGGGCACAAAGGGAGCTAAAACAGAAACTGAACCGGCTGACTCCCCGGTTCCTGCAAAAAAAGGAAAGAAACTGAAACACACAGAACCCTCGCCTGTCAAGCCGGGGACTTCTGTGACTACTCTGTCTGTACCTACAGCCCAAAAGATTGCTCAGGCTTTTAAAATCATTCAGTCTTCTTTACAGGCAATACTCCCTCTGTAACAGCCTCCTGCCCCCCAGGTCCCCAGGTTGGCAGCAATGTGCATCCTCTTTCCCTAGAAAGTGGGGAAACATTAGATGATAATAATGATTATGATGAGGAGGAGGGACCAATAGAACCAGAAGTGTCCCCTGAACAGGACTTTGGTTCTCCCCCAAGGATGTCTGAGAATTTTTCATCCCATTTCACCTTTATAAGAAGGATGGCAGATGCCCTTGACATCTCCACCACTGAGCAAATTGAAGATGAGAAGGAGGTGGAGTACTTAGAAATGATGGGGTTAACACCCACAAAGGCTCTCCTCCTCCCTGTCTATAAATTCTTTAAGAAGGATGCACTAAAGATTTTACAGACACCAAATTCCACCACTCCTATAGACAGGAGGATGAATAAGAAGTACCAGCTGGAAAGGGAGGGAGCTAATTTTCTCTTCCCCCACCCCGACCACCAGGGGGTCATATAGCAGGCTGCCTGTGACAAGGCTGGGTTCCCTCTGTCCTCACACCCTCCGGACAAGGACTCTAGGAAAATTGAAAGTATGGCCAAAAAAGGGTACCTGTCAGCCTCTTTGGCTATGCGTCAGGCTACCTTCCAGGCATATGCCGCCCAGTATCAAAAATCCCTGTGGCAGTCAGTCCTGACCGTGTCCCAGAGTGCTCCTTTGCCCTTGTCAGATGACCTGGCTGAAACTGACAGGTTTGGGCTGGAGGCAGCTAAGTACCAGTTCCAAATGGCTGCTGACACTAACGATACTGCAGCCAGATGGATGGCAAACACAGTGGCACAGAGGAGGTTTGCTTGACTTAGGGCCACAAACCTTACTCAGGATACACAACTAAAGGCCCTGGATTTTCCCCGTAGAAGGAAATTCCCTCTTTGGGGAGTCAACTGTAGCATATATGAAGAAGGTGGATGAGTATAAAGCCACTTACAGAAGCAACTCTGCTAAAGAGAGAGCTTCTACATCCACCAGGCCTTATGGAAGGGGAGGATGGGGGGGCAGGTCCTTTTACACCAGGCCCTTCTTCCAACCTGTGGCATTACCTCAGTACCAGCAGTACTCACAGCAGGGTTACTCTAGGGGCAGGGGTAGAAGGGGCTCAAGGTGAGGGTCTCATACCCAGCCTCAGGCACAGACCAAACAGACCCCCTGAAATGCAGGCCGCTTTCTCCCCACTTGTCGGGGGCAGACTCTCCTACTTTCTCCAAACTTGGCTGAAAATCACCACAGACAAGTGGGTGTTGGAGGTGGTGGGACAGGGTCTGTCTCTGGGATTCAAGTCCTTTCCCTTTCAAAAATCCAGAGTGTTCAGCTCTCCCTCCCTAGCAGAAAACGTTTTCTTGGAGGCAGAGGTTTGGAACTTACTGCAGTTTAAAGCAGCAGAACCAGTTCCAAAGTCTCAAAGGGGAAAGGGTTTCTATTCCAGATACTTCCTGACCACAAAGAAAAGTGGGGAGTGGAGGCCTATATTGGATTCAAGAGCTTTAAACAAGTTCTTAAGAAAACCAAAGTTTAAGATGGTGACTTTTGCTCTGATCCTGCCAACACTTCAGAAAGCAGACTAGTTGGCATCACTGGACTTGAAAGATGCCTATTTTCACATCCCCATAAAAGAGTTTTACAGAAAATACCTCAGACTCAGACTCCCTTCAGGTCACTACCAGTTCTCAACCCTGCCTTTTGGCCTTTCTTCAGCCCCAAGGGTATTCACAAAGTGCCTGGCAGTTGTAGTGGCACATCTTCGCAGACAGGGAATAGCTGTTTTCCCTTACCTAGATGACTGGTTGATTGTGGGAAAATCTCCCCTGCAGGTGCAGCAAGACCTGAAGGTCACTCAGGACCTCCTGGAGTCCCTCAGATTTCTAATCAATCACAAAAAGTCAGTTTTCACTCCTACACAAGTGTTGCAATTCATTGGAGCAGAAATCAGTACCCTACAGGCCAGAGCATACCTGCTCCTGGAAAGGGTAAAAAACATTCAGATAATAACAAACTCTTTCAAGCTCCACAATTCAAAAACTGCAAGACAGTTTCTTCAGCTGTTAGGCCACATGGCTGCATCCACAGGCACATTTCTGGGTGCAAGATTTCACATGAGGGACACTCAGTTCCATCTCGGGTCCCACTGGTGCCAAAGAAAAGATTCCTTCTCAAAGCTCATCCCAGTAACAAGGTCACTGCTACAAGCTCTCTTGTGGTGGAAGGAGGAATCCAACTTAAGCCAAGGAGTTCCCTTTCAAAAAGAGAATCCTTCAGTGATCCTCACAACAGATGCATCCCTCTTGGGATGAGGCACCCACATAAGGGATCACACAACTCAGGGCACTTGGTCAGCCTCAGAGTCCCTTCAGCACATAAATCTCCTGGAACTCAGAGCAGTGCTGCTGGCTCTAAAAACCTTTGCTCACCTAGTCAAGGGCAAGGCGGTACAGATCAGAACAGACAATACCACCACAATGTATTATATAAACAAGCAAGGAGGCACAATGTCAGGCCCCCTTTGCTCAGAGGCCATAAGGATTTGGACTCTGGCCTATTCATTAAAAGCATCACTGCAAGCAATCCACTTGCCAGGGAAGGACAATACCCTGGCAGATGCCTTGAGTCGAATAAACCAGGCCCATCATGAGTGGACCCTAAGCAGGAAGGAGGTACAAGTTATTTTCAGAAGGTGGGGTACTCCAGAGGTGGAATTGTTTGCATCCCACCAGAACCACCACCTGCCACAGTATTACTGCAGACCTCCAGATCAGAGAACCTTCCCTCTGGATGCCCTCAGTCTGGACTGGTCAATGAGGTTTCTCTATGCTTTCCCTACTTTTCCCTCTCATTTACAGAGTACTGGTCAAGCTCAGATCCCATATAGCATCTCTGATCTTGAAAGCTCCAGACTGGCCGAGGCTACCATGGTACTCTCTTTTGCTCTCAATGTCTATTGCAGAGCCAATACATCTTCCTCAGAGGCACAACCTACTGACCTCCAATCAGGGAACCTTGTTGTACCCGAACCTCAACTCTCTCAATCTCAGAGCTTGGCTGTTGAAGACTTAGAATACGCTGATTTGAAACTTTCTGAACCTGTCTTAAGTATTTTAAGAGGTTTCAGAAAACCCTCAACTACAAAGAATTATTCTTCCAAATGGAAGCGATTTTCTATCTGGTGTTTGGGCAAGACTCTGGTTCCAGCCCAAGCTGGTTTATCAGAGGTATTGGAGTATCTCACTCACTTACACTCCCTGGATCTACAATCCAGTTCTTTGAGGGTTCACCTTGCAGCAGTGTCTGCTTATCGCTCTGCTGGGAAAAAGGTGACACTGGCTTCTAACATTATTTTCAAAAGGTTCTTTAAGGGGCTGGATCATCTGCATCCCCCTCACAGGCCACCAGTCCTAGCCTGGGATCTGAATGTGTGTATAGCTAAGCTGATGGCTGCTCCCTTCGAGCCCATGGCCACAGCTCACCTTAAATATGTCACTTGGAAAACAGTTTTCCTAGTGGCAATGACTTCTGCAAGAAGAATCAGTGAGCTTCAAGCTCTCTGTATTGATCAGGACTATATATTCTTTCATAGGGATAAAGTAGTCCTCAGAACAACAGGAAATTTCTCCCCAAGGTAGTTTCAGATTTTCATTTAAATCAAACTGTCGCCTTACCTGTCTTTTTCACTGAGCACTCCACTTCTGGTGAAAGGAGACTGCACAGATTAGATGTGAAGAGGGCCCTTAGTTATTACATGACGGCCACTAAGGATCTTAGACAGGATAGAAAGCAATTGTTTCTGACCTATGAGGATATGGGAAAATGTAGTCCTGCCTCAAAGAGATCTATTTCTCGGATAGTCCAGTGTATCAAATTCTGCTATACTAGTGCTGGCAGAGAGCCCCCCACTAGGATTGAGGGCTTATTCTACAAGAGGGACAGCTGCTACTCTAGCAGTAGCCAGGGATGTCCCATTAGTGGATATATGTAAAGCAGCTACCTGAAAAACAGTACACACCTTTACAAAGCACTACAACCTGGATATTTTATCCAGAAGTGATGCTAGATTTGGTACAGCAGTCCTACAAAGTCTGTTTCCAAAATAAAGTTCTGTGCCCACCTCCAGGGATACTGCTTGGTAGTCTGCATAAAGTTAAGAATATACTGAGCATTATTGGGGTTAGAAGAAAAAATTACTTACCATAATAATTGTGTTTCTTCCCAGTGATGCTCAGATATTCTTAACTTCCCTCCCTACCTCCCCTTCCAGAACTTCAGTCTCTGCACTCCGCATGCTGGTGCCACTTATCACTTGACGCCCTTGGGGGAACATTATCCTCTGCACCTGTACAAGTTAGGTGAACAGAACTCATTAGACCAGATATTCAAAAGGGTTGCGTATGGCGCAACAGTCTTGTGACATGCGCAACCCACTGATGCGCCCTGGCATGATATTCAAAAGGGAAAAGTGCGCGGCACAAATCCCGATGTGCCAGAGCGCTTCACTAATGTATGCAGGCGCAGGTGGGGAGGCGTGCCCATGCATACCCTGCACAGCCCGATATTCAGCCCAGGATGTGCAAAGCCATGCATGCACAACCCCTACCTGCGCCAGCACAAAGTTGATCCAAAAAAAAAAGGAACTGATGGCCACCCACAGGTGAGCTGCCACATTGCAGGGCACAACACAGCAGCTGCCACCTGTGAGTGGCCACCCGAGCGCCGGTTGCACCTAGCGGCGCCCCCCCAAGCCCGATCGCGGGCATTTGTAAAATAAAAGAACCCCTATCATCCCTGGTGGTCCACTGGACTGCTGTCTGCCCGATCGCGGGCATTTGTAAAATAAAAGAAAGTAATTAGTCCAATATCCCTGGTGGTCCAGTGGACCGCTGGCTGCCCGATGGTGGGCATTTGTAATAAAAGAAAGTAATTCATCCAATATCCCTGGTGGTCCAGTGGACCGTTGGCTGCCCAATTGCGGGCATTTGTAATAAAGTAATTCGTCCAATATCTCTGGTGGTCCAGTGGACCTGCCTGCCCGATCACAGGCTCAGTAAAGAAATTATATCCCCAGTATCCCTGGTGGTCCAGTGGACCTGCCAGCCCGATCGTGGGCTAAGTAAAAAAAGTATATCCCCAATATCACTGGTGGTCCAGTGGACCTGCCCGTCCAATCGCGGGCTAAGTAAAAAAAGTATATCCCCAATATCCCTGGTGGTCCAGTGGACCTGCCCTTGATCGCAGGTTAAGTAAAAGTATATCCCCAATATCCTGGTGGTCAGTGGACCCCACCCCACCAGCCCACTGAATCCCACGCCCGCTCCCCGGTCCAGCTGCGGGCAGCAGCACCACCACCTGCCGCCCGCCACCCGCTGGCGCTGCTGGGCGGCAGGTGGGTGGCGTGTTGCCGCCCCGCCAATGAGATTGGGGGCAGGCAGTGGATTCAGTAGGCGGGTGGTGGGGGTCCACTGACCACCAGGACATTGGGGATATACTTTTTTTACTTAGCCCGCGATCGGGCGGGCAGGTCCACGGAACCACCAGGGATATTGGGGATATACTTTTTTTTACCTAGCCCGCGATTGGGTGGGCAGGTCCACTGGACCACCAGAGATATTGGGGATATAACTTCTTTACTGAGCCTGTGATTGGGAGGGTAGTGGTCCACTGGACCACCAGGGATATTGGACGAATTACTTTCTTTTATTACAAATGCCCGCGATTGGGCAGACAGCGGTCCACTGGACCACCAGGGATTTCTGACTTTCCTCGTCTTACTGCAGCCCGTGATCAGGCTGTGGAACACATTGCCGGCTGCAGGGGGCATCAGTCCCCGACGCCTGCTGCCTGACAGGGCGCCAGGCGCAAGTTGTCGGGGATCGGCGCACCTACATGCAAATGGGGCTATAATGACATGCAAATTGCCCCATTTGCCCCTTGCATACATTATGGATCCATTTGCATGTCAGGTTTTGAATATCGCGGTTGCTGTGCATAATGCAATGGAACTTGCGCTATCGCATCCCCATGCTCCACTCTGGCCACTTGCAATGCCACCGCGCCATGCACACTGCGGGTGGCCAGGGTGCAATATTCAATGCTGCAAGCCATGGTGCAGCTCCGTTAAATATCGCCCAGTCCACACCCCTGCGCAGCCAAGTTGAGCTGAGCCCAAGCTTGCACCACAGCCTGGCGCAGTTTGAATATCTGGGCCATTGTGTTTATTTTTGGTAATTTTTCTGGCATGTTGTTCTAACTTATTTGAACTTTTTTTCCTCCAGTTGGGGGACTATTTTTAATAAAATCCAGATTATTGGGTAACCCCAATTTTAATAATAAGAATTTCTTAGTAGTATTACATTATCCTGAGCCATCTTTTCAGGCTCCTTTGTAAAATCTGAAGAGGTCAAAACACAGACAGTTAGTAGAGGCAGTGTTTGAAAGATGCTCACGTGCAAAGTGTTCCATCATTTGCATGTGTTCCATCTCTTCGGACAGTCCAACCATACAGGCTTACTGCATAAAGTTAAGAATATCTGAGCATCACTGGGAAGAAACACAATTGCTATGGTAAGTAATTTTTTCTAATTGCCCAAGCTATTGCACTTGCACACATGGCCCTCTGTCTGTTTTTTGCTCTACTGGTAGAATGCCCCGCTTTATTGTTGTTCCCCACTATTTGGGGAGTGCTAGCTAGTTTCCCACCTTCCTTGATGACCCTTTCTGTCTTCCTTGCCTCATAGTCCCCCCTTAACAGTTTAACTTCAGGACCTCATCCATATACCCTCTTAACTTCCCCTTGAGGACTCTTAACTCCTCTTCACTTAGGTGCAGTCTGCCTTAGAAAAAAGTCACCCATCCAACCATCTATGTTCCCATCCTCCAAGACACACAAATCCTTCTGTCCTGCACCCGTCCCTCACCCTCAGCCATTCGTTAAAGTTCTCTATCCTCTTTTCCTCCCTGTGTTGGCTCTGGGGACTGGAATAACTTCAGACAATGCTATAGAGCTTGCTACTGTCCTACAACACTCTGCCAACTCCCTGAACCTGTTTTAGACAACCCCCACCTCATTCCCTGCCAAATAATTTGTTCCCAGCTGTATAATCAAGTGAGGTTTACCCCCATCATTTGCCACTTTCATGATCCTAGACCCTGCCCTTCCTACTTCCATCCCTGGTTCACAGACAACTGATCATCTGTGGTTTGGGTCCCATTTTTTTACCCAGTGTATGCCCCTA
Organism: Neoceratodus forsteri; assembly: GCA_016271365.2. Taxonomy (NCBI): domain Eukaryota; kingdom Metazoa; phylum Chordata; order Ceratodontiformes; family Ceratodontidae; genus Neoceratodus; species Neoceratodus forsteri. Next base: position 159,144,789 of record CM057454.1, on the reverse strand, counting down.
TATGATGGAATCACCAAAGACCACTACTTTTTCTTCCCTCACCGACTTGTTTTTTTTGTGCTTCTGTCTGTCCTAAGTGAGCATTCCTCATCCTTTCTGAGCCTCTTTCCTCCCATTTTCACAACTGTGCAAACTCCCACAGTGCTCCATTTCCTCCACTGACTCTAGTATTACACATTTTTCATGCTGTCTCTTGCTGTCCCCTGCTGCACTCCGTTCCCTGGTTTCACACACAGCCCCACTTATGCTTTCATCTGTGCCCTCTTTCTGCCCTTTATTTCTTCTCTCTCCCCCTGCTCTACTTACCTCCCCTGTTCTTTTATAGTTATTTTTTCCTCAGGATTTCTTTGAGCTCCAACTACCTCATGCACCCCTGGTCCAACAAACCTTCCAGTACCTCAAATCTATTTGATGCAGGTCCCTTTACCCTAGTGGAAGCTCCCTCATCCCTTAGCCTTGCCCTTTTACAGTTTCCATAAACAGTTTCCCCTTCCATTTCCCATTTCTCCTTACCTCCTTCCATTCTCCATTTCTGTCATCTGGTCTATGTGGATCCGCCTCCTCCTCTGGAAACCTTGGCGCCTCCCCTGCCTCAACCCTGTGCATGATGCCCCCTAGGTATGCAGCATTCCAAAGTTGCTTCTTTCTCCCATTGCCAACCCCCCTATCCACCTCCCTCCCTTTCCCTCATCCACCGAAGCCAATTAACCTCCACCTTCCGCTGCCCCAGGTACCTGCACATCAGGAAACCCCTGCCCTCCACATTGTGTCCAAGAATACTGCTACCCCACATCTGTTGCAGTTTACTGTCCTCCCCTTCGTTCACTTCCCCATATCCCCCCCATATGCCTCCACTTCACATCCTCCCACCCCTCCACTGAGCATACCAGCTAGGGTCCCGCAACCCCTCCTGCCAATTTTTATCAAAACTGCAATGCTATATTAATACTACTAGAATATATGCCTAAGTGAAATCTCTAAAACTCTAAATGCAATGACAGTATATAAGCCCACAGAAATACCACAACCCTTATACTACACTAATATAAGCCTAAGTAAACACTCTAAATCACAAAATGTAATAACAGTATATAAGCCTACAAAAAGGTTACAACAGAATATATCTGGGCAGTAACCACTAATACATTGCAAAATCTCTGCAGGTTATAAGAGTCTACTTCATACTTTCATAATAAAAAACAGTGTCCATGAACTAAGGTTAAGCAGTGTGTCTATTAAAGGTATTTAAAATGAAAAAAAAAAAACAGGCTATCCTTTTCATAACACCTGAGTCAATTTCTGAGTAACCACCTACTCACATCCACTGTAACCTCATAATGTCAGACAAATTAGCATCCCTTCAATACCTGAACGGGTGTATTATAAGGGCATGGTACGCCCCTGTAGATAGGTTTGAGTAGCCTGTTCAGTATTTTTTTTTGTCAACTTCATTTTTGCACCCTCCTCATGGACCTCTCTCCAGCAACCCCACCACCTCCAGGCTCTATCTCCTAGCTGAAGCACCTTCAGCTCTTCGCAGCAGCCTGATGGCCCCCCTACCCTAACACCCCCCCAGGTGGTGCCGCCCTTTCCGCACAGGGTGCTCTATCTATAATCAAGTAAGTTGATCTGGATGATGGGCAATGGAGAGGAGAGAGCCCAGTGTACTGGAGTGTGGCCTGAAGGGTCATAGTGCCTTTGCCTATCACCGAGGATGGGGATTTTTCATGTAAGGTTTCCCACAGAAAGTGGATGTGTAATGACATCTGCATGACAGGGTCGCTGATGCCCACCGCCACTCCACCCCCATTTTTACAGCTCAGTGCCAGTGCTACCCCTGGTTTCCACCCGAGGTCCCTACTGCACTGAGCAGGCCCAGATCCCACCCCGGGAGAGGAGAGCAGTCCCTCAGATGCTCAATCCCTCCCCCTCCCCGCTGATCCCCGACAGCCCAGGCTTGTTTCTTTTTTTTTATACTTATGTTTTATTATTTTCTGTAATAGAGAGCATTACATTCAATACCTACAAGCATTACATTCAAATAATCAACAATTACACAACATTTTTACAGTAACCTCAGCTGTTATGTCCCTGAACAATGTTACCTCACGTGGGGGTTAACTAAGAAAGATCTTCCAGTAAAGATCCCTTAATAAGTGTGTGCAGAAACACACGCAATGTCCACATTCTATAATGGTAGATATCAAATATGGCATACCCTGCCATGAACAGGGATGATACAAACAGTGAAAAACAGATATTTTACCCTATCAGAGGGCTAAATATCCCCTTCTATAAAATCAGTTTTAACTTTAAACACCTTCCCACATAATTTCCACACTTGTACCTAAGACTGTTGAAACCTGCACTCTACTGCAGTTATTACAAATTTAAACAAACGTGAAAAAACTCCCCAGTCCCCCGACATATATATACACATGGAGAGGAAAATAGCCTACCCCGCTTACACTTAAGCATGAATTTCCCACCTCAGCCCATCTCTTAGTACTATACTTCCCCACATAAGGTTTAATAGTATAAAAATATACTGTTCTCTGTACAATGGACGTCTTGGTTAAGGAATTTAAAATATCCTAAATGTATATTCATTTCACCGGTAAGCAATCATTTCCTTCTCCTATCCCTTTATATTTATCCTGTACCCTTTATAAAAGTTTATGTTGCCTGATCATCCTCAGAGTCCGATGCTTCATCTCTTACATTGAATTGCTTTTCTATTTTGGCCATCAGTTTAGCTGCTTCCGTGAATTCTGAGAATTGGTAAGATTTTCCTCCGCATACAACCTGAAGGCAAGCTGGAATCCAGAGCACATGGCGAATGCCCAAGGCCCGCAGCTGCCTTCGGATGCCATCAAAACATTTCCTCCTCATTCTCGTAGCTTAAATCAGGAAATAAAGGTACTCTACACTCGTTTCAGGACAAAGAACTCAACAGTTTAGCTTGCTGTAGTAGTTTATGCTTCTCTGTCATATTCCGGACCTCCAACATCAGAGTTTGTGGCACCACTGTTCCTGTTGCAGCCTTGCAACTTCCTCCTCATGGGTTAATCCTGTATGCCTTAGTCACCTCAAATGGAAAGTCCACTTTTAAATTTTCTTGTACCCATTGTTGTAGGAACGAAAGGGGTTGTTCTCTCTCTCTGCATCTTCAGGCAGACCCAGAAGGCAAAGGTGAGTGGATCGGGCTGCATTTTCTAGGTTTTCAAGCTGCTTGCGGATCATCCCGTTCTCCTTAGGTAGCCCTGCTGCAACCATTAATGCTTTGCCTGCCTTCTGATTTGTACCTTTAGTGTCCTCTACAACTATTTCCACCTTGGAGTGGAGTTATTTGAGATCAGTGTTGAATTCCTCTATTTTGCGATCTAACCCTTGGATCACTCTCAAAAGAGCTGCATTCGAAGGTTGAGGCCCCTGCTGCTCAGACGCCTTGGAGTTTATGTCCTTGCCTCCACCCGCTCTGCCCTCTTTCTGGTGGGTTCTGTCTGCAGCTGCTCCAGCTATTTTAGTACGGCCCATTTTTGTAGTTCTGGTAAAGGTACAGCAGAGATTTTTGATTCTTGGGCAGTCTGGATACAAATCTCTCATTTTTTATCAGTCGAGTTAAATTTACAAGGTTCAAAGTTCAATTTAGACACTAAAATAGGGTCCTATGTGTGGAGCTGTGATAGGAAGCTGTTCACAGCTTGGCTGCTAACCACGCCCCTGGCCCGGGCTCATTTCTGAACCCAGATCACTGGTATAGCACGAGGTGTGGCGTCCAGCGCCTCAGCCCTCAGCGCCACAAGGCCAGCTAGCCTGTTCAGTGTTAAACCCCCTAACTTTGAGCATTACTATCTCTGGCATTTGATGAAATGAGCTGAAATTGTGTATGTGTTGTCTAAGAGCAATGCCTTGATCTGTGGAAATTTTTGTGTTGGCAGCTTGTGCAGTTTCTAAGATCTGCATGTCTTTTTTTGCAAATGTCTAACTTTTTTCCTATATTTAACATGGGTATTTTTTTGCTGTCCCTTGCTGCCTACATGGAATGGAATTTGTAACTCAAACTTGCAGGGGACATGTGTCATGTCCTAAGAGAGTGTCTTTGACAGTTCTAGTGAAAAAATCTTAAAGGATTCCCAAGTTATAAGGCTAAAAAAATGCTGTGGTTTCTGACCTCCGCATGTGCAGTGTTTTTCAGATAATGTTCTGAGCAAAAGTAAAAATTTCATGCTGCAAATGCACATTTTTGCTTTTGCATCACATGATTGACAGGGCACCAAACATTTTCTGTGCTGTGCCAACTGCCATCTTGTTGATGTTTGTCCATGAACTAACAAACATGGAAAATACATATAATGCTGGGATTTTAACAAATATACAACAGAACCAAGGAACAGTATAGCGCAGTGGTTTAAGGCTCTGATCTGCAAATCTGGAGACCTCAGTTTGAATCCCACAGCCCCCACTTGCATACTGTGTGACCCTGAGCAAGTTACTTAACTTCCCTATGCTCCCAGGTTGCACCTGTAAACAAGCTTTCAGCTTAGTGTGTCTCACCTGGTTAAACAATTGGAAATGGGTACTGTTTAGCTAGATTCTGATGGATTAAGGGTTTAGAAATACATTTTGGGCATCCAAAACCATGAATTCCCAGCCTAGCAAGAGGAATGCCCCCCCCCAACATTCTCTGTATGAGAATAGTGGGAATTTCTTGGGTTCTGCAGCCGCAGCTGAACTCGTGTCACTGTCTTCAGTGTGAGCTGTGAACTGCCATCTCCCTGGTATCTGGTGGCACTCCCCCCCAATATTCTCCCGGTTTTTAAGAATCAGACTTTGGTCAAACAAGAGGAAGGTACTTACAAATGGTGTGACCAGCAATGAGATAGGGCTGCATAAAACATCAGTAAATGTGGCCATGGGAGGAGCAAAGAAGTCCAGTCCCATGCATGATTCAGTTTATGGGAAAACTCAACCCATGGACTGTAAACCTGGGTCAAAACCTCTAAAATTATGTTAACTGACTAGAGCCCAAAGACAATGTCATAGTATTTTCACCAAGCTGCCAGAGTTACAAGACCACAGGGTTGGTGCAGACAAGGGGTGTGATTCACTCCAAAGTGCCCCCCATCCAGGAGAAATGTGTCGCCAGCATTGGCAGGCAGTCGCTACATCTCCAATCACACTTTGAACAAGCCCTCTGACCTAAAGCAGCACACCTTCGATTTCAGGGTCATCGACCTGTAGGTGTTGGAAACTGAAGCTAAGGAGCAGCTGAACCCTTTTCAAACAGATCCACCAGTTGCCATCCCCTTTTCTTATTTTATTCCATGGTGTCAAGTGGCACCCCCCCACCCTCCAATCACCATTCTCATTTTCCATTTATTCCCTTATGTCTAGTGGCATCCCCCACCCTCTCAATTCAGGCACAACCCTGAAATGAAGAAACGGGCCCCTCAATGATTTTTTTTTAAAACCTGTAAAAAAAAGAAAACTGTCCTTCGCCGATCAGCCCACCTCTGACACAGCACCAGCCACCCTACACCCCACAGTACACCCCCACACACTTGAACATGTCCCAGGTTCTAGAGCCATGCATCGATCAAAGACACGTCTTGCTGCTGGAACCGGCGACTGCAATATGAGAAACTAAAGTAAATGCAGTTCAATGTATTTCAATGGGGTTTCAACTTTTGTGCATAACGTAACTATTTTTTGACATTTTTTTAATTGACATTTAATCTCCTTGCTTCCTCTGGCTGCCCCCTTCTGACCAACACCCCAGCCCTGCCACACCAGTGTCACCAGGAATTACCTTCCAGAGTTTTTCCCAGTCATCGGGTGCAGAGGTTGTGGAGGGTTGGTGGTCATCTGCAGCCAGGAGGTGTTTTCCTCTCTTTTTCTCCCATCCTTATTGCTGGGGAGCACATGCAGCGTGTGTGTACGTGGAGGCGAGCGCACATCCGTGGATGTTCCCCTGCACCCTCACTTCCTCGGCACACAACAGTCCTGCACTACTCTTCGGCCTCTACCCGGGGACAGCCACTTGGCGGGAGTGCCAATCCTCCCTCCCCGGGAGAGGAGAGCAGTGCTTTGGATGCTCGATCCTTTTCCTGTCAAGTTGACCCCCAGTGGCCTGCTTGCACTGCAAACACAGGTTGCCAGCATGGCAGGAGTTAAGGCATTGATGCCTCAGCCCTCCACACCACTGGGCTGGCTATTTTTTGAAATTTTGACCCTAAATTTTCAACATGGCCTTTTGGGGACCCACCTCATGAAGAATATGACTGTCATTGTACAAAGGATTTTACAGCTGCTTGATGAATTTAACTTTCTGGTGGTATTTGAAAATTGTTCATGCCCTTGTTCATGAGGTGGGGTCATAAGAAGGCTATGCTGAAAATTTGGGTTCAAAATATGTAAAAAAAGGAAGAGTTATGACCATTCGTTGCAATTTCACTACACACGCTCGTAACTTTGGAAATTTTAAATATTTTGACCTCAGATTTATAACATAGCCTTCTTATTACCCCACCTCATGTATGTCATAGCTGCCATTTATCAAATCCTGCCAAAAATGTGTTTTCGCACCTGTGGCACGAATGGTGTTACAGTTGCGCAGAATTATGTTTTGGCGGGGATTCGAAAATGTTGCGTACTGGGTACATGAGGTGGGGTAATACAATGACTATGCTGACAATTTAGTCACTGTTGTCCTTTAAATGGAAGTGCAGGGCCTGGAGATACCTGTGCTTCCACAGCTACATACATATGTGCATCTATGGAGGGATGGGAATGCAGGTCCTTGAGGGCCTTGTGTTTTCACAGGCAAATAAGGATATGAATATTCTGTCTCAAAAAGTGAGGAAGTAAATTGCAAAAAACATTTTGTTAATGCTATAGCTATGATTATAGCCCCGAAAGTAGGGAAATGTGGTGTTACAGTTTCCAAACCTAACACCCCCTCCCCATGCTCCACAGACCAACAGGCATCGGTTGGGTGCCTTGGGGTCATCAGGTGTCTCACCCCATTCTCCTACACTGTACCCATCTCAGCTTATTTACTAATGAGTTGGGGTGAGCATTTGGGCTGACGATCCCAAGGCACTCCCAACACATGTTACTGTGTGCAATGTGGAGGTGGGGTGTTAGGTTTGGAAACCCTAATCCCACATTCCCTACTTTTGTGGCTTTAACCCTAACTAGAGCATTAAAGTTTTTTACAATTTGTATGAAAATACACAAGTAGTTTGATATGCTATACACAGAATGAACATAGCTACATTACATTAATTACAGGCATAAATGAATTAGCAAGCTTTGTATCTTACCCCATCCACAGTACAAGGATGATATTCTCAACCTAACACTAGGAAACAGTCAGAAAAGCAGGCACTCAGTGAAAATCCAGCAAGGGAGAGCCCGACTGTCCCCCTTACCAAGCTGTCACAGTTCAATAGTGGAGCTGACTTCCCTGGGATGTGGCTGGAATTTGAAAGTTACCACTGCTGCTGCTCTAAACTGTCCCGCCCATCAACTAGTCACTGCCTCCACCGGAGGAACAGTGCACTAGGGCGCAGTCACAAATGCAGGCACACAGTTAAAATCCACCAAGGGAGAACCCGACTGGCCCCCTTACCAAGCTGTCGCAGACCAACAGTGGAACCCTTATATCCCTTATTTACTCCTACCATGGCCCCACTCTCCTTGGCCTGGTAATTAGGAGTGCCTGCCCTCCATTGTTCAGCATTCATAAAAACAGTGCGACTCCTGAATTGCTCTTGAGCCCCACTTCCAATGCCCAGTCCTTTTCACAGCAAACTTTATCCTTATGGGGAAACCTACACCTTACCAGACTTCATCCCCATAGCAGAGGGGACATCCTCAACCTATTTTTCTCAGGGCTCCATGTCTCTACATAACAATCCCAGAGGGGGCACTCCTTTGCTTCCACAGTGTACCCTGTTCCCTTCAATTCAGGAACAACTCTTGTTGCTTTCTATCACATTGTTGGACATGTCTCTCAGATGACTTTGGACAAGCCTGCACTTCCACACGACGTTCTCTGTCTGAGGACATGGGGTCCTTGCACTATTGCACTCCCTCTGTCTTTCCCTATTAACTTTCTTCTCTCAATTGCCTACCCAGCTGTCCTGGTCATCCCTGGCCAACCTAGTCCCTGTGTCCAAAATTGATTTCTCTCTCTTCATTTTTTATTCATTTGTTCAGTTTATATCCTATATCCCTTTACCTGCCCCTTTGGCTCCCTTGTACCACTCTTTTTCCTGTAGGTGAGCAGAACTAAGGAGATTGGGGAGCTGGTACTGGTTATTGACCAGTCCACAAGCACCACATCATATGTCTACCTCATGTTGGTTCTCCACTCCAAAAGTCTTGTAGCTACATGCTCCAGCAGGGTCCTGATGCCCTCTGGCTTGAACCCATCCAGTGATGAATGGTGAAGATATTCTAGAAGATTAACAATTACGGTGAGTAGATCATTTTCACTTTTTTTTCCCATGTGGTGTCATTGCATCTTCATGACTCCTGCTTGGTAAATGATGAATACATAAGAGCTACCTGCTCTCTTAAATAAATGTTTTAACATATATGTGTGTATTGTCCAAAGGTGCATATGTGGTCATTGTAAACAGATGCCTACAGAGAGGGAATGGGTCTGCTGCAGAGAAATTGCACAAGTGGTTGACAAAATGATGGATCTAGAAAATGCATCCCCCTTGTGTACTGATCCATGATTACATAACAAATCACCCTGGATTTCTTGATGCATGCTTTAGCCAGTGGGTGCTGGAGATGGCATTAGCTAAATATCATCAGTATCATGGCTGTCAGAACGACCCTATGAATAAGTATGCACTGATCTATGGAACATTTGTGTGCATGAAAATACACGGTCAAGTAGCTAACAGTAATGCTATCAGCACTGTATGTGTATGTGTGTACATTTCACTGTATCTATGATTTGGCTGACTGTGGAATGCCTACATGTGTTCATGTACCAATGATGTATGACAGAAGTGTTGTTTTGATGTGGTAATGGCACTCCATGGGTGGATTGAAGCATGACGCAAACCAGACCCATGCTGCCTTTACACAAGAGGGACTGCCACAACAAGGTAACACCCCCTGTACTGAGTTATGGTGATTCTGAAATGTGTCCTTTTACTACACTGGAGATATTTTGTACACATACTGTAGCCATGACACTGACCTTTGTGCATGGAAACACACAATGCTAATAAAGCAACAGTTCATGCAACTGATTACACAATATTTACAGAAACATCATTGGATCATTGTCACAGTGGTGCACACTGTAATGTCATGGCATTAATGGTGACAAGTCACATTTCTGCGCATCTGAAATTGGCCACACTGTAGTATAATGGAGTCAGACATCATTCCATATACCGTTGCATACCACCACTACTAATGCCCATGATAACGACAGTCTCCAGGTTAACAACAGTCTTCATGCTATTATTTCCTGTTGAGAAGTGGAGCATACCACTTGATGGCTCATGCTCTTTCCCCATGCCCACCTTTCAACACCATACATATGCTTACAAGCCATTTCTCTTGGTTACCCTGGTTTTGCAGTATTACTTCTGTTGGGCTCCCTGCTACACATCTCAGCCTAATGTTCTCCCACTCATCTTTGCAGCAAGAAGAACAGGTTACTCACCTGTAACAGTAGTTCTAGGAGTGGTATATGTTGTTCATCCACACTCTTTGGCATGTCCCTTTCCCCTTTAAATCTTGCCAGAAATCTTCAAGCTGGCTCCTCCCACCCACCCAGGTGGTAAATACCTCGACTCCACCCCATGACACCAGATTTTAGCCCACTGGAAGCAAGGTTGTGCATCTAAAGCCGGGGAGGTCAGTGGGCGCGTGTGGATGAACAACATATACAGTACCACTCCTAGAACTACTGTTACAGGTGAGTAACCTGTTCTTCTAAGGAGCGTGGATATGTTATTCATCCACACTCTTTGGCAGACTCCAAGCAGTTCTCCAGGAGGAGGGAGGCAAGGTGCACACCCCCTACTTGGGAAATAGAGACTGGAGAACCGAGGCCCCAATACCAGCATCCCGACGAGGCTCAAGGTCGATGTGGTAGTGGGTAATGAAGGTGTTTGCTGACTTCCAGGTAGCAGCCTGACAGATTTCCTGGATCCTGGATAGGGATGTCCCCAGAAGCAGCCACCAAAGCAGCAGTATGGCGGATAGAGTGAGCTCTTATCCCTCTGGGAGGCTCCTTGCCCACCAACTCATAACACAGACCTATGCATGATGTAATCCATCTTGCTATGGTCCATTTGGCTGCAGATCTGCCAGAAGCGGCTTCAGCGTAGGTGACAAATAGCTGGCGAACCTCCCCATGAATTTCAGCTGTCCTCTCCTTATAATAGGAGAGAGCACGTCTCAGGTCCAAAGTATGGAGCCTGTACTCGGTGTCTGAGGTGTAATTAGGGTAGTATACTGGCAGAGTCAACACCTGGTTAAGGTGAAACTCTGACATCACCTTCGGAAGGAATTTTGGGTGGGGGTGCAGGACACCCTTGTCCCTGTGGAAGACCAGATAAGGGGAGTCCACTGAAAGCACCTGGAGCTCCCCTGTCCTTCTGGCTGACGTGATAGCCACCAGAAAGGCCATCTTCCACGACAAGTGTGAGAGCTCACATTTGTGCATGGGTTCCAATGGTTTGCCCATGAGCTTTGCCAAAACCAGCAAGAGATCCCACAGAGGTGGAAGTTCACACACCAGAGGGGACATGTGATCCAGGCCTTTGAAAAAGCACCCAACCACAGTCTCCTGTGCCAATGTTGACTTACCGGCCCATGCCCGGTAAGCAGAGATGGCTGCCAGGTGCACCCCAAGGGTCGATGACCGCAGAGCCCCTTTGGAGAGAGAGACCAAAGGTAGTCAAGAATGCTAGCCACAGAGCAGGATAAGGGGTCCAGACTCTTACCCTGACACCAAATGGAAAATCTTTTCCATTTGAAGGCATAGCATTTCCTGGTCGATTCCTTTTGAGATGCCTTCACCACGGTGTAGACATTCTCCGAAATACCTAAAGCCTGGAACTCTAGCCGCTCAGGTACCAGGCTGTCAGGTGCAGGGATTAAAGGTCCGGATGGAAAACCTTCCCCTGGTTGAGAGATATCAGGTCCAGGCATGTGCAAAGCCACTCCGGGGGCCTGCAGCTGAGGCTGAGGAGATCTGGGTACCAGAACTGGCACGGCCAGTCTGCGGCTACCAGGATCACCTTCGCCTTGTCCCTCCTCACCTTGAGTAACACCTTGTGGATCAAGGGAAATGGAGGGAAGGTATAGAGGAGGCCTGGGGTCCATGGCCTCGAGAAGGCATCCCCCTGCAGCGAGCCCTGCTGAGGGGGGCAGGCATGATACAGCCTCAGCTTGGTGTTTTCTTTGGAGGCAAACAGGTCCACCATCGGTTTGTCCCAACAGGAGAACAGATTGTAAGCTACCTCTGGATAGAGTGACCACTCATGGAATGTCTGGCCTATGTGGCAGAGAGCATCCACCAGCTGGTTTGAGACTCCTGCCACATGAATGTCAAGAAGGTCCGCCTCCAACCCGCTCATGAGGGTCCAGATTCGGAGTGCCTCCTTGCATAGCAGATGGGAGTGCGTGCCACCCTGTTTGTTGACGTAGTATATGGTTGTGGTATTGTCTGTCTGGACTTGAACCACTTGACCCCAGAGATGAGGAGTGAAAGCTGATAGTGCCAGTCTGACTGCTCTGAACTCCAACAGGCTGATGTGGCATCAGGACTCCTCGGGGGTCCAGAACCCGTGGGCCCTGTTGTCCCCCATGTGGGCTCCCCAGCCCATAAGAGAGGCATCGGTCATGAGGACGACCGTCGGCTCAGGGTGGACAAACTGGATCCCTTTTCTGCAACTGGTCTGGGGTGGTCCACTATTGGAGAGCATCCCACATCTTCTGGGTTACAGTGATCATAGATACATAGATACATAGACAGTGTCGGCAGATAAGGGCCTATGGCCCACCCAGTCTGCCCATTTGAGCTCGTAAGTTCAGTTTGTTTTCCTAGAAGTCTGTTGCCCCTTACCCCTGACCTCCAGAATTCCTTTATGTCTATCCCATGCATTCTTAAATCCCGTGATTGTTTCAGCCCCCACCACTTCCTCTGGCAGGGTATTCCACTTGTCCACCACCCGTTCTGTGAAGAAATTCTTTCTCATGTTTCCTCTGCATCGTCCTCCCTCCAACTTCATCCCATGCCCTCTAGTCCTGTAACATCTTTTTCGCTTAAAAATAGTGTTTTCCTGCACCCTGTTCCTCCCTGTAAGATACTTGTATGTCTCTATCATATCCCCTCTCTCCCTCCTCTCCTCCAGGGAGTACATGTTCAGTTCCTTCAACCTGTCTTCATAGGACTTGTGATGCAATCCATGCACCATCTTTGTTGCCCTCCTCTGAACCTTCTCTACCCTGTCTATGTCCTTACGTAGGTATGGTCTCCAGAACTGTACACTGTACTCCAGGTGGGGCCTCACGAGTGTCTTGTATAGCGGAATTATGACCTCCCTTTTCCTGCTGGTGATGCCCCTGCCTATACATCCCAGCATCCTATTTGCTTTACCTGCTGCCTTGTCACACTGTTTCCTCATTGAGGTCATCAGAGATGACAACCCCAAGATCCCTTTCCTGCTTGGTGCATGCTATATCCTCACCCCCCAACTGATATATTGTGCCAGGGTTTTTGTGCCCCATATGCATTATCTTGCACTTCTTTGCATTGAATTTCAACTGCCAAACCCCTGACCATTTTTCAAGTTTCTGCAGGTCGCTTCTCATCCTGTCTACACCCTCTGGTGTGTCTACTCTGTTACAGAGCTTTGTGTCATCAGCGAACAGTGAAATTCTGCCTTCTAGGTCCTGCGCAATGTCACTGATGAAGATGTTGAATAGGACTGGTTCCAGCACTGATCCCTGTGGTACCCCACTGGTCACTCTTCCCTCTGTGGAGTGACAGCCATTTACCACCACCCTCTGTGTCCTGCCACCCAGCCAGTTACCTACCCACCACACTACTGTCCTGCCCAAACCCATATTCCCCAGTTTGTGTAATAGTCTTCTATGTGGCACAGTGTCAAAGGCCTTGCTGAAGTCCAGATAGGCCATGTCCACTGCCCTCCCCCTGATCCACCTCCCTAGTCACCCAGTCAAAAAATTCAACGAGGTTGGTCTGACATGACCTCCCCCCTGGTGAAACCATGCTGCCTTGGGTCCTGTAGTCCATTGACAACCAGATGTTCCACCAATCTCTCCTTCAGTAGTGCTTCCATGATCTTCCCCACTACCGAGGTGAGGCTGACTGGTCTGTGGTTCCCTGCTTCCTCTTTGTTCCCACTTTTGTATAAGGGGACTACATCTGCTGTCCTCCAGTCTTTGGATAGCTCCCCTGTTTCCAGTGATCGGCTAAACAGGATAGCCAGAGGTTTGGCCACCACCTCTCTTAGTTCTTTAAGGACCCTGGGGTGCACCCCATCTGGCCCCATTGCTTTATCAACTCTTGTTACTTCCAGTTCCTTCAGGACCCTTTCTCGTGATCAGCTAGTTGAAATGACCTTGGCGCTGAATCCACTGGGTTGCCAGCTCCCATTGAAGGGAGCGCATGTGCCATCTGGCCAAACGGACCACTGAGGTGCACGCCACCATGTAACCCAGAAGGTGCAGAAAGTCCCAGGCAGGGCGCAAGTGCTCAACCAGAAATGATTGAGCAAAGGAGGAGAGAACCTCCACCCTGTCCGCCAGGAGCTCAGCTCTGGCTTGACAAGAGTTGAGCTCTGCCCCGATGAAGCCCATCACCTGAGAGGGCACGAGTTCTGACCTGGCCTCGTTGATCAGGAGGCCTAGCTGGGAGCAGGTTCGGAGAGCCAGATCCCTGGACCTCTCCACCTCCTGCAGGGAGGAACCTGCCAAGAGCCAGTCATCGAGATAAGGGTAGATTCGTACTCCTCGACACTGGAGATGGGCTACCACCACTGTAATGCACTTGGTGAAGACCCATGGGGCCGACGATAGGCCGAACAGCATGGCTCGGAACTTGTACAGGGTCCCCTCAACCCTGAAGCGGAGGAACTGCTGATGGAACAGATGGATTGGGATGTGAAAGAACATGTTCTGTAGATCCAGTGAACAGGACCACATGTTTCGCTCCAGGGATGGTATGATCTGATTCAGAGTTACCGACCGAAAGGTGCGAGACCTGAGGTATTGATTCAGGTCATGGAGATCTAGGATGGGGAGCCAACCCCCCATCTGCTTGGGCACCAGAAAGTACCCTGGACATGAAGCCTGGGTCTGTAGGAGGATCCGCTACTGGAGCTACCACTTCCTTGCGGAGGAGCTGAGCTATGTTGTTTTGAGAGCTAACTGAGTGCAAGCTGAGATATTTTCCTCCCGAGGGGCGCGGGCTCGGCTGGGAGGGTACTGCTCGAACTCTAGAGGCGGTCCCTGACCGACCATTTCTAGGACCCACCTGTCCAAGGTGATATCGGACCAGGCGGAAAGAAAGTGGTGGAGCCGGCCCCCCACGGGAGGTCCCAGAGCTGGTGTGACGGATGTAGGGGTGGCAACCCCCGACCCATCACTGAGCAGGCTTAGAGGAGGAGGAGGCTGCTGGACCTGAGCCTCGGCCTCCTTTACGGGGCTGTTGAGGACCCTGCTTGGATCTAGGGCACCAAGCTTGAGCCTGCCGTTGCTGCTGACCTCCTTGATAGGAGGGCTGTCTAACTGCAAGGGAAGAGTGCCGAAATGGCTTCTTCTTGCACTTCTTCTGGATCTTTCCCAAAGAACCCTTTGCAGAGGTAGCATCCAAGGTGGCACTGGACTGCTCTATGCGCTGTAGGTGACCAGCCACTCCTGGACCGAACAGGTCAGTGCCTAGGAAGGGCACGTCAGCTAACCTGTGCTGGGTATCTACCAGAAAGGAGGATAGCCTCAGCCAAGCCCTCTGGCAAGTGGCCACTGCAGCTGCCAAAGAGCGGGCACACGAACCTCCAATGTCCAAGGCCGTCTGGAGCTGCTGTTTTGCAACAGCACGGCCCTGGTCACGGACTTGCTTCACTGTGGTCTGCATGTCCGCCAGGAGGTGAGGGAGGACTTGTCTAATGACCCTAAAAGGGCATGAGTGAAGTGTGCCATGATGACCGCCGAGCTGGCCTGACGAAGGCCTAGAGAGGAGGCCGCATAGACCTTAAGGGCAGAGTGGCCCATATTCTTGGACTCTTTGTCCGGGGGTCAGTCAGTGTCGGCTGAGCTCCCTGTATGTCTGAACACAGAAGCAGTCACTAGGCTCTCGGCTGAAGGATGCTCTGTGAACCCTGCCAGGGACCCCATGCGGGTAGACAGAGCTGGGCAGGAAGCAGGATGCTGCCAAAGCTCAAGGGCCAGGCCAACAATGGCTTTGGACACTGGAAAGGCCTCCGTTGGGGCATCCCCCTTTTGAGGATATTGGCAAGGGGGTATGCTGCCTTTTTCTGGATGGGCTTCAGGGGCATACCGGTGGATTCGGAGATCAAGCGGAGAATGCCCTGAAAAGAGGAAGGACCTTCCTCCAATCCTACCACAGACGACTCATCATCCCCTGGATGAGAATGCAGTCCAGTGTTGTCTGAGTCCGAAGAATTGGGGTATAACAGTTTCCCTCCTAGGTCCCCCTCAATACGCCTTGGGCGGTCGGGGACGACCGTGATGGACAGACGTCGGGGAAGCCCAGTGTCTGGGCAGTCCTCCTTGGAGGGAGCCCCTCCCTGAGGCTGCTTAGGTGGTGGCTCCACCAAAATCGGTGGAGAGACCGTAATAGGCCGAGCCGGGATACCCACGGGCGGTGGAACCGAGGCCTTCAGTTCTGGAGTGGTCGGCGTCAGTCTAGGACGTGGGGGCCAGGTGATGGCCAGTGCTGCCAGCAGGGCAGGTGTCTGCCCAGTCAAAATCAGCTGTTGCCACATAAGATCTTCATAGCATCGACGGAGTTTCCGTCGAAGCCTCTCCTCGTCCGAGGAGGATGAGGATCGGTGGCGGTGCCTCTTTTTGGAGTGTCTGTGACCTTTCTTCAGCTGACCGACTGAAGGGGTCCTACTCCTCGAACGAGACCGATGGGGTCAGTTTGGTCGATCAGGAGTGTCCGGAGTCAGTGAAAACTGAGGTTTTGGTAAAGTTCCCTCGATGGGGACACCCAAAGGCTGTTTCTCCTCATCGGGAAAGGAAAGGATTGGAGTCCTTTCCAAAAAATCATTGACCAGAGTCAGCGATAAAGGCTCGATTGGGTCGAGTGTAATCTCTGCCGGTTCAGCCGTTTCCTCGGTCTCGGTGCCTTGGCCCAACGGAAGGTCTGTAAAGCCAGCAGCCGAGGATGCGATCTCGACCGAGGTTGAGACCGCATGCTCCTGGAACTCAGACCTTTCTTGGTCCCAGGATCGTCTTCTCCTGGAGGAAGAAGACTTAGGGTCCTTATCCCTCTCCCGAGGGCAGGAGGAGTGCGAGCCTGTAGGAGCCTCACCCCTGGTGGGAAGAGTCTGGCACAACTCCCTGAAGGAGCCCATGAAAGTCGAGCTGAGGTCGAGAGGAACGAAGAAGCGTCGAGTGGCCGAAGCCTGAGCTGCCTCCTCCTCGAAAGCCTTCATCTGCTCCAGCTGCTTGGCGGATCCCACGGCCACGGAAACAGCCTACCTCGCTTCTTTAGATTTCATCGGCTGGTTCCTTTTCTTCAGTCTCCCCAGTTTAAGGCGTGCCTTGAGGTCGTCCAGAACATGGGGATGGAAGGCCAAACAGAAAGTAAACGACGAGGTGTCGTGTCCGATGCCGAGGGAGTACACACAAAGTTAAGTGGAGATCGGTTTGTGACATCTTCTGGCTGCAGGTACACCAGCGAAATCCCGGGGACAATTTGTCCACCATATCCAAATCGGAATCACTAACTCTAACAAGTTTAATAGCAAGTTGTGGTAAAATCGTCATTCTGAAGCCAAGGCCTACGAAGTACAGAAGTAACACAAGGGACCTGCATCTTCCAGCGGAAAGGAAGATCTGGCGTCATGGGGCAGAGTCAAGGTATTTACCACCCGGGGGGGGGGGGGCGGAAGGAGCCAGCTTGAAGACTTCCAGCAAGATTTAAAGGGGAAAGGGACATGCCAAAGAGTGTGGATGAACAATACATCCACGCTTCTAGAACTCTGTCTTGTTTAGGAACTGCTATTGTCTTCTTTATGAGGATTGCCTTGACCATTCCCTTCATCTACCTTGCTTATCAATGGCAATGCAAGTCACTGTTTGGGTCATCCCAGTATCACATTCTTACTTCTGCTTTCATAACAGCCATATAGTATAATTTTCATGAACATATGATTGCGAGTTAGTAATGTAATTGTTTTTTTCCTTTTTCTACCGGAGATGCTGCTTCTTGACATACTGGTGCTTTACAAGGTGGTGCTGGGGGTGGTTAGGTAGACATGTCCATGTTGTCCTCCCTGCTTGTGTTGCTCTTGCCATCAAGGAACGCTGGCCTTCACAATATTATACCAGATATCATGATGCCAGCTGAAGGTACTTATTGTATACTTTTAGACACTGGGTCATGCAGCTTTGGCAAGCAAATGTCATGCCACATCCTCACCCAACATCTAAAGCCTACCCATGGTTACCTGAGCTGGCCTTTACCTATGATGGGGTAGGTAATGTTACATCACCTACATTGGGCTGCATGTGGTCTCCACCACAAGTGTTCATCCAGTATGTCTACTAGGTAACATGGTCTTGAGATTCTTGATTTCTTAGCCATCAAATTGTACTTGATGCCTGCTTTGTCAGCCTTGCCCAGCTGGTTCTGTGGGCCTCCCTATTAAGGAGGTGGCAATAGGTATGCATGCGCAAGAAGCCACCCATGCAGCCCCAAAACAGCAGTTCCCCCTTCCCTGAGTTACAGCCACCATCCATATTCTATGATAGTAACAGGCCTCTATCTCAAGACCAGCTATACCTAAGACTATAACATTCTAAAACCCAGGAAGTACAGCTGCCACTTGGCTGTCCAACACAGATAATTCTATTTCAGCACCTGATGCATCATCATCCAAACTCATTTTGCTTGACTGATGAGACAGTGTACACAATGCATTTAGTTCTGCATATATTTTTACCCTCTCGGCTGGTACGGTGGTCCTACAGTTCCCCCTTTGATCTGGCCATCACCCAGTGGCACCGAATTGGCCGAAGCTCCTGTGCTAAACCTCCACCATCCACTCTGTTGAAGGTCACATCAGAATGGGTACAGAAGACCTGAGGACCGGATGTGGAGGAACCAGCTGGGTTGCAGCCAGGTGCAGTGCCAATGGGGCTCGGCTTTAATGCATTGGAGGATTGTTTGATCCCCTTTTTTGTGGCTTCCCCTGTCGCAGGCATGCAGTGCCCCCAAGGATCATGCCACTCATGCTTCCATGTGTCTCATGTCCAATGGGTGCCTGTGCCAGCCCCCTTTCTATGTCAGCTGCATGCACCAGCCCCTAGCCTCAACCAGGGGCCAGTAGTGCAGCGATTGACAACCCGTCACCCTCCTCTGAGGAGGAGAGGCATCCTGGGATGCTCAGTCCTCTTCCACCCTTTCAACCCTCTAGCTCCCTGGGTCACTCCTGACCCCAGGTCGCCGGTGCCACAAGCAGTAAACCTACTGCTGTGCTGATGGGCCAGCCGTGCACTTTGTATTAATGCTTATCAGTAACTGTCCTGCGTGAAGGTTATTTCAGACAGTATTAATATACTCTAAAATGTCATGTGTCACACTGTTACTGTGATTATTGCTGCGTATAGTACTACAACTGTGTCAAGAAATGCAAATGGTCATGGCATATTAGTAACACTGACAAAATGGTATGGATCATTAGCTCTGTGTATTGCTCATGTGAAGCACTAATTGTAATATGCATTTCTATAGGTTACTTGAAAACCTGCATTCAAACAACACCACCACCACCATCATCAGTGTTGAAATAATATTTATATTTCTGTTTGTTTCCATTCAATTAAGTTAATATCTAAATGATAAATAACAATTAATAGATAAGGGATCTAAATATGCCAGCTACCGACTGGGGAACCATGATTTCCATGGTGGCCAGGGAGCAGAGGCTGCTGGATGGCTTCCAGGATATTTTCCTCACTCAGCAGATGATGGAGCCTATGAGGAAGGG
Organism: Neoceratodus forsteri; assembly: GCA_016271365.2. Classification (NCBI taxonomy): domain Eukaryota; kingdom Metazoa; phylum Chordata; order Ceratodontiformes; family Ceratodontidae; genus Neoceratodus; species Neoceratodus forsteri. The sequence continues at coordinate 159,125,533 of CM057454.1, read as the reverse complement.
GCATGTCCTGGATGTCGTCCTTGTGGATGGGGAACTGGTAAGGGATCTGGTGGTGGAGGACCCCCAGTCAGGCAGCGATCATGATACTGTTTGGTTTCGGCTAAACTTGGGGGAGGAGGGGGATAGGTCTCAGACAATGACGGTTGACTTTAGGGGAGCGGACTTTAGGGGCATGGGAGAGATTCTCAAGGAGCATTTAAAGGGGATTACAGATGGGACAGATGTAGAAGGGAGATGGGAGGTCTTAAAACGGGGACTCCATGAGGCTGTAAGGACCTGTGCAAAAGTAAAGCACAAAGGGGCAAAGTCATGTAAACCATGCTGGTTGTCCAAGGAGGTTCAGGAGGCCATAAGGGAAAAGAGGCTGCCTATAGACAATACAAAAAAATGTGGGGGAGAGGGATAAGGACAAGTACCATCTTGCATCCAGACACGTTACCCAGTTGGTGAGGGGGGCCAAGGCAAGAAAAGAGTAGTGGCTTGCACAGGGGATACGGGGTGGGGAGAAGGGGTTCTTTAGGTATATTGGGGAGCAGAGAAAAACTGAGGGCCAGATAGGCAGATTGAGAACAAAGGGGAGTGGGTGGAGGCGGTGAGGGAACAAGCAGAGGCATTAAATGAGTATTTTGCCTCCATGTTCATTAGGGAGGGTGATGGGAAACTTATAAAGAGGGAGATGTTGTATTTGGACAGGGCAGGGGTTATGATTGCTGGAGCATCAGATATGGCAAAGGCAGGAGGGAGGGTGATCTCTTGGGTATCATACCATGAGGAATCTACTGAAAGGGGGGGAGGGACCAACAATGCCTCAGGGGTATCACATCAGGAAGGATCTGCTGATGGGGAGGCGATGGGGTTATACTCGTAGAAAGGGTGTGGAAAGCCCTTAAAACTCTTAAAAAAGATAAATCTCCAGGTCTGGATGGCACACATCCCAGAGTACTATGAGAGATAGCTGATGTACTGGTGGCATTGCTGGTGGAACTCTTTAATTTGTCACTTGAGACAGGGTGGGTACCTAGGGATTGGCGGTTGGCACATGTGGTCCCAATCCATAAAGAGGGATCTAGGGAGGAGCCAGGTAACTATAGACCCATCAGTGAGACATCAGTGGCGGGCAAGATGCTGGTGAGTATACTCAAGGAACAATAGTGGGGTTCTTGGAGGGTGTGGGATTTCTGGATAGTTGTCAACATGGGTTTGTGCCTGGGTGATCGTGTCAAACTAACCTTGTTGAGTTCTATGAGTGGCTAACATTGGAACTAGACAAGGGAAGACCTGTGGATGTACTGTTCTTGGACTTTGGCAAGGTGTTTGACTTGGTCCCTCACATCGGACTACTGGGGAAACTGAGGGGGATGAGGGTAGGACCGTTGATGGTCAGGTGGATTGGAAATTGGCTGGCTGGGCACACCCAGAGAGTTGTGGTTGGAGGAGAGGTCTCATCTCCTAGGGAGGTCATTAGTGGGGTGCCACAGGGCTCGGTCCTGGGGCTGATCGTGTTTAATGCCTACATCTCTAATATTAGGGAGGGTACAGGGTGCGAAATGAGTCTCTTCACAGATGACTCCAAGCTGGGCACAGTGGTGGAGGAGGAGGGGAGGTTGGCCCTGCAAAGGGACCTGGAGACCCTGGACAGGTGGGCCCATACCTGGAAATTAAAACTGGATTCCTCCAAGTGCAAGATGTTGTACCTTGGGCAAGGGAACCCCAGATATGAGTACACCCTGGGAGGAGATGAGTTGAAGGACACGGTAGTGGAGAAGGAACTGGGGGTACTGGTGGATGTGAACATGAATAATTCTGAGCAGAGCAGGGTGGCGGCATTAAAGGCAAACAGGATGTTGGGCTGCATTGCACTGGGGATTACCTCGTGGAGCAGGGACATGATTTTGCCACTGTACAATGGCCTGGTTAGACCACACTTTGAGTACTGTGTGCAGTACTGGAAGAAGCATTTGAAGAGGGACAGTCAGCTTCTGGTGAGGGTACAGAGGAGAGCAACCAAAATGATCCAGGGCCTAGGGGAGATGACGTATGGGGAGAGACTAGGGGAGCTAGGACTGTTCTCATTGAAGGAGAGGAGGGATCAGGGGATATGATTGAGGTTTTCAAATACCTTAAGGGAATAAATAGGGTAAATCGGGAGGCGATTTTTAGGCTGAAGGAGGGTAGAATCACTTGAGGACATAGTTGGAAGCTTGAGGGAGGAAGGATGAGGGGGGGAAAGGAGGAGGATTTTTTTCACTGAGATGGTGGCAGAACTATGGAATGTGTTGCCCGGGGAACTGGTTCAGGCCTACAGTAGAAGGGTTCAAGAGAGGGTGGGACAGGTACAGGAAAGGTATGAAGCAGAGGTTGGATTGTACGGGGTGGGTGGAGAGGGAGATCAGGAGACACAGGGGTACAACAGGGGGCTTCTGTACCCAACCTGGGGTCTGAGGCTCGAGTAGACTCAATAGACCATAAGGCATAATCTGCTGCCGACTAGTATGTTAGTATAATGCTAACGGTAACACACAATCGCACTTATGCTGAAAAAGTGTACATCAACAATGAAAACCACAGAATACAGTTACTTTAGATATAAATGTACCTGCTGCACCCCATGCCACATGGGGTGATTAACAGACCATTAACATAACCCTTAGACATACCTTATTGCTTAAGTATAAGGCTGGGATCTCCATGTGTTTTTGAAGTTGCATTTTTTGCACTGCTGATCAATTGTTACAAATTATTTTTTTTTTAATTTATTTAGCTTTTGTTGACCGGGTTAGTGCACTTGACAAATCCTGCCTATTTTCAGGCACGACCCGGGGGAGGGGGATGAATGCCAACTGACCTTGAACCATATTAAGCTGTTGGTGGTATTTTTAGTGAATGAGGGTAATTTGGCCAGGACACCGAGGAAATTCCCCTACTCTTTTTCGATAAGTGCCATGGGGTCTTTAACATCCACCTGAACTACCACCAATCCAGGCAGATGGGGCCTCGGTTTAACATCTCATCTGAAAGACGGCACCTCAGAAGTGCAGCACCCCTCTCATGCTGCACTACAGTGTCAGTACTGGGATATTAACCCAAGTGCCAGATGTGGGAACTAAACCCACAGCCCTCTGATCTCCTGGCCTCAGAGGCGAGTGTGCTACCTACTGAGCCACTGACACTGGTAACTTTTATGGTGGCAATTACTGGATAGCATGTTTCTTTACAAATGGGGCAGATGGAAAATAAAGGCAGAAGACAAGATTCAACAATAAACTTCCATTCATCATGGTATGTTGTGTCACATCCTGATTCTGCAGGTTTCTTCCTGAAGAACACTGCATAAAATAGAAGAAAAGGCAAATACATCTGGAGTACAGGATTGAACATGACAGATACCAGCCCAGGTGGCACAGAGGGCTGAGGTATTGGATGCCTTACCTCATGTCTACGAATGAGCTCAATCCATTGGAGAGCTGGCACTGGGGGTGAGGGAGGGACAGAGCAGGACTGAGCAGTCGAAAGGCAGCTCTACTCTCTCGGGGAGGCACCCTGTCACCCAACATAGTTCCACTACCCTGGATGGAGGGGTCAAGGTAGTGTAGATGGGTGGGCAACAAGTAGAGGAGGGCATCCCAGTACCAGAGCGTCACAGCGTGCCTCCACTGCAGCACTTGCGTGCCACTGGGACAGAGCGTGCTAGGACAAGGGCCAGGACCAAACACATGGAAAATAACTGCGCTAAAATTTATGTAGCAAAAAAAAAAAAAGAAATGACAGATTTGGTAGTAGAAAGGATAGTTTCCAAAACAACTGTGAACAAGTTTATCAAGAATTTAAAATAATTTCTTCAGAGACAAAGTGTGATGAACATAGTGTCAGTTTGACACTGTGTACTAATCAGTCACTATCAATGACAAACTAACTTGGGCTGATACATTTGGTGAGAGAACTTGATGACCATCCTCTCAAGCCCATAATGAGGAAAAAAGTCAGCTGTGAACAGTCCTTCTGTGTACACACCCCCTGACACCATGGCCATGATAATTATTCCAGTATGGAAAAGTGGGATGTGAGCAATGTACAGCACGTATCTGTATATCCTTACAGTGAGAGAAGTGGAGGCACTGACTACACACCAATATTCAGTAGAATACTGTGGGACATTAGTGATGTACTTAACAGCAATGTCTACATCAAGATGCGTACCACGCAATATAGTGCAAATTGCAGTATGTTGCTAAAGCGGCACGTGCACATAAAAACATACTGGCCCAGGAAGTGAACCCTTGTCACAGTTCTTAATCAATGGTACTGTTGGTGTATTATGTCCTATTTTGTTTGTCTTTTTTTTGTTGTTGTTACTGTTACATAGGTATTTCCGGACACATGTCTACAAAACCAACCACCATCTGTCCGCCCCACCCAACGCAACTGACAAGACTAAACTATTGCCCAACATCCCTGCTTGCAGGACTTACGCTGGGATGCCCAATCCCCTGGGTGGGTCTGCACAGGCCCGGACATCATACTGTGGACATAGATGGTTTTAATCAGTGGCTTATCTCCACAAAGCTGTCCATGTGCAATGGCATGTGGATGACCGCTGCCTCCATGGAGACGTCCTCAAATGCCTACGATGGACTGTTGCTAGTGTACCCATATTGTACTACTACCTCTATGTCTCTAGGTGTCAGGCAAGCAGCAGGTCACAATAATACACACTCCCCTCATGGAAGGAGAGTTGTTCGAAGGATGCTTGATCCTCCATCCCCTCCCTTGCAGCACCCCAATGAACTCTATCCATTCCCAAACCCAGGTTGCTGGTGTGGCTGGAGGTAAGGCGCTTGAGTGCCTCAGACAGCTGCACCACTGTGCAGGCCTATTGAGTGTAATAAAAGCCCACTGGCTGGGATACTGTCTTAACTCTGTGTATGGCACCAGTATTCCCTGTCCCGTGTCTGTAAGCATCTCCAAGACAGCCCATTCCATTTTCATTGTGCATAACAGCAACACTCAACAATAGTCATCCTGATAGAGCCCCATGCAATGAAAGACAACATGGAAGCCATCGTTTTAGAATACCAACAACAGAGATACCTTTGCTGCATAGGTTCTACTAAACTTTCAGTGACTGTCCCCATGAGTATTTAAATTATTCTCACCTTAACCCTCCCCCATTCCTCTCCTACCTCACCCACACCCTCCCATCTTTTAGCACTTCAGACTTCTGTCCCCTCTACCTTGCACTTCTCATACCAACCACCCCCCCAGACAATGGCCCTTCAGCCTGCCCACCTCTTCCTGACCCCCACCCCACCCTCCCCACCCCTACTGGTTGCTCATCTGGCCTTACTGCCCTTTGCTGTCTCTCTGCTTGAAATACAGTATTTTGTTTTTTGAGACTCTGTATTAATGTTTACCTTTGTTTGTATGTTAACCTTCCATCCTTTGGCGTGGAATCTTTGTAAACGAAGAGTTCTTGCTCAAAGGTATTTGTAATCCTAGAGTTTAATAAATAAATAAAATTAAAATAAAAATAAATATATGTACATTGATATTTGGGTTTAAAAAGGCAACTTTCTTACTTTGCGATATTCATGGTATCATCATCATCATCATCATCATCATCATCATCATCCCCAGACAGTGACGAATGGCAGTCATCACACATGTCATCTTCTGAGTCCCAAGCAATATCATCTCCTGAGTCCCAGGCAGGATCTGATGATGATATGAATGTGGTTGTAACATTCGGTCTGTTCTGTGGTTCTGTCATCTGTGGATCAGTTTGTACACAGACATCAATTTGCTTGACAGAAGCAGAGCAGCCTAAAGGTAATTAAGGAAGTAATTTGAATCAGACATATGAAACACTGAGCTTCCTAGTGATATTGCCTTTGTGGCACATAGTAGCACAGTAATGCATGCTTGCAAGTCTGTAGCAAGAAACACTGTTTTAAGTGACCACGTCTGTACTCCTCCCACATTTCCCCCACGGCACAGCACTGTATCCATTTGATGTTATTTATAACATACAAACATACGAAATTACCAGCAGAAAAAGGCCCACAGATCTATCAAGTCTGCCTGACTGTGCAGCTCTTAGTTTCAAATCACTACCACCATCCCACCACCACCACCCAAACCTCTCTTCCTCCTCTTTTCTGGTTCTTCCCACCTTTGTGTTTTGTCTGTACTAACCCTGCCCTTGACTTTATCCCATTCCCGCTTAAAGCTGTCCACTATCCTTTAAGTGATTAACTCCTCCAGCAGTGCGTTCCAACCTGACACCACTCTCTCTGTGAAGTAGTACCTCCTCATCTCCCTCCTAAACCTTCCCCCTTCCAACTTCAGACTGTGTCCCTAGTGACCCTTCCCCACTTTAAGTGGAACAATCCTCCCTCTCTGACTTTCTTTATTCCTTTCAAGTACTTAAAAGTCTCTAGCATGTCTCCTCATACCCTTCTGTCTTCCAGTGAGTACATGTTGAGCTCTTTCAACCTTTCCTCGCATGGCAACTCCCCTAGTCCCATGATCATTTTTGTAGCCCTACTCTGCACCCCCTCCAGTAATCTCACCTCATTTTTGAGGTATGGGCACCAGTACTGTACACAGTATTCCTAGTGTGGCCTCACCAGTGATCTATACAATGGCAGAATGACCTCCCCTTTCGAGAGGTGATCCTTTTGGCAGGGCACCCCAGCATCCTATGTGCCCTTGCTGCAGCTCTCCTACACTGTGCAGATACCTTCATGTCCTCTGTGAATATTACTCCCTGGTCTCTTTCCTCCTATGAAGCCATTACATGCACTCCCCCAAGCCTGTAGCTGTTCTTGGGATTTCTGGCTCCAAGGTATATGACCTTGCACTTCTTAGCAATGAACCCTAACTGTCACTTTCTAGACTAGTGTCCGAGTTTAGCTAGAACCTCCAAGTGCCTGCCTCTCTTCCTCATTGTCCACTTTCTCAGAAATTTTAGTGTCATCCGTGAACAGGCAGATCTTACTCTTTACCCCCTCTGCAATGCAGCCAGTGAAGACATAGAACAAAACGGCGCCTAGCATTGAACCCCCATGCCACTCATTACTGGCCGTGGCTTGGATGTCTCTCCCCTTACAACTACCCTCTGTTGTCTGTCCTCCAGTCAGCTCTCAACCCACCCCACCAGTTTCTCCCCTGCTCCCATGTCCCCCAGCTTGCTCATTAACCTCCTGTGTGGTGCAGAGTCGAAAGCCTTGCTGAAGTCCAGATACAGGACATCCATAGTGTGGCCTTTGTCAACTGCCCTGGTGACCCAGTCGAAGAAGTTGATCAGGGTAGTTTGGCAAGACCTACCCATGACAAACCCATGCTGTCTCTCATTCTCCAGGCCATTGCTACCAAGATAGGTTATCAACCTCTCCTTCAGAATGGTTTCCATCAACTTCCCCTCTATGGAAGTCAAACTCACCAGTCTGTAGTTACCCGGTTGGTCCTTGGGTCCACTCTTGTGAAAGGGCATGACGTGAACCATCCTCCAGTCCCTGGGTACATTCCCCATCTCCAAAGAGGTGTTGAACATGTCTGCCAGAGGGTCTGCCAACATCTCTGCCAGTTTCTTCAGGACCCTTGGATGTACACCATCTGGTCCTGATGCCTTGTCCACCCGTAAGTCTTTAAGGCCCTTCAGAACTCAATTCTCTTGGATGACCTCGCCTGTTATCTCTGCCCCCTCCACCTTTGACCCTTTTCCCCTGCAGTATTGGGCCATCCTTTTCTTTTGTGATCATCAAGCAAAAATACTCACTGAGTGCCTCTGCTTGATCTTCCCCTTGTTCCGCCCATCCTCCCTCTTTCTTGGTTCTAACAATATTATCTGTATAACTCTTCTTCTCTCTGATATATTTAAAGAACCCTTTTTCCTCTCTTTGATCCCCTGAGCCAACTTCAGCTCCTTTGCTGCCTTAGCTGCCCTGACTGACCTGGTCACCTCCCTAGATGCCTTTGAGAACACTTCTCTATGGTTCTATGTGATAACGGCAACTGACAAAAGGTGAGACACGTTTTTGCGTCATCAGAGCGGTGAAAACATTTTCACTGCTCTGAAATCCTCGGCACATGGAAGAACGGCGCTGGGGACTTACGTTTCATGCTTTCCACACAGCCCCCCTACACACCCCTACTAAAGGATTCTCAACTCCAGAGGGGTGCATTTCAGGGAGGGCGAAAGCATGAAAAATAAAGTTTCGGGCCAGGCACAATAAAATTGCACCAGCGCCTGGACCTGAACCCAGTACCTCATCCACCACAACCACAGGCCATCCCCCAACACCACGCTGCAGCTCGGCAACCCACCGCAGCGCCACTGTCTACATCCCTCCACCCCCCCGTGCATGTACATATAGCGACATCCTGTCGCCGGATTTACCCACCCCCATCCAGTCGCCCTACCCTCCCCATCGCCATTCGGGCTTTCACCCATAACGTGTCGCCATTTTGGACAGTGCCATAGTACAGGTGCCCACATCACATGCTACCCTTCTCTATCCTCCTCACACCCAGATTTTTTGAACTTGATAATGGCCAGTGTTTCTTCCCTCACCTTCCCCTCCACCTCCTTACTGAGCCAACTAGGTTTTTTTGACCTGGACTGCTTACTCTGAGATTTGGCACACATGTTTGTGGCCTCATTTAGCCCCTTCCTAATGATTGCCCACTTCTGTTCAGCATCCATCCCTGGGTTAATTTCAGCTAAATACCCCGCTAGGATGCTGCCCATTCTGGCAAAACATAATATTTGGGGAGTTTATGAAACCACATTTCTGACGTACCTCTCAACAACCCTGAATACACCTTGCATTGCCAAATCAGTTTTTCTTGTTTCAGGCTAGCAAGTGCTTTCAAGGCACCACCCACAAAACAAAAAAAAACTAGTTCACACTTCCCTGTCATCAATGTTCCTGTTTCTTTGTTGAAATGTTTCATGCTCACCTTCCAGTAGCAACACTGATCACAAGTATGAAAAGGTTGCTCTACCACGCCTAAGAAGCTTATAATCCCTCTGTTTGTCTTCCATTTTTTCCACCAGACATACAGTATGTAATAAAATGGGCAGACTGGATGGGCCTGGTGGTCCTCATCTGCCAACAGTTTGTATGTATGTTATGCATGTATGTACGTATGTGTATAAGCAATAACACACTCCAGGGTGTGCAGTAATGCTTAAATACTGCACACCACAGGTGGGTTGTCAGGCACAAGGTGCAGCCGATTGCCTTCAACCAACTGTGAAGTGCGGTAATATATGGCATCACTGCACATCCTGAAGTGCGTTATTGCGCTTATACAACGGTTTTTAAGAGCTAAAAAATCAGGAAAAAAGGAAAATCTTAGCTGTGCATTAACAGAAATATCAGTATGGTCATATGACCAGTTCTGATCAATCAGATTGCTTTCTTGACTCATACCATTTTATAACTTACAATATCCTCGCCCTGCTTGGTACTGCCTGTGCTATTCTTTCCTAAGTTGTCTACTTTGCTCTTCTTAAAGATTTCTCTGCTATTCTCTGAGTACATTATTACACCTTTATATCCTCCTCCCTCTGTATCTCCTCCTACTATCTGAATGAAGCCCCTTTCAGCCTTTACCATTTAAGACACTTTCATAATAGGTACCGGTACCAGTAAGGCAGCTGTCTGCCAGCCTGCAGCTGTAAGATGCACATGAACGAACGCCACTGGTAATGCAGCAATTTTCAGACTGAATGGTACAGATAGAACAGTTACGTAAGAACTTACCATAACAATAAATCTTTGAGGGGATCTCAGTCATTATGTCACACTGTAGGAACGTCACCACCAGTGAAGCAGGATCCACACTGATTTTCAGAAGTACAACTGGGGTTGCCCCCACTGACTGTCAATGTCACCAACCCTATAAAGATGTGAGTGGCCCCGCTCACTCCTCAGTTCTCTCCCGCAGAGACAAAGTGAACATAACTAAAGCCATGGGGGACCGAAGAGAGAAGTGCACAGGCCTATATGAAAGGCTGGATATATAGATTGCTAGTTCCAGGAAAGAGCCCCCCCAAAAGGGGGATGTGGGAGGGAAGACAGACCTGATGACTCAGAGCCCCTCAAATATATACTGTTACAGTAGATTATTACATAACTGTTATATCTTCTCTGGGAGTATCTCAGTCATTATGTCACACCACAGGAATGGGTCCCAAGTAGTTACAGGTGCAGCAAGACAGTCTGGGAGGAAGGACAACCCTACCTCCTGGGCCGCTACCCACAGGTCATAAGCCACCTCGAACAGAACAAACTAAACTGGGAACATATAATCCTAGGAAACTTCAACATTAATTGGCAAACACAGGATACAGCGATAGCTAGAGACCAAATAGCCAGCCTGTACCTGACCCAACTGGTCACATAACCCACCAGACAAAACTACCATACAAGACCAGCACTCTCATTGACTGGTTACTCTCCTCCTGTCCTGAACATATCGCAGAGGTAACAGTCATACCTGACACCTTCAGTGACCACTCCCCTGAACTACTTACCTGGACTAACAACTTCACCAAGAGTAAAAAAAAAAAAAAAGACATTCAGCTCCACAGATGCAAGGGCGCAATTTTCAAAAATATGAGTCCAGTACAACTAAAAGATTGCACAACCTCAGGCAGAAAAAAGTTTTAAAGTTTAATGTGAAGACGCCAAAATAACAGAAGCTCAGAAACCAAGCTACAACAGAACCTCGACCGGTTTCATACTAACGGTACGTCAACAGGAAGGTGTGTGTCTAAGGTAATTACAAACCCTAAGTAATGGTCATCTTAAAGGCACAGTATACATTTAGCAATATACAAATATGAAATAATTTTTTAGTGACAACAGTCAGATACAGTCCATATTCTCAAATAACTAATACATGCCTAATCATTAGAAACCAGTGGTTTGAAATATAATAAAACACCATGTGAAACTACAAATGGAGATATAGTTTAAATGTAAAGCATACATTTAAAACCTTTTTTCTAACTAATAACAGATCCACTACTGCAGCTAAATTTTTATATCAATTATCTGTATAAATACCAGCTCCAAAAAGCTCCCCTTTCAGTGGATTGCCTGTATGGGAGGGGGACACAAATCGAACTATAGATGCTGCAATAGTTAGTTGCTGTACTTCTGAAAAAAAAGACACAAATATCAACAAATATAAATAAATATATACTGCATAACAGAAATATTGGTGCCCATTAATATTGGCGGTCTGCCTGGCATAAACATACTGTGCCCCAAAAATATTCGCGATCAGACTATGAAATGAATTAGTGCATCTAACAGTATGCTCACTAAAATTGCTAATTGGCCTCCACCTTTAGAGATATTTGAAACTTGTGTCCAGATAAGACTCTCAGCACTGGGGATCAAGATGGTGGCTTTTGTGTCCTACGTGCTGGAAGCTGATCAGAAGCCGACACACTGATGAGTGATTAGGTGTGTCTGCTTTGTTCCCCTTGTATAGAGTCCATGTCAGCCTGAGATGGCAAGAAAGGGACCAGGCAGTGACCCGATGGAGGTTGATCTGGTTCCCAGAATTGTGGTGTAGAGTCTGAAGAGATGCAGTAAATTGGAGGAACAGAAAGGATGAGGGGGGATATGAGAACTGATGAATTTGTCTGTGACAGTGATTTTTTTTATTTAAGTACTGTATTTGCCAGTTTTTGTAAGTCTTAGCTGGGAATACTATCAGTATGGTAGCATATGGAGGGTGTGGGGGATACTAATGAGAATCAAAGTAGCAAGTTTACTGTATGTTTGTATGGTTATTGCCACAAGGCTGCGATGTGAGAATATTCACTGACAGATGAGATATGTCCAAACATAGCCCTGTGAACAGAACTGTAAAACGTTGCTACTGAGCCCAATAATATTCACAATCCATAAATATTGGCTCATTTACTATAAATAGCAAATATAGCAAATATTTACGGATAGCGAATATTTCCTGTTATACAGTATATAGAAAAAATATATATATATAGAAAGACAGCAAAAGAACATCATGAGACAAAAACAACTCTGTGTATCTTGAACAAGCATAAGCAAGGAACAAAGACATAATCCTTTAATCTACAAATAGTTATAGGTAATTATTAACCCCTATTCTATTATGTTAATCTTTTTCCTCATTACTTCTTCTCATTTTGAATGCACGGTAATAGCTCAAAACGGTCATTCAATCCAGGTGATCGTAGGGCTCCCAAGGTATAAATCCAATAGGTTTCCCTAGCCCATGGCTTGTTGTCAATATCTCCCCCTCTGGGACCCAAATGTACCACTTCCAGGCCACAAAATTTAAATTTGTGTTCCACATCATTCTTTTTATTGCAATGAATTGCTAATGCACTTCTCGTATCATTATTACACAGTGATCTCATATGTTCCCCATTCTTAACTTCAGCGCTCTTGTGGTTTTGCCCACGTAAAAAGCTCCACATAGGCATGTAGCCAAATAAACAACATTGCATGTTATGCAGTTTATAGAGTCCTTAATGGGGAAACTTCTCTCACAATTACAACTAGTAAACGTGTTACACTCCGAGACTGAGACACAGAATGTACTTGCCGCACATTTATGCATGCCTTCTGGCAATGGCCTTCTTTGTGGTACACTTATGTTACTATTCTGGTAACTATGTACCAATCAGTCCTTAATGTTGGGTCCCCTTTTGTATACCATCCTTGGTTTTTGTTTGGTTATGCCCTGTAAAGCTGGTTCACCCTCCAATATATTCCAATTGTGATATACAATTCTTTGGACTTCACCAGAGTTTCTAGTATATGTAGTAATGATGTTCATTCTACTAGAGTCACTTCCCCTTTTACTAGAAGTAAACAAGCTTTCTCTATCCAAAGTATTAACCTCTCTTTGAGCTCAATCTACTGTAGTCCCTGAGTATCCTCTATTGATAAATCTATTGCACATGTCTGCACAATTTAGTGCATACTCATTCTCCTCACTACAATTTCTATGAACTCTTAATAATTGGGCCTTAGGGATGTTAGAAATCAAATTGAGAGGGTGGCAACTAGAGACATGCAAAAGCAAATTCCTGTCAGTTTCCTTCCTGAACAGACTGGTACTCAGAATGCCATCCAGTGTTTTGATTATTTTTAAATCCAGAAAGGAAACTGAAACAAGACTGCAGTGTACTGAAAATTTCAAGTTAATATTGCTAGTTTCAAGAAACTTAACAAAATCTCCCGGCTCCTCAAGTGTGCCATGCCACACCAAAAAAATGCCTATAAAATGACACCAGATATCTATCCTATCATAATAAGAATTCTGCTGGATGTCGTCATAGACAGTTGTTTTCTCCCGAAGTCCCAAGTACAGATTAGCATAATTGGGTGCAAGTGTTGCACCCATAGCAGTACCTTTGAGTTGTAGAAAAAACTGATCCTGGAAAAGAAAATAATTCTTGGCGAGGACATGTTTTGCACATTGTATCAAGAATTCCCTCTTAACATTTGGAATACTGACATCTTGATCAAACCAATATCTCAGGGCCTCAAGTGCTCCTTCATGGGGGATATTGGTATAAAGAGATGTAATGTCTATGGATACCAAAAGCCATAATTGTTCTATCTGCATGTCCCCCAGGACTTCCAAAATATGTGTCGTATCCCGTATGTATGAGGAAAGTCCTATCACATAGTTCTTAATATGTGCATCGACAAATATAGACAAAGGTTCCACAAGTGACCCTTGGCTTAACACAATTAGACGTCCAAGGGGATCATGCATATTTTTATGTATTTTGAGTAATGCATAAATTACAGCCCTAACTGGATAGTCAACAGAAAGAAAGAACATTTCATCATGTGTTATAAGACCCTCACATTCTGACTCATATAAAAATGAGTCCACAGACGTTTTAAATCTAGCAGTAGGATCAAGGGTCAAAGGTGAATAGAACTCAGTATTGTTCAGCTGCTTTTCAGTTTCCTTAATATATTTATTGGTGAACATAACCACCAGTGACCCTCCTTTATCTGCTGGTTTAATAGTGAGTTCCAAGTCACTTTCCAAACCTTTTAATGCATCAGCCTCTACTTTAGAGACATTAACAAAATCAGGTCTGCCATTATTTCTTAACAATTCTCGAAACTGCTTTTCACATCTCTGTTCAAAAATTTTAACAGAGTCATTATATGGTGGCATGAAGGATGACTGTGATTTAAACCGTCTTGCCTCTGATGTCCCAACAGTTATCTCATCTTGGGACATATCCATATCCTCAGTGTCCAATCCAACATTAACATCTCGACCCATAGTGTCTCTCTTAAAGAAGGCTTTTAAATTTAAATTTAACGTAAAACGATGTAAATCGATGAATAAATCAAATTCTCTTGCATCAACGATTGGGACAAAAGATAATCCTTTCTTCAGTACTTTAATTTCAGCATCATTTAGTTCTCTGTGCAAAATATTAATCACAATTTGATCCACAATGTCATCCCTGCAGTTCATCGTCTGCTTCTTTTGCCACAGCCTCTGATGTTTCCAACCGCCTCTACATGTCCGTCTGGGGAGCAGTTAGTCCTGTTGGTCTGTCTCTGTCTTTCCCGGATGTACTCATCCTGTTCCTGTTCCTGGAATTGCACTGATCTCAGGTCTAGTTGTTGCCGTTCCTCCTCTAAAAAAAGTTCCTCAGTTTCAGATTCACTATTAGATGTATTATAGTTAGAAGAATTATTTCTGTTTTTCAAAATTGATTTCTGCTGGGAAGTAGATTGTGTTGTGCCAGTTTTTTTTTATAATTTCCACTCCGAAGATTAGTTTTTCTATTCCAATCCCAAACTCGACTATTCAAGTAATCTCTCCTATCTCTCTCCCATTTGGTTAATTAAATTTCCTTGATCTTACTTTCTTCTGTCTGAATCATTTCTCTCAACTTTTTTTCAAGACTGTTCTAATCCAAGTGGTCCTTAAATTGGGATACTTTAATTTCTTTTTCAGTTATATCAGTGGTCACTTGTTTCCTTTGGGCTTCATAGTCCTTAATAAACGTATTAATTAATGCATCAGTCCCAATTTGCAATGATTGATGACAATCCAAAATAAAAGCATCTCTGTCCCAGCCATAACATGGTTTGTTAGTCACTCCCAGGCCTCGAAGCGAATGACCAACTTTAAGATAAGCCTCAAGTGCTAATTTACCCCAATAATGTCTTCGACCCCTCAATATTGCCCTCTCCAATTCAGTAAATGCACCCTTGAGTAAGCCTAAGACCACCAGGAACAGATCGCTAAGGCCTGGTCAACTAGACTCCTTCAGGTACTACCTGAAGGGGATTGACTGGTCCCCACAGGATAGAGTCAAGGATGGAAACCAAGCACTGGATTACTTCTGCAGTATCTTCACTAAAGCCTGCAGCATATTTGCTCCTTACTAAACAAAGAAAGCCAGAGGAATCCCCAACCCCTGGCTGTCTAGCCCTCTAACTGTATGCATGCAATTCAGAGATCAGCTGTGACATAGGGCCAAAGCCACCAGGAATCTAGCTGACTCCCAAACATATAAAGCAGCTAGAAATACCTGCACAAAACTCATACGTCTGGCAAAAGCAGCTTACTACAATGACCTCTAGGAAAGACCTGGGGTAGAGAGAGGGAGTTCTGGGACTCTGTAAAATCTCTCTCATGGGTAGAGCCTCAAGGGCCCCACTGGACCTTATAGTTACCACCTCTGGCACATTACAAGACCCAAAGGAAATCAATGATGCTTTTAATGCTGCATTCATGGACCTCTGCAATGTGTTGCCACCTGAATACCTGAATCACACCATTGCAAGCCAGCAGCACAACCTAAAAAACACTCCATCACCACGGAATAATGTTACCCCACTGTTCTACTTCAGGCAACTCTCCCCAGGTGAGACCATCAAATATATCAAACTGGTCCTTGGTAAGACCAGGATGGGAAGCGACATGATCGATATGAAGATGGTAGCACTCACATGAAATGAACTTGTGGCACCGCTTGCCAAGGTATTCAATGGCTCTCTGAGATCTGGCATCAAAACCAAAGAAAAAGCCACTATGGTTCTCAAAAGAGGTGGCTGTGAAAGTCAGGAAGAAAAAGATAGCTTTCCGGAAGCATAAGGAAACACAGAAGGAGCAGGACAGAGAGCTGTACCAGTTAAGGCAGAAGGAAGCAGGGAGGGAAGTCAGAATAGCAAAGGCCCAAACTGAGGAAAAGATAGCCAACTCAATTAAGAAGGGGGATAAAACCTTTTATAGGTACATCAGCGAGCGTAGAAAGACAAAAAGAGGGATAGTGAGGCTGAATAGAATAAACGGTGGGTGGGCAGAGGGGGACAGTGAAAAAGCAGGGATACTGAATGAATATTTCTGCTCAGTATTCACAAAAGAGGAGGGGGAAGTGCCTAATCCAATTAACAGAAGCACTCTTGATAGGGGGGTCGATCCCAGTCCTTTCACAGAAGAAACGGTTCTGCAAGAACTCCTAAAACTGAAGGTGGACAAAGCAATGGGTCCTGATGGAATTCACCCCAGAGTTCTAAAATAATTAAGGGAGGAACTAGTGAAACCACTGGCTACTCTTTTTAATAAATCATGGGAGGATGGTGTGGTACCAGAGGACTGGAGGAAGGTGGATGTGATTCCCCTTCACAAAAGTGGGACCAAGACAGAGGCAGGAAACTACAGACCTGTCAGTCTGACCTCTGTGGTAGGGAAAGTGATGGAGTCACTTCTGAAGGAAAGAATAGTTGAGTACCTAGAGGCCAGTGGAGCACAGGACCCAAGGCAGCATGGGTTCACAGCGGGAAGGTCATATCAGACAAATCTAATAGATTTCTTTGACTGGGTGACCAAAGTAGTAGACCAGGGAGGGGCTGTGGACATGGCCTACCTAGACTTTAGCAAGGCATTTGACACAGTCCCACACAAAAGATTAATAGTCAAATTAACCAGCCTGGGAGTGGGTCCCAGGGTGGTAGCCTGGTAAGACATTGGCTGCACAACAGGACACAGAAGGTAATTGTAAATGGAGTCCACTCTGAAGAAAGAGGGGTAACTAGTGGGGTACTGCAGGGTTCAGTATTGGGTCCAGTCCTTTTTAATGTCTTCATCAGTGACATTGCAGAGGGACTGGAAGGAAAAGTTTGCCTTTTTGCAGATGACACAAAGATCTGCAACAGGGTTGATACACAAGGAGGTGTGGAAAGGATGAAAAAGGACTTGGCAAGGTTGGAGGAATGGTCAGAAGTATGGCAGCTAGGATTCAATGCAAAGAAGTGCAAATAATGCACCTGGGAAACAAGAACCCAGGGGAAGAATACACAATGGGTGGGGAGGTAGTAACAACAACAAAAAGGAAAGAGACCTGGGGTAATCATATCAGATGACCTTAAGGTTAGCAAGCAATGTGAGAAGGCAGTAGGGGGGCTGGGGGTATACTGGGATGTATAGGGAGAGGCATCACCAGCAGAAAACAGGAAGTTGTTATCCCTCTGTACAGACAGTTGGTGAGACCCCATCTGGAGTACTGTGTCCAGTTCTGGAGACCCCATCTCTGCAAGGACATAGACAGGATAGAGGTAGTCCAGAGGAGGGCAACTAAAATGGTGCAGGGTCTGCAAGAGAAGCCGTATGAGGAGAGACTAATGGAGCTTAATATATATACCCTTGAGGAAAGAAGGGAGATGGGGGACATGATAGAAACTTTTAAATACCTCAGTGGAATCAACAAAGTCCAAGAGGGTAGCATCTTTCAGAAAAAGAGATGTGCAAGAACAAGGGGACACAATTTAAAGATAGAAGGAGGGCGGTTCAGGGGCAATGTGAGGAAGTATTATTTCACAGAGAGGGTAGTGGATGCATGGAACAGCCTTCCTGAGGAGGTTGTGGGGTCTAAAACTGTAGGAGAATTCAAGAATGCATGGGACAGACATAAGGCAATTCTTGTGGGGGGGGTAGGAAGAAATAGGCTGTTGGTTAATTAGGATCTGTGGCCTATCCTGTAGGTAGGGAAATGGGCAGACTAGATGAGCCAAGCCGTCCTTATCTGCCATCAAAGTCTATGTTTCTATGTTTCTATGTTTCCCTGACGGGTGGAAAGAGGCTAGCACACCTGTTTTTAAATCAGGAGACAGAGCTAATCTAGTAAACTTCCGTCCCATCTCAATTTTACCCCCCCCCCTTAAAGCACTTGAAAGGATGGTCTCAGGACAACTAAATGAGTACCTAGAAAAACATAGCCTTCTCTGCTTGTAACAACACAGATTCCAACAAAACCATTCCACCGTCACCACACTAGTACAGTACACCACTCAGCTTTGTGGGGCTCTGGATAAAAGGATGGCGATGGGGTCTGACTTTATAGATCTCACTAAGGCCTTTGACATAGTCAGCCACCAACTGCTACTGAAATGTCTCCTTTCTACAGGATTGTCAATGGACTCTGTGACTTGGTTCCATAGTTACCTCACCCATAGATCTTAATGGGTCAGGATCAGCAATACATTATCTGAGCCCAGGGAGGTAAACCTAGGGGTCCCGCAAGGTTCTATCCTCGGTCCTCTTTTATTCAGCCTCTTCATAAATGGCATGCCTTCCACCTGTCTTGCACATGCTGTACTCTGTGCAGAAGATGCTGTTATCTCCATCCCAGGGAAAGACCTGGGATCAATTAGCTCTGAACTTCAGCTCAATTTTCGTGCATTGGAATCCTGGTTCACCAGAAATAAACTGCTACTCAACTACAAAAAGCAGGCTCTTCAGCACCCCACACAGTGAGATTCAAGGGTCCTAATTGCATATACTTAGTAGTGAAGGAGAAACACTAGACCAAGTCAACACATTCAAGTACTTAGGGATTCATCTTGATGACACCCTCACCTTCACTGCCTGTGCTGAGCAACTGGTAAAGTCCACCAACATGAAGCTTGGCATCTTGTACAGACACTGCACCTCAATGATACCGGCTGCCCTGAAACTTGTTATGTGCAGTTTAGTTCTCTCATCTGTGGATTATGGCCTTGTCATATACGGGGCAGGCACAGACACAGTGCTTAAAAGGGTGAAAACCATCCTCAACAAGGCCTGCCACCTAGTCCTGGGAGTACACAAAATGACTCACTCTTGTGACCGATACAAGGAAACTGTCTGGCTGCTACTCCACCACAGACTCCAATACCAAGCCTGCCTCCTTGCAAAAAAGTCCCTGATGGGGTCCATGCCTAGCGCTACTTCAGCCCTCTTTAAGCCTGCACAACCATCTAAATGCACAAGGAGTGCCTCCAGGGCTGTCCTAACTGTTCCCTTCAAATGAATCACCCTTGGCCAAAGATCCCTCTCGTACTGAGGGCCTAAATGGTTCAATGATCTGCCTGCAGACCTTGCCAACTCCCCCAGACTTGGCCACTTTAAAAATGGGCTTTGATCTCTTCTTGCCAGCAAATCTGACTGCCAGAGTTTCTGTTAACCCACGGCCTCTGACAGCCATTCTCGCACCCATCAAACACTACCTTCTCTCACTCCCACCCTCCTGTTCCACAACTGCCCACCTCCCCCCCACCAACCACCAGCTGCTGCCTTACCTTGACAAAGCTTCACCTTGGCTGCTAAAACTGCATTTCTGCAGACTGGGGGTGCCCTGTCTGAACTGTAACATGATTGTTAAACACTGTACCACACTTAATTAGTGCTGCATTAATATGTTTCTCTGCAAGTGTGATCCTGTTTCTTCTCACTTGTACCCTGCTTAATGTTGTAACTGCACACTAATACTAATTGTTAGTTAATGTCTTTCTGTTCTGCAATGTTTCATCACCTGTAAATGTCTTGTATTCCTTGTTGACTTGGAGCCTTTGTAAATGAGCCCTCAGCTTAAAGGTATTAATCTGAATTTGAAATAAATAAAAAAAACTTAAGATAGGAGGCCCTGCAGCACAGCCCTGCCAAATTCTTGATGGGCTCTTGAGGCAATGTCCAGACTGCAATGCTTGGCAAAAGTATTTTTTTTTAACTCTATTTTTCACCCATCACTTCTGCACTCATTCTGGCAACCTCCCTGTGCACTCTCTAGCACCTTACGTTGCTCGGAACCCACTCCACTCCAGTGCCGGGCATCCCCCGGGTCTGCCCTCCGGGGAAGGGTCTGCCCCGCCCAGGGTGCTCTATCTATTACTTTTGAGCCACCAGGCTGGAGAGGGGGAGGAAGCGGAGGGG
Source organism: Neoceratodus forsteri (assembly GCA_016271365.2). Classification (NCBI taxonomy): domain Eukaryota; kingdom Metazoa; phylum Chordata; order Ceratodontiformes; family Ceratodontidae; genus Neoceratodus; species Neoceratodus forsteri. The sequence continues at coordinate 159,105,283 of CM057454.1, read as the reverse complement.
AACGGGCCCGATTCTAGGAGTGTGGACTGCATGGGGAGGTGCCATCACCTATCAGCAGTGGAGGGTATTTTCTTGGTAAGTCCCTTGTGGAGTCCAGCTGTCATGACAACATGCTGCCGTGGCTTCACCCCCAGGCATACACCATGACACTATGCTGGGCTCCCTCCAGCCACCGCCAGAGGGTATACTTCGAGCGGTCACATCCCCGTCCCTTTCCTGGCAACAGAGAGCAGTCCTACGGATGCTGGATCTCTTCCCTTCCCGCCGACCCCTGGCTCCCCAG